>CM043717.1:1584351-1756851 GCA_023969325.1 Oryzias curvinotus
TGGCCCTTGTTACCCATCCCATCGCCTAATTCTCGATGACCTTCTGAAGGTGCGTCCCTCTGGAACTGTCAAAGGTTGCTTCTTTACAATTGGTGTATATAACATTGGTGTTAAGATATTGTGCAGGTTCTGTATTTCACTATCAATTCACTGCTGGAATTTGTGATACGGGTGGTTTCTATGGTGCGATGAAGCCACAATGGGACTTTCCATAACTTTCTAATAAATTTAACCTTGTTATTCCATCCATCTTAATCAGTGTATAAACTAATCAGTTTCTAGGTTGTATATATATGTTCTTTGCTAGGACTAATACTGGTTTTGTATTTTATCTATGCATCGCATCCTGAGCCTGCGAGTCCCTGCTCTCTGGCCTGCTTCCCCATTTCTGGCGAATGATGACACCCCTGCATTCCTTGATCTGGTGTTGCCACGATGACTGCTCAACGTACCTATTGCTGAACTGAAAGTGATGGGGCGGTGGACCTCCCCTACGTTCCCATGACACTTCTGACTTAAATCAATCATCATGTTGGCAGTAGAATGAATGTAAATTCTTGGATTATATTGCCAGGTGGAAGCCTCAAAATTTAGGATGTTCTAAAGTGTATTATTAGTATGCGATGGAGCTCAAAATTTGGTTTCTAAACTCAATTACGCCAATTAAGCTTCAGACAAATGGCAGTGAGGATTTTCTTGATACTTAGATGGAAATCTTCGAATAAATGGATGTTCTGAGCTCGTATTATGGTATGACAAATGGGGTAACATTATGGCAGTTAAGCTCGTTCGTAGTTCTGTCGTTGGAAGCTTGAATTAATGGATGTTATTTAAGCGCCTTTAATAGCATACCAAATGAAATAACGCTAAGCTCGTTCTTAGTATTTGATGGAAGCTACGAATAATGGATGGTACTTTAGCATGTTTAGCATGCTTTGGGAGCTTTGGATGGATGTAGGTAGTGTCTTCATACGGGTTGTACTTAGCGGTTCAAATTATAGTTCCTTACAACGTTTTGCGGATGGGGATTTATGTTCTTAAAAAATTAGGTATGAGTGATTCTTATGTTGGCTCCCTGTTTTGTTTCGTTTTCTTTGTTGGGCTCTCTCTCTCTCTCTCTCTCTTTGCAGATAGTATGTTCCCCGAGTGGGCACGAACGGAGCGGCCCAACGGTCAAAGGTGCCGGGTCACACATAGCAGTTCCACTAGATAGTGTGTCCCCTTCGAGGCGCTGTACTCGAACGGGGGCGGCCCAACGGTCAAAGGTGCCGGGTCACACATAGCAGTTCCACTAGATAGTGTGTCCCCTTCGAGGCGCTGTACTCGAATGGGGGCGGCCCAACGGTCAAAGGTGCCGGGTCACACATAGCAGATCCATTATATAGTGTGTCCCCTTCGAGGCGCTGTACTCGAACGGGGGGCGGCCCAACGGTCAAAGGTGCCGGGTCACACATAGCAGTTCCACTAGATAGTGTGTCCCCTTCGAGGCGCTGTACTCGAACGGGGGCGGCCCAACGGTCAAACTGGGTGCCGGGTCACACATAGCAGATCCATTATATAGTGTGTCCCCTTCGAGGCGCTGTACTCGAACGGGGGCGGCCCAACGGTCAAAGGTGCCGGGTCACACATAGCAGTTCCACTATATAGTGTGTCCCCTTCGAGGCGCTGTACTTGAATGGGGGCGGCCCAACGGTCAAAGGTGCCGGGTCACACATAGCAGATCCATTAGATAGTGTGTCCCCTTCGAGGCGCTGTACTCGAATGGGGGCGGCCCAACGGTCAAAGGTGCCGGGTCACACATAGCAGATCCATTAGATAGTATGTCCCTTTGTAGCGCTGAACTCGGATAAAAGAAATGGAAAGAAGGGTGCGGCCCAACGGTCAAAGGTGCCGGGTCACACATAGCAGTCTTACTTGGAAATGGAATGAAATGAAAATGGAATGCCGCCAAAACACACCTCATCTTATGACACACTGATTATACATTTACATTCTTTCTTCTTCTCTCTTCTTGATGATCTTTGGTTTTGGGGGTTTTTACCCTAAAGTTTATGGAAGTTATCTCATGGAATTGTACGGAGCCTTATGCCAATCAAAGTTTGTGAATGCCAACTAAGATGTAAATTAAGTATGTGAAAATAATGTATTCTACTGCAAGAGTTTTCGTATGACTGAAAATAGCGAATATATTCGCATTTCAGGCACCGGAAACTCGGGCAGTCTCTTTCCCCCCTAGGGCGGTAGTTAATTAACTCACCTGTTCAGCTTCCTATTTAAGTCCAGGTGTGCAGCGTTCATTCTCTTTCTTACCGCAGCGCTGCTTTCGTCGCCCCACCCTCCTCCCCGGCTTCCACCTGTGGGCTCCGTTCGGGGGTTTTTACCCTAAAGTTTATGGAAGTTATTTCATGGAATTGTACGGAGCCTTATGCCAATCAAAGTTTGTGAATGCCAACTAAGATGTAAATTAAGTATGTGAAAATAAATGTATTCTACTGCAAGAGTTTTCGTATGACTGAAAGAACAGATTTCAGTTTGTGATGATTAGTTAGATGGAGGAAGCTGATTGGCCGTGGCGACCCCTGAAGGGAAAATAATGTTTGCAATGTGACCATTTGATGACTTTTCAGTGTTTCAACAACTCAGTGTCAGAGTTTGTTCTTCTTGCTCATGAAAGGAAGCAGAAGGAGACACCGGCAGGACGCTCAGGAGCGTAACCACAGTATTTTCACTTCATCTCCACTATTTTCGTTGAGTCTTTTGTTGTTCTATCCCTTCATATGTGGTGACTCCTGCTTCTGCGCGGTCTGACCAGAGAGGGCAGAAGAGTTCAGCTCCTGCGCGCGCGTCTGGCTCCTGCGCGCGGCTCCAGCAGGGCTCCAGGCCGCCGCTCCGCTCGGCTCCGCTCCGGGCTTTACCTCCAGCCGCTTTAGATCAATGTCTCTCTGCCTCTCTCTCCAGCTGTAAGGCGGCGGAGGACGGAGGGAGCGGGTTCGAACCCCCTCCCCTGCTCACACGGAGCAGACCTCCGGGAAGCGGCGCGCGGGGCTGATGGAGACTCAGCCTGATAGTTGCAGCAACTTCTTCTCCTGGACTCTGAAAGGGGGGAACTAATTTCCTGCTTGCCAGTTTTTGGGTTTCCCCCTCCCGCCTGTTTTCCGTCTGTCCTGCGGGGGCTTCCAGCCCAACCGGGGCATCAGGGGCATTTTGGGGGGAAAGGGAGACAGAAGCACCTCTGCTCTCCCCATCAGCTGACTGAGCTTCTCTGTCCTCCACATGTTTTTACCAACAGCTGGATTTAAGCGGCGCCACAGAACAGCTGGATTGGGTTTTTTTCCGAACCACCTCGAACTCGCTGGGACCGAGCGGGGCAGCATGACTGCTTCGGTTGGATGTACGGTTGGAGTGTGGAGGGTTCGAGCCCGGAGGAGGACGCGGGGACTCCACACGCCGCTGCTGCTGCTGCTGCTGCTGCTGGGAGCGCGCGCCACAGCGCACGGTGAGAGGGCGCGTGCTGCCCGCATCCCGTTTTTCTGCGTGTTTCAGTGGGTTGGATGAACGCACAGGCTCGCGGGCGCAGGGCACAGGCGGCCAGCCGTCCTGGTGAGCCGCAGAGCCTCGCAGGGTCTGAGTGGGTCTTGGTCCTGGGTGGTCTCAGCAGCTGATTGGGGGGGGGGGGGGGGGGGGTGCTGCGGTGCAGATTCCCTTCCCGGTTCCAGATTCTCGTCCCGGTTCCAGATTCTCGTCCCGGTTCCAGATTCTCGTCCCGTCCTCCGCTGCTGACGGGTCGGTCGCTCGGTGTTTTACTGGGATGATGCCTCAGTTTTCTGCAGTCTTGCATCTCCCCACAGTCTGCTGGGTCTGACTGGCTGATCCAGGTTTAGTGGCCCAGAGCGGCGGGATCAGGGGGTGTGCTGCCCCCCCCGGCCTTAATAACAGTTATGATGGTGACCCACTCTCATGTTGTTGCTAATGTTGGTCAGATCATCCTCCACACTGTGGGTTTGGGGTTTGCTTTGACTGGAAAGATTCAGGTCTGATCGTGTCTCCCTCAGACCGTCCGTCCATGTGTGACAGTTAGTTCAGAGCCGGAACCGTCAGACGTGTTGACAGCAGTCAGGCTGGACTGCAGCCTCTGGATTTCAATTCCAGGTTTCATCAGGATTCTAATAATATCCTCAAACAGCTGCATCCGATTTGGAGAAAAACGAGATTTTATCCACTTTTTAAAAATAAAGTCAGATAAGACAGACTGTATTAAGTCACAGAGGTGGAACTTATTGAAGCCGTCTTGTGGTTAGTGCTCATTTCCAGCTGTTTCTGCCTAAACGTCACATCAGCAAAGCTTTATTTGTCATCTGATTTTCATTATTGAACCAACATGCTTGGAGAGATGTTGGACTGACTCTCGCTCTGTGAACCTCCCGCTGTCAATACATTTCATTCAAACACTTTCATTAAGCTAATTGATGGCAGGAGAGCACGCGCACACTAACACACTGTTGCCGCTGCTGCTGCTGCTCCGCAGCTGCGGCTCCGCGCGTCTGTGCTGCTGCTGAAATGCTGCGCTGAGTATTTGACCGACAGCTTTTATCTACTGGATGCACGCACGCACACATACACACGCTCATACACACGCACGCACACACATACATACACCCGCACACAAACATACACGCGCACACACACGCGCACACACACGGGCACACATACGCACGCACACATACGCACGCACACATATACGGCATACACACGCATAGATACACACGCATGCGCACACCCCTATACACGCACACACATGCACACGCACGCGCACACACCTATATACGCACGTACACATACATACACACGGGCACATGCACACACATGCACACGCACGCGCACACACCTATATACGCACGTACACATACATACACACGGGCACATGCACCCACACGCTTGAGACACAGTTTGAGTCATGAAACCTTCAGAAAATCCTGACAGTCCTTGGAGGCGTCTTCCAGCCTGCAGCAGTGGTCTGGGGGGGCTGCAGCCTCTCACCCCCAGCAGGGGCTTCACCGACAGGACCCCTCAGTTTACCTGATGGGGATCAGTCAGTTGTTGGTCGACTAGAAATCAAACAACTGGGACTAAATTCAGGTAAAAGGAAAAGGTGAAAGACAGGAAGTGAGCCTCTACTTGAGACTTGAGCCAAACGGCACAGCAGCCTGGATTTACTGAAGCGTCTATTCCAGACACTAGTCTGCCATTTGAGATGCAGAGCTCCACCAGCCTCTGCTGGTGTTTTAGAGTTTCCTCGGGTCTTTGTTACCCTCAGAGGGCTTTAATGTTACTCAGACTAAGAGAATTTGTCAGGAATTCCCGTTTTTGTATTTCTGTCTTCATGGGGATCTCTTGATTTTCATGCTGTCATGACAGGATTACAGAGGATTACATCACTATCTAGTCACTTTTGGGAAAAGGATGTTTCAGAGGAATATCGGTGGGAAAATAAATGCTCTGTTCAGCTCTTCCTCTCACCTCAAGGAAGTTCCTTCTTCAGATGGTGACGGATAGAAGGCATGAAGTGAAAAGGAGCTGAATGCATCATGTTTGCTTCTGTTATTAGATTATTGCCTGGGAGCTCATAGTTCATCAGTACACCGAGTCTCTGAGGGGCAGAGGATTCCCCTCCACCCTCGTCTTCGCTCTTCGCTGTAGGATGAAGGCTGGTCAACCCCCCTCAGGTTGGGTCATCCCTTCTGTGACCCGTTGGGTTTGTTTGCATCTCTACTCTCACGAACATGTCATTAATGAGAGTTTTTGTGCCTCTGGCAAAGCAGCACAGACTAGGCCTGTACAATATACCGCAAATTTATCGTTATCGCAATATCAACCGGTGCAATATGCATATCGCAAAAGTCAGCAAAAATCTCAATAAATGGTTACCTTACATGTGCTAAAACAATCTTATGGCAGCTTGAAGTATTTAACGAATCAAATAAATCCATGTATGCATTTGACCAATCAGATGGACCCTTTCACGTTGTTGACCAATCAGATGGAGGCATTATGTTAGATGTTTGCCTCCTACGTCAACGAGGGTCATTTGGAGTATAATTTTTAAATTGTTGCAGTGAAATGGTAATGATGTGTTTGGTGGTTTGCTATTTGTTTATATACCGCAAATTATATCGTTATCGCAACATTGATCACTCATATCGCATATCACAAGTTTAGCTCATATCGTGCAGCCCTAGCACAGATGGATATATAACGTATGTCTCAGGGTGACATCAGTGTTTGAACACGGCGCTCAGAGCAGACGTTTGTCCTCACTGAGCGTTGGACTGCTCTGCTGTTTGAAAGACGTGTGGCTGAGACCTGCCTTTCAGTCGCTGCAGTGGAGGGGCACTAAATGAGTCAAGAAACCCCACAATCCCACGTTGGCACACGTTTGAACCTTGCTGACATGTGGCTTTGAACATATCGAACCGTATGTAATCCTTTGATGCCTGAATTATGAAAGCAGTTTCCATGCAGACCGAATCATCTCTAAACAGAAATGAATGTATTTTCTTTTATGCACTCAAGTGTGAAACTATGAACATGCACAAAGCCTGAAATGTACAGCTGTGTTCATGTAATAAATCATAAATCATAAATCAGACCGTTAGCCAGCGCACAGGCCGGACTAGAAGATGGACAAACGTTATCTGGTCTGATGAGTCTCCATTTCTGCTGCCACATTCAGATGGTAGGGTCAGAATTTGGGGGTCCAACCTGGTACTAGCAAAGTGACCGGTGAGGGTCCATCTGCTGTATCTTTTCCTCAGAGTAACTGATTACCCTAATCTTCTGTTCACTGTCCAGATGAACATTTTATCAGAAGGAATGAGTAACTTTGTTTACAGTAACACTACACTCACTCTTTACTCAAATGAATCATTTCATCGACATCTGTGCCTCCACTTCTGCCAGCTCCACGTTCTCTTTTCTATCCTACAATGTTCCTCTTCATCTTCTGTGTGTCAGCTCCATGGTTAACATCCTTTCTACCGATTCACCAGCTACTTCTTTTCTGCACACCTCAAAGCCATCTCAGTTTAGGCTTGCTGGCTTTATCTCCAAAACATCCAGTGTGATCTTTCCCCTGAAAAGCTAGTTTCTAATCCTGTTCATCTCCGTAAATATAAAAAATGGAGTACATTTAGGGTCAGAATGTTTAAGATTCCAAGCTCTCTTTTTTAACAGTTATCTGTGACACAGTGATACATGGTCCCTGCATTATGACAGTAGCTTTTCATCAGAGAAGCACTGATTTTACTCTTAGAATGTTAATATTGATGATATCTGTGCTTGTAGCTCAATTTGAAATCAGGACCATTGAAATATAGGAAATGAGTGGAGACGTGTACCATCCATCAGTCTCAGGGCCAGCGGTACTTTGAGGAAACAGTTTAAGGCCGTAAAGCACCTGCGATCCTCAGGTTGCCTCTTGTGAATGGAGTGCATGTTGTTCCTGCTGTGGTTAACCGCTTTCTTTAACAGCTGCAGCTAAAATCAAATCCCTGCAGCTATTTATGTTCCTTCCTCCTTAACACGATGTGTGTCTTTGAAGGGCTTGATTGTGGACACAGTACGTTCTCTCTATCATGATCATGTGAGCTAAGGTCAAAGCGGATCAACATCCTGCTGGTTGAGTAGCCAGACTTCACACTGAAGACACATTTCCCAATGCTGCTCCTCTGGTTGAGTTTGGACAGGCATAGGCAGGGACACCAAATCTACCCCGTGTTAAATGTCTTCCGTCTGCAGAAGAGGTTCATAAGGCATTAACAGAGGCCGTTCCCAGATATTTCAGGACAGATTTAAGTCGCAGCTTGTGCCTAATCACCACATATCAGGCTTTTGTGGATTTCTGTACAGAACAGCAGGTTGTTGCAGTCTCCTCTCAGCAGTTGGCCTTTTTCATTTCTGCTAGATATTATAAGTTCAGCAAAGCCTGCTATGAAACTTGGGGTTTTTCTTCAAATACAGCATTCATAGACAGGTCTAGAGGCACCGTAAGTTACATGTTCTTTTCATAGTTTGGCCAGGGGTGCGACTTATTTGTGACTTTTTCAGACATAAATAGGCTCAGATATTCATTATTTTCCCTCTAACAACCACTAGAGGGCACTGTAGGTGTGTCTTTCAGTAATTGCTGCTGACAGCAACGCAGAAGAAGAAGCGCCATCCAAAACAACCATGGAGTCTGATCGCCCTGCTAAGTTTCATGAGACGTTGGCATTCATGTTTTTATCCTTTTATCCTCGGACTAATGCGGGACAGCAAGTCATTACAGTGGGTCACAGAGAGGAACAAAGTGCCGTCATTCAGACGCAGCTCCTGCAGGAGACCGTGAAGATCGGCATTTGTAGGAAAAGAAGAGTGAATGATCTGAAGAAGGCAGATGTGGAGACATGCTCTCCTGTGTTTTTGAGGAGCTCTTCAAAACAAAGAAACCTGATCCTTCCACTGTACAGGAGATGCAGTCAATGCTTCCATGTAGCCATGGGGCTGATGCCCTGACGGAGCTTCTCCCACACGCAGCAGGAGCGTCTGCTGTATGAACACATTTTTGGAGTCAGTCACACTTTTCACCTGAAAGTGCGACTTATACTCCAAAGGGACCTAAATGTGATTTAAAAAAAAACGTTTTTTTTTTAAAATAAAAAAGCCAGTGTGTTTGTGTTCTGAGTAGATTTACTATTATCTTCGGTGTTTTTCATGCTTTGGAGATATTCATAATTTCTGGCTGTAGTGAAAGTATTGACTATGAAAATGTCCCCTGATCAAAAACCCATCTGATCTCTTCCAGTCCAGCAGTGTCATCAGTTCACTTCATCGTTCATCGTTTTGTGGGAAAAGTGACGAACTTCTTTCTCTCAGTGTGTCTGAGTTTCACTTAGAAACTTTGACACCATCTTTTTAAAATGAACACACATTAAACATTTATCATCAGTTTTCTTTCCAAGCTGTTTGTTAAATTGTAATAGGATCATATAGTCATCATTATGCTGAGCACAACATGATTTAAATAACTAAAAGGACTTTAAAAGCCGATTTAACCTCACAGCTAAATACATGTAACCATTTAATTGCAGACATGTTTCACTTGCAGTGTTGTGTGCACACACTTACAAAGCAAAGCCACGCACACACATCCCGACAGGAGCAGGCAGAACTCCTTTTGGTGACAGAGGTTGGAGCTGTGCCCCACCAGGAAGTCTTTGCAGCATCTGGACAGGACGACATCCGCTCTAACTGTCCAATGGCAGGACTCTAGGTCTCAGGGTTCAGGTCTGGAGAAGGTTTGATAGAATTGGAGGCTTTAGTGTGAAGATCTGTACCTTTAGCGTGTTTAATGTTTTTGTTCTGGTGCTTAAAGATTTTTGAGTTTAATCTTGTTTGCTTCTACATTTCATGTCACTTATGATTTCATTGTTTGTCAAGTCTCTTGCACACCAGGTCTGAGTCTTTAATTGTGTTGATGAGGTTTAGTTCATTAGTCCCCCTTAGATTTTTTCCAGTATTTATAGTTTCAGCTGTTCAGAGTAAAGTTCTCTGCGTCTCATAGCTCTGGTATTTTTTTTCTTTCATGGTTCATTTGATTCATGTTTTAGTTTTTCAAATGTGAGTAAATGCTGAACAGCTTTTTGAACCAATCACTGCGATCCTCGGATCTCTGTCCTAATGAGACGTCTGCACCTGTCAGCAGGTGACCTGAGCTCAAGGCTGCACTTGCATCAGCGGTGAAGGTTAAAGGGCTTGGCTCCTTACACAGTTCAATGAAAATGAGATCTGGGCTTGTAAAGGGTCTGAGTGGCATGGTGGAGTAGTGGTCCTCACTGCTTCCTCACTGCAACAAGGCCCTGGTTTGTGTTCTGAATAGAGTTTGCATGTTTCCTTATGAGTGCTCAGGTTTGGTTTGGCTTCGTCCAACAATCCAGAAACATCCGTCTTCGACTGCTGACCATAAATGGACTCCTGAGTGGTCTGTAGTGGGCTGGTCAAGAGTCCAGGGTGTCCATCACCCTTGCACCTCAGCATCAGGTAGAAGCCCCAGCATCCTCACCACCCTGCAATGTAACAAACAGGTGTAGAAGGTGGATGAGCTTCCAGAATACTCCACCATTTTTGGGTGTGTCTGGCTGTAGATTATGGATTATTGACTTTTTAAAGAACAATTATCTGCAGCTGAGGTTAAGCTCTGCAGCCTCTGGGGCAGCTGAGTGGAGCCTTCGACCCTCACCTCAATGCTTAAATCTGCCTCTCTTGTGAGGGCAGTAGGGGTCATCATTGGCCCAGGTACAACTGACCAGCTGCACCTGTGCATAATGAACATCTCAGCTTAAAGCTCAAGTCAAAGGAAAAGGTCTGCATCTTGCATAACCGATGTCTGACCGTCTTTCAGGTCTGTTTCCTTGCTGCTGTCGTCCTGTAAGCTCATTGGGTGAGTGGTTCTAAAACCAGAACTCTGAATAAAGTTAAACACAGATTTATTGAAGAAATTGGTGCAGAAAGTTCTGATGGGTTTTAGAAACAGGAGTCACCCAACCGGGTCCTTCAGGCAGACAGGGGAGGCGGTTTAATAGCAGACAGGTTCACGGGGGTTACACTGGAAGATGAGCATAGTGTGTGTGTGTGTGGGGGGGGGCTGCAGAATTGGCTGGTGCAATGAAGACTGTCCATTGCCGGTGCAGGGCGGTAAATGTCTGAAAATGTCAAGTTCTTAAATGTGTCTGAGCCAAGTCCAGATCCAGAATGTAGAGACCAAAGGACAGAGACGGACGCCGATTTGCTGGGCGGACTGGGAGACAAAAGGGCCAGAGGCAGACGGGGAAGATCCAGGTTTGGTAGAAAGGGTCAGGCAGCAGTGACCAGAGCTGTGGCGCTGATGCAATGCGGTCAAAAAACTGGCAGAGTGGCTGAGAGACAGAGCTGCTTAAATAGGGGTCAGACAGGTCAAAGCAATGCAAACATATAGGGAGCAACGCAACAGGAAGTCCTGAGGTCAAAATCAAGGCTTGGGGCAGGAAATGAGGCCAGAACCACAACACTTCCATTCTTCTCCTTTGCAGTGGTTGCATCTGCAGTTTGATTTCTTGAAAGATGTCTTCAGTCCAGCTTTGCTCACGCAGGAGATCTGCGGTCAACTTTGTTAGACTCCTGTCACACAGTGTGGACTCCCTTAACCTCTGGAGATCGCTTAAATCATCCCATCATTTGAACAGCAGCATTTTATCCTGCAGCTGAACCTGTTGATCTTGAGTCAGAGCAGCCACCCTGGACTTCTTCCACTCGGCGTTCAGCTCCAGCGCTGGACCCTCAGTGCATTTCTGTAACAAATGAAGTGGAAGGCGCTGTGGTTTGGGAGGTTTATTGCACGGCCAAATGAAAAACAGTGTGTGTCAAATCACAGCCAGGAGCGGTGAATTAATAAAGTGCATGAACGAAGACGATGTGTGAGCAGCTGCCCCACTCTCTCTCAATGATTTTTTCTCTCCAGCAGTGGAGCCAGGACATCATTAACAAATCTGAGAAGATCAGTCAACCTGCACTGCTCCGGCGTGTCGGTGCAGCATTAGTCAGTGGTGGACCTGAGGCTAATTACTGCAGAGGGGGATTGGAAACTGTTGGAAACACACTTATGTACAGTTGTTATCAAGTTCCTTTTTTGTACCGAGTGGCTGCCTATCCACGTGGAAACTTGTGTTGTGAGGTCATCCTTCACCTATTGCAGGTAACACAAGCTTTCTGCTATCAAATGGATATGCTCTAAACATCTTTTCAGTAGTCCATTAACTACGTGGATTATTGTATAAAAGCACATTTAAACATTCAGAAAGCAAAGCTCTTTTAAAATGTGTCTATGGTTCAGTCACCTGCTACACAACAGCAGCAGAGCTGTTCACACAGCTAGAACACAGCAGCAGAAGCATCTGTACTCTGAACGCCTTACAGATTATTAATGCTCTGATAAACCACAACGTAAAAGATCATTTATTCTGACACCTGAAAACAGGCATAAAGTCTTGTTTTGTTTGCCTCTTTTTCTTGAAGCACAGGACCATAATGGTGATGTCAATTAGAACACACAATGTTTGTGCATCCAAAGCAGCAGAATGAGAGAAACTGCAGCTGCGTCGATTTTCTGGTCATTTAGGGATAAATTGATGTTATGTGAACATTTCTCTTCACAGAAAAAAATACAGTTTTTAGATGCTAAAAATGCAATTTACATATTTAAAATCTGGATAACCCAGCAGTGCTGGTGTCTTTTCCGCTTTATACAACCATTTTTGTCTTCAACAGACGTACGCATGTTTGTGTGTGCCCGTGTTTCTGCGTCATTTAGAAAAAGGGTTTTGCTGTGTTGGAAGAGATGCAGCACAAAGCAAACCAAAACACTAAAGTGCAAGAACCGAGTGCAATAAGCATAAACACAGACGTCCGTCTAAACATTAAAGGGACACATGCATGGCATGCAAGCGTGCATGTGAAATGCTGACTCTCAGAGGTAACTGGTGGTGACAACAGTTTCTGCTATTTGGAAACGATCAATGAAAGCTATACCAAGTATTACATAAAAATGACCTTTAAAAAATCACTGCACATCAAAATGCTAAATGTCAAAGTTAAAGCATGCAAAGATGCAGCATCACATGCAGAGTTTAACACAACTCTGGCTTTTGCATCCTAACAATTGTGTTACAACCGTATCACCCAGTGACGTGCATTCAGGGGAGGAGGTGAGGCTGCAAAATTTAGCTTGAAAAAAAACAAAACAAATATACTATTTTAAATAAAAAAAGTGAAAAAATGATATTTTTAGACATGTCTATTTTATGATGACTTTTTTTCTGTGTGGGTTTTCAACGTTTCTTTAGTAAAAAACGAGAAAGCAGCAGGTGAGACACGGACAGACTGTAGCTCCCCTGCATGCATGTGCTTTACTGTTTTGGTCTTTCTATGGTCAAAAAAGACGCTTTATTTTTAATTACTTCATTTGCTTCTTTCTTGCCAACTGTTTGATTCCAGTGGTGCAGTTTGGGACTCATTTAGTCTTTTTATCCTTTAAAAACACTCTTTAAAAATACACTAGATGAGGCCCGCAGTACGCCTGCCTCAAGGCAGAGGGCGCTGGTGGTCCCAGAGAATGTGGCACCGCGGCTAAAGAATAATAGAATTAGGTGCAGCATGTAAAGAGCAGCTGTTGTTATTTTTTAATATCGTTCAACATCGTTTTCTAAATGGAGGATTTTGTTTCTAAGCTCAGGAATTTGTGGAAACCGTCACTCTGAAGGAGCGGCACACTGACTATTTTAGTAAAAGTAAGTCAATAATGAAAAGATTGGGGATTTTTTTATGCTACAGTTTGTAAACAGAAGAAAAATGTTGAATTATAATTTGAAACAAAACCCTTTACCTGCTGCCAATTCAATGTTGAACGAGCTGCTCTGTAGGGTTCATTTGTCTGATGACGTCAGCGCCTCACCGCCGTTAACCTCACCACACGTCACCGTATCACTTCATGAGGACTGTCTTAGTTAGACAAAGCCCCCATTAAACAAAACAAGAAAAACAAAACCTGAGCAAAATCAAACCTATAGCGACGAGAACAATATGACTGCAAGACAAAATAACCCAAACACCTCTGTGGTGCATCTCTGCATCCCCAACCTTTCATGTTTAAGCTACGTATGAATGATTTATGGATTGAAACCCAACAAAATAACCTTCCCCTAGGTGCCCAGAGTCCGAATGTAACTGAGTTTTCATCCTTTTCTGAGCTCCACAAATGATTTCATTACATTTTTTTGTCACAAATACATTTTTCACGTCTTCAAAACTCCCCTTTTCAGCTAAAATAAAATAAAAAAAGGAAAGACCTGCAATCTTTTCAAACTTTGAATCAGCAGCACTTGCAGTCTAAAAGCCTCCCTTGTGGATTGACAAAAGCTCAGGATGTGTTAGTGTTTCTTTATCATTGAGGGAAGAAAAAAAGCCTGTGGATGATTTACAGAAAAATAATGTGCCTCTGTTGCAGACATTAGCGCTTCATTTGGGCTCTCAGCTGTCTATATTTAACATCATCTGCGCTCACATTCATGCATGATTCATGCTGGGAACCTGCATTACCTGCCTAAGGTGCAGAGCATCTCGCTCACCCCGGTGCCCCTCTCATTAATGCTCCTGAAGGCTTTTACATTAATTAGTTTTTACTTCTTCCGTCCTGCTTGCTGTTGGCTCCTTTAGCTGCTTTCTGTTGTCGGCTTGTTTGGTTTGTTCAACAGATGACAAATTAGGGGCTGATTAAGAAATGCTGGGTAACGAGAAGATATGCTGTAATAAAGAACGGAGCAGTTTTTACAGCTGGATGCATACAATGAAAAATACTCTGTAACTTTACTTTCTTTCTTTTTTTGCAGGTTTATAATATTTTGGATTCAAGTAATACAAATAATGTTAAAGGTGGCTTTTCAAAAACCTTAAAAAATTATTTTTCTATTTTTAAAACTCATCCAAAACCCTGAGAGATAATCAAATATATTTATAATAAAATTCAAACATTTTTCATTTCTTCAGGGAGCTGAAGATAGCAATGAACGACTATGTATGCTGTATAATAGTCAGGCAGCAAAAGACCTTAAAACCTTTATGTGTGTTAAACAAATGTGCTTTGTTTTCTAAAGGGAGAATTCCTTCATGTTTTAGAAGAACATGGATGCACTGCTACGTTTCTTTGATGCAGTAATTTCACTGAAAGACTGAACAGAGACACAACGACCTGCTGCTCATCAGACAGAAGAAATCTGAAAATGCTAATCTCACATTCCCGCAAAGTTAGGTTTTGTTTTTAGTCTTCTTATAGGTCGGGTGTCGGCCCCCTGAGGGTGCAGAACGGGACTCCAGCAACGTCTTTTTCTTTTTTTACCTCCATCTATCGTCTAGTTTGGACGTCCAGGTGCTTCTCGTAGTCCAGATGTGGAGGTTGTAGCTGTTCTACGCTCTGGTTGTCTAACTTTCATCACAGCTCCTTGAGCAGTCCTCATTATTTAGGGGGGGTTGGAAAACGTCAACTTTTTAAAACCCGCCTGCGTCTCACCTCGCCTGTTCTCTACATGTCGCTGCAGCCCGTAGCCATAAAGGAGCATGAACAATGTCTCTCCACGGGGTCACCAAGTGGTGGACGACCTACCACCAGAATGTTTTGTGGGGGCCGCCCACGGGCCCCGTACAGACCTGCCCGTTTTTCACCCATGCGGGGTATGTGACTGAGGCTTTACCTACACTCTTCTTTAGTGGATTTGCTTTTTATTTTTATTGTGAGGCACTTTGAAAAACTATCTATCTATCTATATCTATCTATATACCCAGGCTGTGTCCCACCAAGGTGGGGTAGCCTAGACAGGGCACACAATTTTAACTCCCTCCTTCTCTTCCCCAAACCCTCCTCCTTCAGTGTGTGTGTGTGTGTGTGTGTGTGTGTGTGTGACTGGTCTAAGGCCTGGTCTAAGCCACACCACACTGCACCAGGGTCAGCCGCACAGTCCAGTGTGGGCACCTCCACAGCAGGGCCTCAGCTTTGAAAAACTATTTTTATTAATTATCCCACTCAAACAAATGGCTTGACTTCTGTGATTTTTGGTGTTTTGGTTCAAATTTAAAGTGAACCTTTAAGTATTTAAGTTGTTAAACAACAAATTTTGGGGGAATTCTGTACAAATAGAAACACGAGATGAAATCAGATGTCAGCTTCTTCTCTGACTTTAGCAGCTCCTTGTAGGGGTCTTCACAGTGAATCATCTGCCTCCATCTAACTCCATCTCCTCTACATCCTCCTCTCCTCATGACCTCCTGCTCTACATCCATGCTCCTCCTCTTCCAACATCACCCCTGTTCCTCCTCTGAACCATCTCCACCTGCTCCCCTTCCCATCTATGATCTGTTCCTCTGGATTCCTTCCTGGTCCATCCTGGTCCCACAGAGAACCTCAGCATCTTCCTCCCTGCTGCCTCTGGCTCCGCCTCCTGTCTCTAAACCAACCACATGCTCTCACCACAGTCTGCTGCTCCTCTGCTGTCGTTCTTGCTGAAACTCTTTAGTCACACCCACACCTGAAACCTTCCTCCACCTGTGTGCTACACACCTCTCCACCTCCACCGGTGCTCCTGAAGGCTGATCCAGTTCTTAAATGGATGACTGACTGCAGTGAGAGCTCATTTCCCAGCCCTAGAAGGCAGTAATACTTCAGTGATATTTACTTTGTAATTTTGAGTTTGTGTTATGTTTGAGCCCATGTAGAGTCCTGGCTAAAACTGGTTACATGTTTCTGCTAATGTTTGCTGGCATGTTGGAGGTTAAACTTCTTTTATCTGGTGTCAAGCCCTCATCCAAGGCTTATGAGCTGCTTTTAATCATGGCTGAGGCATGAAGGAAAACCTAGGAGTGCACATCATTAAAAGCCTCTTTTCAAACCTTTGTTATGCCTGGTTTTTCTCCCGTAGCAGGGTGGTTTGGTGTTTTATGATGTACTTACAGTGTTTAGAGCTTAAGCGTGCTTGGCTGAAACCATCTGCCTACATGAGTCCTTTGCAGTGGGACGTGGCGGCTCCTAACCTGCTGCAGGTGTCCGCCACATGTGGGGGGGAGACCTTGACCCCTTCATCCCCCTCATCACTGCTGGACCTTCCTGCTCATCGCTGAAAGGGGAGAATTCATTGCCTCAGCAGCTAAAATGAATGAAACACAGGCACACTAATGGATCTGGCATAATACATCAAAGTAATGCACTTTTTCATTCACTAAGCGGCCGCACACGCTAACCTCTTTTCAGGGGGGAGAGGATCGTCGATGCCAACACAAAAGTGTGAGACCGTTTAGAAGTGTTGCAGCTGCTGTGATTATTTTCTGTCAGTGGTTTGACTGAGCTCCTGTCCAGCTGTAATCACCGCTAAGGAGGTCTACAGATGACAGTCAGCAACACTTTGGAGTACGCTGCCTAAGAAGCCTTCACCGGATGAGACCAATGATCTCAGCTGCTGCAGTTTCCCTTCATAAATATTCATATGTCGAGGCGTGGCATCGAGCAGAGCGAGCCAGGAGCACGCCTGGAAGCCAGTGAACTTTTAGCATTCACAAAGCCCAGCCCCCCCGCTCCAGCGCAGCGGCTCAGCCAGATGAATTTATAGCCACTTACAGAGATTACTGATGCATCTTGCATGCAGCAATCCCACACAAAGTTCTACACCCTCAGAGGCTGCAGCCAGCTACACATCAAACTGTCAGACACAAACACAATCGCTTAGCTTAACCCAGGTTATCCTGGAGCACGTTTGGTTGGACCTTAGCCCGTTTCAGCTGCCAAACTGTCTAAGGTTTATGAAAACCGGCTCTTGGTCGTCAGTCTTGCATAGATTTGATTCCAAAAGGCGAACAGCAGTGAGCATCCATCCCTAATCGGTAGAATGTAGCTCTGCATAGGTGCAGTCTGTAGGATGTTTTAACTGTGCTTCATTCAAAAAACTTTAATACCCATTTTCTGTGGTTTACATAGAACTATTTGCCCCTGACTTTAAAGCTAGAAAAATGGGGCAAACAGATGGCAGAAGGCAGTTAAATATCTAGATGTCTCTGTCTCTGCTGTTTAAAGAATTTCTGAAAAAATGCTGCATAAATATCTGCTGTTTGCAGCAACAGAGGCTCAGAAATAGACTGGACTCTAGATGTGATTAAAAACAGCAAAGTAACTCATCCTGCTCTGTGAAAATACATGTTGCTTTAGGTGGAATAAATGTTAATAGTTACCATTACAATGGTCCCACTGTCACTGAGGATGGCTCCACTGAAAGAGAACAGCAACAGTGTGAGGATTACAGACATCAATCAAGATCAGGAAAATGATTTAAAGCTGTAAAACCTTTTCTTGTCTGCAAATACAGAGTTACAAACCACTGCAACATATTTAATGTTGACATGAACTGAGAAGAAGGCCTAACAAAGCGAAAAGGTGATTTATGCAAGAGTCGCCTTGAAGCTGATCTGATTAAACTTGAAGAAAACAGTGTGAAGGTCATTTAGCAAAGCTCTGGACCCAGCAGTCTGGGTCCCCTGGCTTCTACCCCAACAGACAGAAAGGTTAGGCGTACGGCGTCTTTGACATTTCTACGTCAGTCAGCTTGACCTTGTCAGCTTTCATCATTGGCCTGCATGCTGCCGAGGCTGGGCCCCTCCATAACTAGCTCCATGTTTAAAACCCAAGCATCTTCAGTGACCTGGAAAACATTCCCATTTCATTTAGTTTCAACTGAACAAAACTTCAGAGAAATGTCAGCGTAACTTTGGCAGATGTGTCTGCACGCACAGTCTCTGCAGCGGGCAGCCTGGGGGCCACGACAGTAGATGCTCTGCTTGTAATGGTTGGTCACGATGTGCATTCTCCCACTAGAGCAGCATATTTCATATTTCATCAGTTGGATAAGACAACAAGCATCCTAAAGGACTCATTTACTTTGAGACTTCAGACGACTTCTTTGACCTTAGGGGTTCATTTTCACAGATTCAAGCGTGTTGGCATTTTGTCTGTGATTCCTTCAGTAGTCAAAGTTCAGCACCTTCACATCTACGACTTTCATCCAGGAATGATTTTTGAAATCCACTTTGCTCCTTTGGGGGTTTTTCATTTTTTCTAAGTACTTAAATCTCCATGAAGAAACTCATTGTTTAACCAGGTTATGGGTGAAGAAGTGTACAACTGGAATAGATTTAATTTGATGTATTGAACACTGCAGAAAATGCTTTTTCTTTAACATCAACTTCTTTTGAAAAGATGCAACAAACCAAAAAAGAAGCTGTTCTCCTTTTTGTTTGGCAGTTAAAGCCTCCCTCTAATGCTAGAGTCTGGGTTTGTGTGAATATCATCACATTGGAAATGACCAACAAAAAATAATCCCAAATGGTCTAGATTTTATGTACATTTTTACCAACAATCAGTCGACCTGCAAAGCAACGACACATGTCCATCAGCCACTAATTTTTCTTTTGTGCATCAACAATATGACAAAAGGAATACTTAGCTACTCTTTGAGAGCATGAATGAAAAATGAAAATAGTTGTCGTGTGTTTTTTTCATTGGAGGGAAGAAAGAATCATTTCTGGGATAAAGTTCAAACTACAGCAGTCTACTTCTAACATTCTGGTTATTCTTCTGAACAAAATATGGACAATTGTGATACAAACAGATTTTGGATCAGATAAATGACCACCATGACTTTATCGATGTACTGAACCCAAACAACACCTTTGTGGTTTAACCTTAGTGTCCCGGAGCTGGGAAGGCCTGACCCGCCTCCAGAGCAGCACCAGGCCTCGACTCTTTAGCTGGGATGTCAAGTCTTTAAGCATCATTAAAATGAACATTTTACTATTGCACATTGTCAGTAAACTACTTTTCATCTACTAGAGAGACTAAAATAAAAGACAGTTGGTGTTTCTGTGGTTCCAACGCTAAAACAGAACAGAGCTTGTATTTCCAGAACTAATAAGAAATAAGAATAAATGAACGTCGTGTCTCTTTGCATGTGGAACTTTAGGGCCATTCAGTTTCAAGTCTTCAGCTCAAGTCCCCGTCTCTGATTGGTTTGTTGGGTTTTGTAGAAAAGAAAGGAGTTCAGGTCTTAATCCAACCAAACATTAAAAGTTCTGCTCTGGAAAAACGGCAAGAAATTATGTTTCAAACAACGTTTTTAAAAAGAAATATTTACTGTCTCCACGTCTGTTTGATGCACATCAAATATTTTATATGAAACACCAACACCTTAGCTACTTTTGAATAAAACCATTAACCGTTCATTTTGTCAGAACACCTTGCTGGCTTTGTTTTATAGAGTAAAGATTCCTGCCAGCCGCTGGGATCTGTAGTACTTTGATCTGGATGTAGTAATTGTGCATTTGAACCACCACCCAGCTGCTGTGCATTGACAGCAGCTGGCAGAGGCTTTTTGGGTTCATTCTTCCTCCTTCTGTGTTTTGGCTCTGATTCAGATGTTTTCAAAGTCTCTGTTGCTTTTAATTGGAACATCTATGGAAATCTAATCGCTTCCCTGTGTGGCCCTCATTCGTATTCACCAAACATTCCTCTTTACAAGTCAGTAATTTTCCACCCCGACTTCAAATCACATTTATTAAGGATTTTGTTATCCCTGCAGGTATGATGCAAGTGTTGTGAGCAATGTTTTCAATGAAAAGCCATTTATCAAAAATGCCCCCCGGCCAAATCGCATTACAAAGAAAAACACAAAGACTCCTCAGTGTTCATGAAAATGTGAAGAACCAGAGAATCCAGGGAATCCAAGCAAGCAAAGCTCTGAAGTTTCTCTGTTGATGCTGACATTTTAGGCATAAAGGTCTGACTTTAAAGCTGGAATGACGTTTTCTGTGGCTCTAACATGGCAACATAAGCAGGAATCGCCCTCTGATGGCCACCTCTCAGTCTTCAGATTGGCCTCTCAGTGTACCAAGCTTGTTCCTGACTGGATGGGGTCCAGAGCCGGTTTGGTTTGGGAAACCTTCACAGCTGGTGACAAAGCGGATGCTGGGACAGGTAGCTGCCTCAGCTGATGATCCTAGCAGTGTGTCAGCCTTTCAGTTGGAGGATGTGACTCAAATCATCAGCGCCTTCGCTTCCAAAACAAAATATTTGAACAGGTTTTCTAGTTGTTGCTTCATGTCACTGACGATCTTGGAGTGGAACGGCTTCAAAGTAATATCTGTATGCTAGGACTGTAGGAACACGGATCTGTAAATAAATCATCAAACATCACCAAAGAGACTGGCAGATGAAACAGCAGAGGATGAAAAGACAAACTTCCTGGAAAGGAAACATAAAGAAACGCCACATGTAGGTTTTTGTCAGTCTTACAATGGAATTTCCTTTAGCCCTGCTTCCCTAAAAACCATTAGGACTGATCATTGTTGTATGGAACGATGATGTCAACTTGTAGATTGTCCAGCATTTTTTAAGTCATGTAAAAAATTAGGACAGCCCATTCAGTAGCTAGCTCTTCATTAAGAAATGTTCATCTCTTATTTTGGATTTCTGAGGAAAAACAGATTAAACAGCAATTTAACATAAGGAAGTCAACATTGTTTTACTTATTGAACAGATGACAGGAACAAAAAAGTGTATTTTAATGAAAGGAAAAATGAGGACACCCAACCCAGTAATTGTTGGTGTTGCCCCATTTGGCTGAAATGACTTGAGTGAGATGCTTCTTGGACCACGTACCAGTGTCTGTGACATGGATCTGAGGAACGTTTGCCCCACTCAATGCAGGATTCCTGCAGCTGGGAGATGTTTGAGGGATTTCCTGCATGTACCGCCCATTTCAGGCAAACCCACAGCTTCTAAATGGGATGGAAGTCAGGCTTTGCCTTTCCAGGACTCTCTGCTTCCATTATAGTACTGGGATTCCTCAGTGTTGATATGAAATATCATTTTGTCCAAAGTACAGTTTTGTCTCGTTCAAAGACGGCTGGGGAGCCGTTCCATGAGTGAAATCCACAAAGCAGCATTACAGATATTTTCAGGCTGTAAAACTCCTCACTACACACTTTAGTCACTTTTCTCAGACAGACATGAACATTTTCACACTTTTCTCTCTTGTTTAAATTCTCAAGTTAGAAAAACGAGTCGAGTATTATGGAAGGAAAACAAAGATCTGATCGGGATGAAGATTTATGTTCCTCTGACAAACTGAGCGTGTTGTGTAGGATGCGCATGTAATATACTATGTGTATATATACAAAGAGACATGGGACCAAAGAGATAGATTGACAGGATCAACAGCCAATCAGTGAACTCTTTAAAAAAGTATGCATGGCTGCCCTAAAAAAAATCTGCAAAACAGTCAAACTGTAGAAGGTGAATCACTAAATAGTATTGTTGTATGTTAAAAACTATACAAACTTTCATTGTGACTTCCATTTTTTAAATGATTGCATATAAACATAGTTAAATATATTAACTAGATCACTTCAACCACATTCAGACTGAGCTTGGCTGCCTAGAATTTAATTAATTAAAGTACAATAGCTGTGCTAAACTCAACAGAAATGACTGTATCTCCATTTACGGGAATAAATCTCACCAAGACAAAGTCCAAACTCAGGACGTGACTTTTTATATTTCTGATGCACTTAATGAGCTAAAGAAGAGGCTGCAGTGGTACACGGTTCTCTTTTTAGTCAAGCTGCAGGAGGCCAGGGGCCTCATTTATAAACGTTGCGTACGCACAAAAGAAGGCGTACGCCACTCTCTACGCAATAGTTGAGATTTATAAAAAGCAAACTTGACGGGAAAATGTTTGGTCCTTCATCAAGCTCTGACCCAGGCGTACGCACAAAAACGGGTGAAATGAGAAACGGCGACACCGTCGGCAGATGGAAGAAACACGTGAAAGTGAAAATGACAATACTGCCTCTCATGAATAACATGAAGACTTCACAAAGCAAGTCTCACAATAACAGCTACATGAACACCTGTTTGATCGATCAGCAGTGAAACAAACAAAAAAAAAATCAAACGACAATTACAACAGAAATTCAAATGAACACATATTTGCAAAAAGAAAAGTGAAATATGTTCTGCAATATTGGCATGTTGTGCAATTCATCCTCATAAATAATACAGTTAACAGAACGAAATAATGTACAAAACTGATATTCTCCTCAATGTGTCCGTCTGGAGCAGATATAGTCAAAGTCAAAGTCAGCTTTATTGTCAAATATGCTGCATCCGTAAGACATACAGCACAGATGAAATAGCTTTCCTCTCACCCCAAAGTGCAAGCAGCATATAAAATAATAAATAAATGACTTAAAAAATACATTCTTTTAAAAACAATAAAGCCGATAGAGCCGCTGCGTGAGCTCGCGCCGCCAGATGCGTGCGAATCAGACAGACAGACAGACAGACAGACAGACAGACGTATTAATTGTCCACTGGGGAAAGTTGTTTTCATAGTAAAACATTTCTTCGTAAGCTATGGAATTATGGTATTCATGCATATGCCTTTAGTTTGTTTGATTTTTGATAAAACAATGTATGGCGTATGTCTCAACCATTCAGAAAGCAACAAAAAAATTACATTTGCGCTGAACAATTTCCCATTTCCACGTGGATTATTACCGACATCTGTAGCTTGTCAGATGCAATTAAATGGATGGAAATAAAATGCTCCATCACAATGCGTAATGACGCACAATGGCTGATCTTGGATCTTAGAAGATGTGGCAAATGGAAGAATTGGGAGTGAACGCATCAGGACCAGTGGCTTATGAGCCGGTTCCGACTTCCTCGAGCCGTCCTGTTGGAGCTTTTGGGGGTGTGTCATCCGGTGCATCAGGTGCGTCGGTGTCCCCCCCGACACCCCCCACCCCCCGCCTCAGTCACTACTCCACGTAAAAGGGACTCCCCAATAATTGCCGCCACTCTCTCATCAAGAGGGGTCAGCTCCGGTGTCCCCTGTCCCCCACCCGTGGCAGAAACACTCTGGTGATGCAGCGCCAGACGTTTTTTGCCCCGACTTTGATGTCCGTCTGTCACTGTTTGCCACTCACGTGCCTTTTTGGCATTAGTAATGCCCACACTGTGCCCTCCAAACAACATTTTTCTCTTCTTTTCCACCTCGCCAACGATAACTTCTACTTCACATTGAGTGAAGTTACGTTTTTTTTTATTTCCTCTCTGTGTTTGCCATGGTTTCGCTATCAATGAATATTCATTTGTGGGCGTTTCACGGACTATTTATGGACAACTATGGGCGTGTCATGAAGCCGCAAAAGCTGCGCAGCATTTAGAATTGGTTGTGATTTATTAAGGGAAGGATGCGTAGGATGTGCGTGCGCACGGTTTTATAAATCTGAATATTTCTGTGCGTACGCACGTCCTATGTTTCATCCGTACGCCACTTCTGACGCAAATCCTACGCAAGGTTTTATAAATGAGGCCCCAGATCATTTCTGCAGTTCACTGATGATATTTTCCAGGATCTTCATCACAGGCAAACATTCAGCTCAGTGCTGAGCGGAACAGCTTTGATTATACTTCATATCCTCCTTTATGCGTATGCTACTTTTTTCTGTCAATTTTGAGATGAACAAAATGAAACTGGTCTGAAACTAAAAAGCAACACCAGGTAATCCATGTCAGATGGTGTGAAAGTGTTTTACCTTGTCCAAGACCTTCCAGGCAGTGTTGCCAGATTGGGTGGTTTTGGTCCTAAATGGCTTTGGGTTAGGGTTATGTGGGTATGCATAATTTGGGCGGTTTAGGGTCGGTTCGGTGTTTTTTTTTTTTTTGCTCATGAACATATAATGGCGGACTACGTTAGGCTGTGTGGCTGTTGGAGTCTTATGTACTGAAGCTCCATGAACGCACCAGGTAGAGACGCTTATGGGTTCTGTCATTTAACCTGTTGTTGGGGGTGTGCAAAGCCCCGCCCCTCCTCTTAGAAGTTGTGTTCTTTAAAGCTTGATACCGCGGCCGCGTGTGGGAGGAGCTACCAGCTAAAGTTATGGTCTGATCGCTGCATGGAGCGGTGTCTGTGTTTATCAATGCATGGTAGACATGGAGAATGTTAAGAGATCAGGTTTATTATTTTGGAGAGTTCTGCTTGGTAATCATGTTTCCATGTTTGAGTTCATCAGATCTTCCCAGAGATAGGCTCTGCTTCAACTCCCACAGTGAAAGCTGCATCTGAATCTGACGCCCGGGTGCTAAATCAGTCCAGTGTGTGGACTGGGTTATTCTGCCAAAAGAGTGACATTTACTGGTTAAAGATTCTTGAGGAATAAATAAATATTTAACTTTTAACAACAACATATGTTGTCTTGGAGATAATTGAGGTCATAGGAATGAGTTTTTAGATTGACCATCTCTAAAAAGCTAATATCTTAATATATATATTAATACTTTAGGGGAAAATAAATAAAATAAATAAATGACCTTTGGTCTTTAGTGCAAAATATGTAACTGGTGAATTGTTCCAAACCTTTCAGTGGGGGGAATGTCTTAGGGTGGGAGAAATGAAGGAAAACCTGGACAGCGAAAGAACTGAATTGTCATTTTTTGCCTAAATACATCAACATTTTTGTAAAAGTTTTGTTTTAGAGGTGCAGATAGAATGTTGAGTCACACTTAAATGCAAAGAAGAAAAATATTAACATTTTTTATTTATCATGATGCCTTTTAAAAAGTGAAAAATACACTAAACGGCCACTTCATTAGGTACAGCTGTCCAGCTGCTCGTTAACACACATTCCTAACCAGCCAATCACACGACAGCAACTCAACACATGTAGGCATGTAGTCATGGTCCAGACGATCTGCTGCAGCTCAAACAGCATCAGAATGAGGAAGAAAGGTGACTGAAGTGACTCTAAACGTGGTTGTTGGTTCCAGACGGGCTGGTCTTAGGATTTCAGAAACTGCTGATCTACTGGGATTTTCACCCACAACCATCTCTGGGGTTTACAGAGAATGGTCTGAAAAAGAGAAAATATCCAGAGAACCACGCTTCTACATTTTTCAGACAAAAAAAGAGCAAAAACAAAGATTTGCTGGTGGTTGAAGATTCATTTAACTTTGTCAAGCTGAACACATCTGTACATGAGGAGACATGGCGTGGAGGAGATGGAGTGACAGTGGTCAAAAGCCAAGCACGCCAAATTGACCCACAATCCCACAAACCTGCAAAGTTATGAAAGGCGACCCGCATTAAAGGAAGGACTGAGCGAGGAGGGCTGATTTCTGTTAGCAATCAAACCAGAGTCATACCCGCTGACAGTATATGAGAACTGGACTGAGCTGCCCCTCCCCCTCACGTTCCTTATAGGAACTGCCTGATGCCTTTTATTATATTTTTATATTATATATTTATGTTATGGATAATCCTCATTTTGTTTCTGTAGTTCAAGTTATTCTAGTTATAAAATGACCAATCAGATGCCTCAGTAAAAGCATGTGGTCTCATGTAAATCCTTCAAAGCATTCGATTGAGACACTCTCCTGAGTGGAAGGGGTGTGGCCTTCTAACATGCTCACTCCTGATTGGAGTGGTTGCCATGGAAGCGTAGACGGACCAATCACGGCTTACTGAGGACGTCTGGTTCCAGCATGGTGACGGACGTCTCATGGACAAAATGACGACTGATTTGACTTTACTTGACAGAACTGGAAGGAGGACATTTTCTATGTGTGACGTCACACGTGATCGGTCCTGTTACGTCATACAGTCCATGGTCATACCACAACAGTCGGGCTCCCATCTTCAGGCTGGCGATGAATTGGTTTGTTAAATTGTTCCCGAGCACGGAATGGAACGTTCACGGCAGCCAAACAAACTAATGATGGCACAGCACGAACAGTTTGGAATGAACATAGAGCTCATTTAAAGACCTTCATCCCAATTCCCACAAGTCATAGAGGATTTAGGAATTCTCCATCAAGGTTCCACAACACATTTGTCTTCTGAGGTTCCAGCTTTGACTTCTTCTTAAGGGCCAACCGTGTCTTTCAGTTTGTTGTTTTTAAAATGTGTTTTTTCCATTTCTTGAATCTTTGACCTTGGCTGTAATCGACCAACTTCAGGGGAGATTATCTCATATGAATTCATTTAGTTTTCTTCCAGAAAAGTTGTAAATAAAGACTTTTTGCTGTTAATCCTGTGTGTTGGCAGAACATCTACATCTGTGTGTGTGTGTGTGTGTGTGTGTGTGTGCATGTGCTTAGAGGGTTCACCCTCATCTCCATGACAATCAGCACTTGCCGCCCCATCTGTCCAACATGCACACCCTCCTAATGACCTCATGCTGTGCTGTTAGTCGCTCTCAGTCGGGGCGGTGGCAGATGCTGTGGGACAGAAGTAGAAGGGGAGGAGGTCATTGTTGGCTTTTGACCTGCACACACACAACAGATGGGCTCTTCTTAACACAAAGGCAGCAACTAATAAACTGACTGTTCCCCTTGCAAAGCATGACTTCATTTAAACAGATCTGAAGTCAGACGCGTGAAAGTCCTGAGAGTCCCCATGAAGGTGCCACTTTGAAGAAAGTACACCCTGTGACGGATTCTGTGACGGTTTTTCTCAGTTAGGGTTTCTAGGTTTGGATCTGTCTGGTTGTCTTTCTTCTTACAATGAGATCTGAAATCTTCCTGTAGAAAGAAAGACTAGTTTCCATCCCTCAGTCAACAAAACTGCTCTAATTCTTGCTGCAGCATCTCTCAAAGTTATGCTTGTTTTGGTGTCAGTGACCTCTAAAAGAAAAGTATTTCACTTTTGGAGAATCGTGTCTCTTCTAACGAACGGCACAGCACAAAATGTAACGATTGTGCTCAGAAATCCCCACTGAAGAAAAGAAGTTTTCACGTTGGCCACGCCATATAACATGTTCACCATTGTAGACTATTAAATATGTGAGTTGGGTTAAAACGGTGGCTCTGCTGTGGATTCCCTGCTTTGTTTTGTGAAACCTGCTTCATCACTGAGCAGGAGGCAACCGAGACAGGTCTCTGCTCCATCATGGGATCACACAAAAGGGAAAAAGCAAATCCCGCTCACCCCTGCCAGCTGCCATCGTCTGTTCAGAATCAGCAATCAGTCTGTCATTGTGGTTTTTTGGATCCTGTGAGGTAACTAAAGTATTCAGACCTGCACAAACCTACGCTTCACCTACTGTTAGGAGGCCATGCTGACCACACACTAGCATTAGTTCCCTTACGCTGACAGTTTTTGCATAACTTTAGTATTGTACGTTTGTCTTTTGTGCGATAACAACCTTACATCCTAATGTGTCCATTCTCCCCTCCACATGTAGGTGGTTGTTAACATCTTAATCCATCAGTCACCATGAGAGAGCTCACATTGTTAGAGCGGACTCACATGAGCATGTGTGTCATTTCATGCCATTTGAAAGCACCATTGCCTCTTTTTGCCTCGCTCGGCTGTGCTCCTTTGATTTTACTCTTTCATCTATGCGTGTGTGCGCATGTGCACGTGCCTGCATGTGTGTGCGTAAGATAGAGGCAGAGAGGGAGAAAAGAGTAGAACTCAAATAATGTTTTGGAAAATAAAACGCAAAAATGTTTGCTACACAGCTTCAAAGTCTAAAGAAGGACAATAATAAAGGACATCAGTGTGTAAAAAAAGAAAATTAACAACCAGAATTTGACCCAAACTACCTAAGTATAGTACTGCACTCATTCAAACTGCACCTTGAAATATTCCAGAGCTCATGATTTACTTATTTCTTTTCTTCTTTAAAGAAAGAGCTGCACAGTTGAGTTGTTTTTTCTTATGAAATGCATTTTTCATGTTGGGTTTTTTAACACATTGGTTGTTTTCCTTCAGGACCAGAGAAGCTTCACAGAAATCCTAGAAGAACCAGTTTAAAAATGAAAGTTTTAGCGGGTTTGTTTGCTTAAGGCCATGTCACACAGCCACTACGTACAATTAGTGCACATAGCACGCATCAAAATTGGTCATACGTGGAAAAAGTGGAAAAAAAGTCATGGTCTTTATGTGAAATGTTCACAGACGTATCAGAAATGAACCACATTAAAACCTCAGAAGAAGTACAAATAAACCATAAAAGAACCGGTAAATCAATGTAGAACATGATTCTACAGTGATTCCTGCATCAGTTACATGGTTAGAACGTGATCTGTGCGCCGTAATCGGGATATAAAAGTTATGCATAAGTGGTTCATGCGTGAAAAGAGGAAAGCCACAAATTTGTTTAATAAGCATCTCGCAAAAATCAAACACAATTGCGTAAGATTAACACAATGACTGCATATAAGCTACATACAAACTGCATATTTTTCAACCAACCAAAAATTTTGAACAGCTCATAACCGAATTTACGAAAAGACGCGTCGATGAATGACGAACGCAAGAAACACGTATGAATGTCGTTTATTAGCATGTATCACCACAGACCAACATTTAAGTGGAAAATGTCCAAAATGTACGGAACGCTGAATGACACAGCCTTTAGATCTGGCTATTAAATGAATCGCAACGCTTGAATAAATGAATGAATTGCTCTATAGTAATGTATTGAAATGTTAAACATCTTTTTAAGCAATTTTCAGTTGCTAGTTTTGGTATCGTCATGTGGTTTTATCCTCATGTTCCTGTCCTCAGTAGGCACAGTCCTTTCAGGTTAAAAGTGTAGTTTTTAATCATTTCCATAAGTTGCATAGCTGTTTATCTTTATCGAGCAGCTGCTTAATGGAGACGACTGGTCTCTGTTAACTTTACCAATAATTATGACAAAAGTCTCACAAGTTTATCGTTCTGTAGCAGTAAAACCAGTTTGACATCAACAACCATTATGAAATGCAGCGTCACCATTCTAGTTTTCTTCCCAACTAGGCATTTCCATCTAGGAACCATTGAGCGCATGTACCTGCAGTGACTGGGGAATGGGTTGTGTAGTGGTCTGTGGTGTGACCGTGGTATCAGGTTTTTGTTTCCTCCTCCAGTTTGAAGAATTCTGGTCTTTTCAGTCCCTTAAGCTGGTTTTGGCAGCTGTGTGATGGATTTTGTTCAGATTGCAGGCCTCTTTCCTGACACAGACCGCCATGAGTGCACGGTGGAAGACTCATTTATTTTGGTTGAAGGTGTTATTTTGATTAAGTGCTGCCTAACTACATCCGTAAATCAAAAGGATTCACTTGTTTACTTAAAGATTTTCCTTGAATGCAAACTTTTTCTCTGACCAGACATTGAGAGATTGTTTAAGGACTAGAAATTACCTAAAAAACTAAACCAAAGTATTTTTTACGATTTGAAATGCAGGATTAATTGTCCACTTGAGGATGTTTGGCTGCACACAGCCTGTTTGTGGAAAAAGGTTCATCCTTTGTGGGTCCTTAGGAAAGGTCATTCACGCTACTGTCTGTCTATGTAGCCACAACGGGGCCCAAGGCGGGCCCACCCCGTGATGGTCTCCAGATAGAAGGGAGAGTTGTGTCCGGAAGGACGTCCGGCGTAAAAATCTCTGCCAAACCACCTACACGAATCAGAGAAAGCTGATTGGCTGTGGCGATCTCTGAAGGGAAATGCCAAAACGTGAACAACAAAAAATAAGAAAGAATAGTAGTTGAGTGGAGATCCGAGGATTGAAATCCTTCAGAGAAGAGAGTGTGGGTGAGATGGCATCAACAAAGCTACTGGTGACCAAACAGAAGCATCAGTCAGATGAACATCCACTTCTGTGGGAAAAAAACACGTTATCAAACTCTGCAACTTGGATGGGACTATGTGTCTGCGCTTCACAATGGAAAGAGTAGAACAGCCAGCACACACGCAGAGATGTACACGCTTGTTTACTGTAGTAGTAGTAGTGGTGGTAGTAGTTTACGTAACGTCCCTTAAAGTTTCTCAGAAACCGATGGTGCTCCTCACAGTCCGGTTTCCTTTGTATGAATTTTCGCCAAAAGGTTTTTTATTTAGGATTCTGGCAAACAGCAAAGCCGCGCCGCTTAATGGATTATTGGAGCCTTACGGCTGCTCATGGAGTGATGGTGAACCAAAGTAATGAGTGTTTTGTTTAGTATATTGTGTTATACAGAGATGTTGAGAGGTATTGTGAATGTGTTACAGAAAGTTTGGTTACTTCTTCTCTCCTCTTCTTCTCTGTCCGGTTCAAAAAATAAAAGTATGCAAACATAATCGATATGAGTAAAGTTTAGCCTCAAGTACAAAAGGGGTTTTTACAAATATACACCTCCCGTGTCAGAAGATTCAATAGTAAAATCTCTCCAACAAAGAGGCCTTCAGCTCTCATCTGTCTGCTCAGCTGCTGGGCAGGACAAGTCAGAAAAACATGCAGTCTGTGCAAAAGCTGGCACCCAGGTTAAGCTTGATGCTTGTCATCTAGTTTAGGACCGGACCGACGTACAGTGAGAGCGTTAGATCACAGGAATGTGAACGTGAAGTTCTGTTGCTGTAGCTGTGAGTGACATTTTTTCCAAAAAGCTTTTTAAAGTCTTCATCTCAAGAGACGATACTATTACTATTACCTCTCCAGTTTTTGGCTTCTGCCAATACAAGAGATATCAGAACATCAGATCTAACCCAACACCACAGAAGCAAAGCCTAACGTGATCTAAAAGCAAACGAAGAATTCTGCAGTGACACGAGAAACTGATGAGTTCAGCATTGTTCGGAAATCTCCCTTCAGAGAAACTGTTTGCTAACTATTACAAAATCATTTTCCAAGGGTTTTGTTCAAAGGAACTTCAAACCCTTTTCATTGTAGATTCCTTATTCATGCTATGAACGGTGAAAGCACTGAATGTTCTTTAAAATATGATTCTAGTCAAATTAGTCATAACTGACACGTGTGAATCAAACTGTCAAATGGTGCAAACTCTTGGAGGAGACACAAATCACAGGAGAATCGGCTGTGACCACAAAGTAACGGACAAAGGGTCTTCAGTGTGTGTCTTGGAGAGGCCGTCTTTGTGTTGGTGGGTTTCCAGGGACAGCAGGGGGCCCTCTGGACTCTCAAAGCCCTGCAGGACAGAGGATTTCTGAACCAGCTGAGGGTTCCAAGCCGCCGAATCCTCTGGAGGTTCAGAGCCGCCATCTGCACCGCCACATGAACACAAAGCTATTGTAGTGACACAGCACTTGAAAAAGATGCTACTGGCTCTTCCATATTAATATGTCTGTGTATTTGAAAAATCACACACACACATTGCACACAAATTGCTTTTTTTCTTACAAGTTTTGTTTCTTAAACAGAACACTGGTACTCATTAGACTTTTAAATGTTCCAGAAGCTTGAACTATGATTAATGAGCTGTTTAGAGCAGAAAGCATTTTAGAGAGAGACATTTCTGTGAATTCTTAGTTTAGCGATAAGAAAGCGTCTGGGAACAGAGGGGTGGTGGGTCCACGAAGAAAGCTTCTGGCCACAGCAGCTTGTTTGCTCCACATATTATTGATTTGATAGTTGATTTTGTAAAACAGGAACTCAAGAGGCACGAGCCGAGTGAAAACAAATACACTTTGACTCTTGTGTGTCCCTGTTGTGTATCATTTAGGCTGATAACGAGGCCTAATTTTACAGCTAGAACTATCCCTGCAATGATGGAACCAATCAAATATCTTCAACTGATCTATAACTAATCAGCGTTTTCATCAGTGGGCGTTAATGGCTGTCATGACTATAGAACCCCTACAGTCTGAGGTGTTGGCACAATGCACACACCCTCAGTTCTGCCGTTCATCAGGTATTCACCCTCTCCTTTGTTCTCTTGGTGCTTCCATTTTCTGTCCAACAAAAGGCGGTTAATGAAGTGTGCTCTGGGTAAGGAAGGGATCCTTTCAGGCCTAAGGGGGGGGTGCCATGTTGAGCAACGAGTCTTTAAAATCAACAGCATATGTTGCATAAAATGGACATAAAACAGAAGAGGTTTATAATCAAAGAGAGTCAAACCCTCTGGATCCATACAGATTATTGTTATTATTGTGCTTTTATCCTGAATGAAAGCAGGAATGTGTGTGTGAGGCTTTCCCAGCATGCTTTGTTCCCGTGGTTTTTGAAGTGTCCCTGAAGAGTCACTCTCCTGTTTAAATGTCCTCGTTTGGATACTTCAGGGATGTTCAGGTACGACTGAGCTGATGTTAAATGAGTTGAGTTACACAACAAGTAAAACTGAGTCTACATCACTGATGGGGAGTTTTTCTCACAGTCTGGCTTAATTCCCAAAGAGAAGTTGACTGTTTTCTTACGTCGGAACGCCTAACGTGATAAATATTAAGTATTTTTTAAATCCTTTTGAATTCATTGTTTTAGAACAACTGCCTCATTTGGATTTGTTTGAAATTGTAAGAAATGTAGTTTATTCTGTTAACCAAACCCTTAATCTCACACTTTAAACTGCTGTGCATTAGTAGCTCTAACCTCTACAGTATGATGGAAGGAGCACAGCCTGCAGGTCCAGAGCCCCCCCGGCGGCTCTCCTGCCAGCCCCCCCCGGGTTCGATTTGAACGGTTTTCTGACACCCGGACAGCTAAATGCTGTTTTCTGACTGGACAAAGGAATCCACACATTTTCTGATTTACTGACTATTAGAATCATTTATCTTTAGATTCAGTTGTTTGCATCATTGATGCTTAGTGTTACATTTTGAAAATCACACACGGTTTTTTCTGACATGGAAGAACCAAACAGAGACTGGATTTCCTCTTCGGGCCTCATGCGTGTGACGTCAGTCCCCTCCTCCCCTCCTGTTGATTCTCCTCCATGTAGATTTTGGCAGATGAAGCAGCAGAACACGTGAGGATTTTTAACAGGATCCAGACAGAACTGGAGGATAAACCTGCTGGATTTACAAACCCAAAGTGTTGTTTGTTGTTGTGATGCATGTGAGCTGGTATGCGACCACAGCTCCAACATCTACGTTAAGTTTGCTGACGACACCACAGTGGTGGGTCTCATCAGGAGCGGCGATGAGACAAACTACAGGAGTGAGGTGAGCCACCTGGCCGGTTGGTGCAGAGACCATAACCTCCTCCTGAACGTGGAGAAGACGAAGGAGATGGTGGTGGATTTCAGGAGAGGCCACACTCAGCATGCTCCTCTGACCATCAACAACACTACGGTGGAAAGAGGAGCAGCACCAAGTTCCTGGGTGTGACATCACAGAAAACCTCTCCTGGTCGGAGAACATCACATCACTGGCTGGAAAATCACAGCAGCGTCTCCACTTCCTCCGAAAACTGAAGAAAGCAAAAGTCCCCCCCCCCATCATGCACACTTTCTACAGAGGTGGCGTGGAGAGCATCCTCACCAGCTGCATCACGGTGTGGTATGGCGCCTGCAACGCGTCCAGCCGGAAGTCCCTCCAACGCATCGTGAGGGCAGCTGAGAGGATCATCGGTGCCCCCCTCCCCTCCCTCCAGGACATCTACAGAACCCGCAAAGCCCTCTGCATTGCCGATGACCCCACCCATCCATCCCACAGCTCCTTCAGTCTGCTGCCATCTGGGAGGAGACTACGCAGTCTTCAGGCCAGGACCAGCAGACTCAGAGACAGTTTTCTCCTCCAGGCTGTCAGGAAGCTGAACTCTCTCCTGGCCCTGCCCCCCCTCCCCTCTTGCTGCCCCGTTGCCCTCCTGCTCTGCTGATCCCTAACATACTCAGGTCACCTACCTCATCAGCACTAACTGCACCTTCCACCAGTCCTCTAGTGCCGTCAAAAATTTAAGTAACTGTACTTCAGTCACTTTATTCTCTCCTCATTTTTTACTTTTATTTTTTATACTATTTATATTTTAGGCCTCTTCTATTTATAGTTTGATTATTGTGCAATTTGAAGGTGTCTCCCCGTTTAACTGTAGATGAAGAGAAAAGCCATTTCAATTTCTATGTATGTGTCAACATTGTAGATACTGACACATAAAGTTACTTTGACTTTGACTTTGACAAGCTAGTTTGACATCAGACAAGATTCTCGAGGAGCGGACTTTAAGACGGATAAACACAACAAAATGAGTTAATAGAACCTCCATCTAAACATAATAACAGACATGAATCCACTGTGTAACTACGTTATAACCTCACAGAGCTGAAATGAAGTGACCGGTACCATGGATTTGCTCTAGCTCATAGTGGAGTTTGGAGTGTGACTGTGTGAGGTTGTGGACAGGCGTCTTTCTACAGATAACCAGTTCAGACAGGAGTCATTAATACAGGTAACCAGTGGAGAACAGAGATCCTCTACAGAAGAAGTTACAGGTCTGTGAGAGACAGAAATACTGCTTATTATCAGGTGACCAAATACTTATTTTCCACCATATTTGGTTGAATGTTATAAATCATTCATCCATCGTTTTCCGGTTTCTCTTTCTTTATTCTAGTATCTTCCTCCATTTTTTGTCCCTTAACTCCTCCTACAGTTTATCATCTATTTTAATCATTCAACTATTCAAACGTTCAGCTCTTTCAGCTTTTTCCAGCTGTGACTTCTGGTCCTTCAGATCCTTGAACTTTTCCAGGATTTCCAGGATTTCTGCCTCCATTGAAACACATGGGGAATCCTTGGTGCAGAAGTTCACTGGTTCGATACCCGGCTCTGTCATTTTCCACAAAGATATCTTTGTTGTTATTGTGCTGTTTTCAGTTTATTTATGGTCAACTTTGATCATTTCTATATTTAAAATGTTTTGGTGCCAATTATTACCCTTTAAGTTTCATTTTCATTCAGCTGTAAAACATTCAACCCGTATTTTCTTCTGGAAAGCTGCTCCTTCCAGTTTACAAATAAATTCTTTAACAATCAGACAACCTGAATTCTGGATCATTTTTCTCGTTTTGTCTCTCATAGTTGAGGTTTACCAACGATGAAATGTCAGGCGTCTCATCTTTTTAAGTGGGAGAACCTCCACTGTTGGTGACTGAATACTTTTTGCCCCACTGTACTGGTGAGGGTGCAACACGTGCTTTTTGACTGGGAAGCCCAGGATCCATGAAGCTCCTCTTGCTGCTCTCGGGGGGGTGGGATTTAATTGATGTCAGATCTAGAGTGATTGCTTTCAGGCCTCAGACTGGCCAGCTCCCCCTCCATCACCGTGCTGTGCGGCTCGACACAGCCAGGACCCCCCTGCAGAGAGCTGGATGTTTTTGATACGACAAGCAGCTCTTCCAGATGAACAGAGCGAGGAGGATTTTAATTGGCTTTCCTCCTTTTCATGTTTTGGGCTCCTGCTCCAAAACCTCTGCTTTTAAAGGTCCAATGGAGTCGTGTTGTGTGAAGCTGGGTCACATGACCTCATCCTTGTTTTGGGTCAATGTGCTCAACTTTGACCTGGGATTTTGTGATGGAGGAGGGCATTGGTTGGAGACTCAAAGGTTTGCAGTAACAGCTCCTCAGAGGGTCTTTTCCATCGTTGACCGTCACTCCCAATGTGGTGGATTGGAAGAAGGATGTGGACAGCTCTCTTACCTTTGGCCTTGTTGTTTCAAATGTTGCTCTGACTGTGCTAAATAATCAGAAAAGAATGAAAAGAACAGAAGTTATGGAATATTAGAACGTCTCCATTTGCCACAGTGTGTACCAGGCTAACGGGAGTCCGCTGACACACAGCCTGACCGCTCAAACACCACAGGAGCTTTGAGTCGTGCAAGCAGAGCAGAAATGAAGCAGAGAGGGCCGAGCAGAGGCTGTTACCCAGAACTCTGTCAGATTTCCTCTGAGTTCCAGCAGATATCAAAGTTCCTCATCAGTCAGACTGAAACAAACAGTCTTTATCATGAATGGGCATAAAGTCTGCTCGTCTTCAGGGGCGTTGGCCTCATTTCTGTGTTTCCCACTTTACTAAGGAGCTCTTTTATCTTGTCATTCAGCTTCAGTGCAGGCCCAGCTGAATTATTCACAATTTTTATAATCACACCCCACCGTGTACAGACTCCTTATCACCTCAGAGTCCGCGCGTCTAACAGCTCTGATTGGGATTCAAACAGAGAGGTGTGTTTAATTTAACTCCTGGGATGTTCTCAGATTTGAAGGTACAAAGGCCGGCCCTCATTTATCCGGAGCTGCAGACAGAGCATCAGTGCAGCTCAGACACTCATGAAAAAACTCAAAAGCTGAAACTAAAAACCTCCCCTGCCAGCTGTGGAATTTTATTCTTCCCTCTGGAAACAACAATTACTCTGTTTGTAGTCAGAAAAACACTTACAGCTCCAGTGAGGACAATCCAGCTGGAAGACACCCGTGGCATCGGTCCACTCACAGATCACACGGCTAATTCTCCACTCACATGTTTTATCTTTGGCCTCTGAATGCGGGCGAGAGAGCCAGAGCAGTAGAGAACGGCTGTTTTCCTGTCTACATTATGAACAAAAGCCTGAAACTATACAAGAATCCCAAACTGAGTCCAGTGTTACCTCTTAGCGTCTTTGAAAGATGCAGTGATTAAGAATCTACTGTACTTTTCCTTGTTTTAATTTTATTTTGTAATGACAGACATCTGGGTTCATGAAAGCTTATTTGCTTTGACCAAAAAGCAGCGATTTGTTTTATGACATAATTCCAAAAACATTGTAACTACTGCTTTGTTTTGTAACAACTTGAGTCTTTTTATTGTAAGACGTTGAAAGACGTTCTCTCTTCTGTGTCATGAAGAAAAGGTTTCAGGGTTTCATTCTTTACCAAGCATCAACAGTTTCTTATAAAAACCGTTATGATTCTTTCTGGCACATTGGACAGATTATGTTTCTCCCATAAGATACATTTTTACACATATTTAATGCCAAATGATTCAAATCAGCTGTAAAACCAGTCGTTCCTCTGGGATGAACTCTTGCTCCACTTTTTAATAACCCTGATGACTTAACATCAAACAGCAGTGTTGACTTTCAGGCTAACGACGCCATGGCAACAGAAACATTTTTAAAAGGCGTCATTCTGTGATGTCAGCGTTTGCGTTCAGTGTATTAACTTTGGTGAATTTTTTCACCACATTTCATTTAACATCCACTTTCACAGATGACTTCTGTAATTTGAAGCAGTGTTTGGTTAGGTGTCTTACCCAGAGAAACTATGACTTTCTGACCGACAGACCGACACACTGTCTGCTCAACCCATTCTAATGTGAAACTAAACTTCACCTTTCAGCACATCCCATCACAGGCCGCCACAGCCAATCAGCTTTCACTGATTTGTACAGGGATTTGTACGCCGATGCTGGGGACCGGCACAGCTTCATGATTAGGAAGTAGCATGAAGGGTCTTCCCCAAGGACCCACACTAGATGAAGCTCATCGCGCCCCCTGGGAATCGAACCCTGGTTTCCCATTTGCCAGTCCTACATGCAGCTGTAAAGTTAAATGAAATACATTTGCTAAAAAATAAAAAAATATTATTATTTGTCTTTGACTGAAAAGGTGACCTGGATTTAGTTTCAACAGATGAACAAAGATATAATGTTTATCCAATGCTAAGAACATTTATTTCCCAGACTTCATAACTGCATATGGTTTTTTTGTTGTCCTTGATTGTTGTGATGTTATAAACTTGTAAAGATTTATAAAATGTAATGCTTTGGGCTGTTGCTAGGATGCACTTGAAAAAACAAACACGCACGCACGCACACACACACACACACACACACACACACACAAACATGACTTTACAGACAAACCCAGTCTAAACCAACCAGCCTGTTTATTTAAATAAAAAGCAGATCCATTAAACTTATGTACACATTTTGGCATTAAAATGAGCTTTAAAGTAATTCTGTAACATCCCAGCTGTTTATAAAAATGCATCTGCGTGAAATTGCATACATCCATTGGAAATTAAAGGGAATGAAAGAATTAGTCAAGGACAACAAAACACTTCAGTACCTGTATGACCTACGCTGTAGATGTATGTGTCTGTGGTGTAAGTGCCTCTGAAGGACACCATTGGCAGAGCTCAAGTAGCAGAGCGAGTGCTATTTTCATTCTTATTGAAAGTGCCAATCCTTATGCTAATGTTCAGAACAAAAGTCAGGACAGCATGACCCGCTAACAAACTTCCAGACACAAAAACATGCAGGCGAAGCGATTCCTGCGATGTGGTTCAAAGCTAACACGAACAAGGCTCTACGTTTTAAACCATTTTGGACTGAACCCTGACTCGTTTGCAGCATCCAGACCAACACTGCATGACTGGTATGAGAGCACAGGTTTGTCAGCATGCTGGTCCAAATCCAATAGGGATGGCCAGACTGTGAGTATCAATAAATTAACTTGGGGGAGGACCTCCCTGACCCAATACATTTACTCTTCTGTGCTGAATTCTACAGTAGAGTTAGAAGGAAAACACACAATAAGGATCAGGAACAACATGCAAACACTGAGCTTCAATGTAAGCAACTAAAAAAACAAAACAGCTGTACAAATGCATAATACCAAGACAATATGTACAAGTAAAAGCACCAACTTTTCTTTCAAACTGTTAACCATGCTAAGTTGATTTGGGACTTTGAAACCCAGAGATCTGAATACTAGAAGTCTTTTGCCCGAATGTGATAGAAAAATAAATTATATGTCAGCTCTAATCTTGATGTCGTCTGTACTTCAAAACTTTCTTCTTTCATTTTTTAAAGCAGTCTGTATTTTAGTTTTATATCTCCAAAGCTGTGAAAAATGTGTGTTAAGAACAAATCTAAATCAGGTTTTTATAAAATGGAAAAAAGAATTCCTTAAGGAACTATTCTTGGTCTTATTCTTTCTAGTCATGCATCGATAAACTTTCAGAAATCTGATTTAGGGTGAGATCACAGATGTAAGCTGATGACACTGTGGTTTACGTATCTAAGTATTTATGTAAAGATCAGTAACCGCTCTTCCTCACATATCTTAGCCACATTTGTCTGAAGAGAGGAAGGACCCTCTAGTAAATGAAAATAGGCAAGTCTGGTCCTAAAATTCTCCTGAAAATGGTCTATGGTCCACTTTAACTTTTGGGAAAGCTTAGGTAAGATGGGTGGCAGATCTCTGAAAAACTGCCCAAGCTTGTCTTCTTTTGCACTCACTTCCCTGAACTTGTCTTTGAGGTCAGAGTCGCATTTCAGATCAGTGAGCTCCATTGGAAGTACAGGGGGGGGGGGGGGGGGGGCATCTTGTCCATCAAAGGTGAAGGGGTATAGAATGGAGGGCATTAGCTGAGTGTTCGCTACACGCTGTGCTGTTGTTGCAGGTGTGGAATACATTAAATCAGTGTAGCTTAGAGGGGTAGCAGAATTTTATTTTGACACTAGGGGCTTGTTTCCTGTTTGGCTGCTCGCTATCGGTGAGTTTACACTTTGGTATCGATTTGGGGTTAGCCTGTCCCTGACCTGTTAGCCCTGTGGAGGGCTGAGGGTGGGGGTTGACTGAGTGGCCCGGTCAGAGGCCACCCCCCTGTGCAGGACGCACTACCAGAGATGAGTTTTAGACCTCTGATCCAAAGTCTCTAAGCTGTTATAGCAGGTGAAAAACCCAAATCCCGATTGTGCCATCAGCAGCAGTGCATGCGTGTTTTAACATGTGGACTGGTTGTGTGGCCTTCATCCTTTGTTTTTTCTCATTTGTGTTTTAAACTGGCTCCTGTAAAGTTCCAACAGCACTGTGTTCGAAACCACTCCCCATTGTATTTACTAACTTTTATTCAGAGGTAAAAGCACATCTATGGACAAATGCACATGAGCTGTCACTGAAAGCACAGTAATATCAGAAAACAACTGCTATTCTGCAATGTAAATATGTCTATCAAATAATTTTTAAATAAATATCCACATGTAGCAAGTTTTACTGTAAAAGGACAAAGAAAGGGGAGTCATTTTAAATCAGCATTTTTTTCTGTTTTGTGCTGGTAAATATGCTTTTATCCCTGTGGAGATCTTCAGGGCGTTTTAGCTTCAGAGACCCTAAATTCTTATCATAAACCTCTTCATTCTGAGCTGCTTCAAACATCTGTGTTGCCATGTAGCGATAGGAATATTCTCCTAAATATCAAGGTTCTTTTTGTCTTTCTTCTTCAATTAAGTGAGATAAGCATAATGTGGTATTTCTGTGTTGAGAGCTTTCATGTTTTTATGCATGTTGTGTCATTTCATGTTGGAGAGCAGCCATTGGTTTCATTAAGGAGGAACTGCAGCACAGCAGAATGCACACACACACGCCTTCCAGGGTAACCTGTTCCCTAAGAACAATAAATCCGTTGTTTTTTATGAGCTCAACAAGCTTCTTTTAAACAGTTTTATTTGTTGTTGTTAAATTGTCAGCTCTTGTTGGTTTGGCTGCTTATTTTTTGAGTGTCTGGTTAAAAACCGGAGCTGCAAACTCCCTCCAGCTGTTTCAGATGCTTCTGGAATCCAATTTCCTACAGACTGGAATAAAAAGAAAAACTACTTTCAAAACATTTTCTCCAAAATAGCAAATCCACTTTTCAGAGTTTTTTTCCCCACACATAACTGTGAAGTCTGAGAATAACCAAATCCATGTCATCAACTGCTGTCGTGGATCTTAGTGAAAAGTTTTACTGTTGTAACAAATTAATGCTTGAAAAGACAGAAGCATGCATAGAAAGACGGAGCACTGTAGCTCACATTCTGCTTTTGCTTTTTACAACAGTACTGCAACAGCATTTAAGGTTATTTGCCACAATGTGAGAGTTTTAAGGGTCAAACAAAATCAACTTTTGGAGCTTTTATGTGTTTTATAATCATTCCTCACTAAAAACATCCCAGAGTGCTATTTTGATCCATTTCTCAGTGTTCCTCTAAAAACCTGCTCTCTGAGCACCAGCCCCTCCAAATCCATGAAAATGAGTCGGTCTTTTTATTGCGATGTCACAAAGTGAGGAACCGCCCCTTTCAGGAAGAGTCTGCCCTGCTAGCACCGCCCCCAGACTAACAGACACGCCCACTTCCTCAGTGGAGCTAGGCTAGACGCTTTCCTGATACATGAACTTAATCCTGGACCAAACTCAGACACGCTGCTGAGGCCAAGTCTAGGATGATGTCATGAAATGGGCGACACCCACAAGGCGCGAAAGGCGGAGCCTCAGAGATCGAGTCGTCTTACCTCTGAGTAGGAAAATGAGCTGCAAAAATAACCCAAATTTCATAAACAAAATGGTTCTTTAGTGTGCCAAAGGTAATAAATATAGATATAGTTTACTCTGGAAGGCTTAAGAAAAGCAGGATATCGATCCTTTAAGAAGATTTCATGTACATTTGAAGACCTACATCATTTCAAAGTCGGCAGGTTTTCTCACGACCCACATGTGTTTCATGACGATTACTCCTGGGAATCTTTAAATCTACCAAATTTAGATGTTTCATGTCACAGACACGATCAGTGAAATAATCAGAGGCTGAAAGAGAAATGTTGCAGTCATGTAATTAATAATATTAGACATTTGTTTAGCTTTTGGCTTATTCATTCTGTTCTAGTTGATGTGTTTGCAAAAACAATCACTTTGGGGAATAATATATAAATGTATAATATAATATAATATAAATGTATTTAGCACCCGGGTGGTTCTTTTTCATCCTTTGATATGCAAGGATTTAAAATCTTAGAATTAAAACAAGAATTTCCCCTGTCATAGAACAGTTATCTGAAGCCTCCTGTCTCACTGGATGCTGGGAGTTCTTATTTTTTACTGTCTCCATGATGTGATGCTATCAGCCTGCTTAGTTTACTGCCTTTGGGGCATTTAGTTCCAAGAATATTTTGCATCAAGAGCGATGTGCAACAGACTGTAAATTTGGAGATATAATCAAATCTAACTTATTAGGATAATTTGCTTCAAATATAGTGCCCACAATGACGTGGTGTTTGTGTAGAAGCATAGCTAAATCACGATTAACATCATTCCTAGTTCACCAAAGAGTTTTTTTCTGTCTTCTAGTGTGGGTGCTTGTCTGCTACAATGAGACGGTGCTACACCCCACTGCTGTTCACACACGATCAGGCACATGTCGAGATTTTATGATGGCATTTATAGCAGACGAAATTGTTCCTTGGGTATTCGTGCCTGTAGAGAAACACCAGATCCAAGGGTTAGAGTGCTTAAATGGAAAACACTAGTGGAAAACAGGGAGGGCATTTAAATTCAGAACACACACGTGTACGTCAACACACACACACACACACACACGCTGGTCCTGCAGCTCATTCTGGCTCTCCACACATCAGTGGCAGCATCGAATGAAGATTGAATATCCAGAGGTAAAGAGAGAGAGAGAGAAGGGGAGAGACAGAGATGAAATGAGGAGTGTGTGCGTGAGAAGTGTCGCAAACATCTCGGTGCTATTTCAATCTGTCGGCTTAAAGCTCACTCCCAAAGTGGGGTGTGATTTTGTGAAGTTGTGAATAAATAAATGTAAAAAAAAAAAGCAGCAGCGCTTCTGTAATCAGAGGCTCTGATTCCGCTCTGGTGCACTGCGTAATTATGCATGCTTATGTAAATGCAGAGTTTTGATGAGATGGTAATGGATATCGCAGACTGACTTTAATGGATTCTGGAGAGACTAGGAATTAAAGCAGCCTGTCTATTAAGGGGCAGAGAGGTGAAGGAGACCCCAACTCTCACAAACACTCCAACACACAAACAGCCAAACCAGCCCGTCTGCTTTCTGGTATCCAGGAAAACTGCAGAGCTGCTTTTTTTTGGCTGCAGCAGGGTTCAACAATGTCGGTCGGTCATTTCAATACCAACTCTGGTGTCACATTTTTGTACACAGAAACGCTTCCTTATCACAGCAGAAAGAACGGCAGTGCAGATTTATCAGGATTTCTCATTCAGTCCTTGATGCATTTCTAGGATTTTATTATGTCCAAAAAATGTAAAAAAACGTACAGATGGAGAAAATAATTGAATCAGAAAATATTTTCAGCTGAATGAGATTTATGTTACGTGAGTTTCAGAGGTCGGCTCAGAGTCCTGCAACATCCATGTTTAAGACTTTCAACAGTTTTGAGGAAATCTGTTTTATGCAAACATCTTTCTGATAACTTTGGAGATGGGATGGGGGGGGGCACACACACGCTTACCTTGTTTTGTGTGTGCGTGTTTGTGGGAGGCAGAGAGATGAACGGTCAACCAGATTGACAGAAGAATTAGGGGCTGTCTGCAGATGCAGACGACAGGGTGATTACAATCAATAATCTATCAACCACTGGCTGACAAGACGTATTGATCAGAGCTGGAGGAGGGACTTCACAAAGATGAGCAGAAACACGGAAAGTTGAGCCGTCAGCCGGCAGTTTCTCTGTCTGAACTTCATGTTTGCATGGCTCCACGCTTGTCATTTTTTTAACGTTATGCTCGTTCACAAACTGCGTGGTTAGCATTGGAGCGAGAAAGTCTGTGAAAGACCTACCAGCTGTGCTGCAGAAAAATAAAACAGAAGTCTTTTCTTTGTATATCAGGCAAAATCTGTTTTTGGAGCACATTGTGATGTCACAAAGTGAGGAACCGCCCCTTCCAGGACGCTTTCCTTTTCGTGTGCACGATATGCACATCCATCTTTGTAAACGTTTGGATGTTCATTTGTTTTCGTGGGACAAACACAGACGCACTGCTGAGGATGACGTCATGAAATGGGCGCCACCATATAAAGCAGGAAATGAATCCTTCAAAGAGAATTAAACTAAAAGCCAGGGTAGATCTTGTGAAGGTATGAGGAAGCACCACTGTAAAGCATAAAGACTCTCTTTATGCTTACACGTCATAACTGAGTGAGGTCATTCGTTTATGGCCTTTCTCTGTTGATTTTATCATCTTTTTTGTAGCGTCCTGAAATAGTTTGTTATTGGCTAAAGCTCAGCAGAAGGTTTCAGTGGATCTGTGCTGACAGGGATCTCCATGTTCTGTTTCATAAAACAACCTAACTGCAGGTGGGCCTTAAATAAAGAAGACATTAACAGGCGTTTCAGAACGTTAAAGCCGAATCTCCAACGGTGGTTCATGTTTCAGCTGTGAACTTGTCAAACAATTTAAAAAGAAAACATTACAGTTTAATAAGGCGGATGAACCAAAGGTCAGAAATGAAAGCAGGGATGTAATGAACAGTCTGGTGAAGGCCTGCTCAGTCCTGGTCCTCAACATCTACCACCTGCCTGTTTTCCTGCTGGCTGCTGATTACCTGGACCAGGTGTGTTCATTCAGTCAGAAGGTGGAGACATCTGATCGAGCTAATCAGCAGCTAGCAGGACTTGGAGATCTGGAAAACAGTCATGGTGGTAGATCTGGAGGACCAGGAATGAGCAGCCCTGGTTTAGTGCATTGCTTTTGAAAATCGTATTCAGTCAAGAACTCCAGCGTCATCCTCAAACGGTGAAACAAAGCATCTTTAAGGCAACTTCATGCCAACAGAATCGTTTTCTGAATATCTTTGAAATGTTTCTGCCCGACTGCTGAAGACAAATTAGCAGCCTGAAATGTGTTAAAGCGCTTCAGGCTGCAGAGAATGACCGTTTTGCTTTTGTTTGCTTACACACACACACACACACACACACACACACACACACACACACACACACCCCACACACACACACAGAAACACACAGCATATGGTCGGTGTAACGTGCTTGCGAAGGTCATTAGCTCCTGTCTGGTCTCTGTGGGCTCAAAGCCTCGTTGGCACAACTTCTGCCAGATCTGACCAAATTATCCACCACACCCCAGCCCCCCCCAGCCCACGCCAGCCCACGCCAGCCCACCCCAGCTAACCCGGTCCAGCATGTTTATGTTCCTCCACTTGCATGTGACCCTGTTGAGCATATAGTGCAGACGTCAACATTTCACTACTGAGAACATGAGAACAATCCAGATCCGGATGGATACGAGTATTTCCTTTTGAAAGTGTCTTTTTATGAATCATTAAACTTGAGAAAAATTAGGACTGAATATTTTCATGACATGACCATGAATTGTAATTGAATATAATTTGTAAAACTGGGTTAAGAACATTTGAGCTATTCATTCTTGTTTTGGCTCGTTGTCTCTTGTTGGACTTTTTCCATTTCTTCCTGTGGAGTCTCCATCTATGTCCAGGACGTCCAATTGGCCGCTCCATATGCTGACAGGACGCTCTGAGCACACTCGTTAGACTTCTGTGCCAGAAATCTAGTGCTCCAAGGTCAGGAGACGGCTGTTAGGAAGGAGACTCTTAACAAGCAGGGGGATCCTTACCGATGGAGGCCAGAGAGCTGCAGCTCTCAACTTAACTGTTTTTGTTTGGGACAGAAGAGAAAAGAAGACCAGGATGTCTAATGGCTGCATGCCTTTTAATCAAAATGTGAACCAATAAATTCCAATAACTCTTACAGACCCACCCCAAAGAGAATGGTGTTGCGTCATCCTTGGACTGATGCGGGACAGCAAACTGGGTCCCACAGAGACCGAAGTAGCGCAGAAAGCGCTGTCATTTGGCGGCATTTGGAGCGCCTCACCGTCCTCCTGCAGTGGATGGTGAGGCTCACCGTACCGGGAGAATCTCTGAGTGATCTTTAGTAGAACCCTTAGAAGAAATAAACCTGATCTCTGAACATCGTCCGTGTCTTCCATGCTCTGGAAGCGAGACAGACACATGACTTCTATCAGGCTGAAAACATTCAAGTGGAGCTCCTCCCACATGCATCTGTGGCGTTCATGAACACACTTTTGAACGCAGCATTCTGCTGTTCACTACTTGACTCCTCCCACATTACATCTCAACAGGACCAAAACATTCAGAGGGCTGTTCTTTAAAGAAACTGCCCTGAACCTCGTTCTAATACCAGCAATGGAAGGCATTTCTATATTTTTTATATCAAGACTGTTTCTGAACAACTTCAAAACCAGGAAAAGTTTCTGTCTGTTCAAATCTAGGATGGTTTTTGTAACAGAGGTCTCTGTTGTACAGTACGCTGACTTCATTCTGAGGAGGTTTAGTGGTTACACAATAACACACCGTGCAGTCCTCAGCTGTCTTTAGGAATCAAACCTTTCACACAAGACTTGAACTGTCAGTCACTGTTTCTTCATCATGTTCTTCCTCCTGCTTCTCCAGACAAATGAGACTATCTCAACCGTCTTATTATCTAGCGTTTGAACACTCTTCTTGGTCTCCTCTTTTCCTCCTTCCCTTGTTACTATTCCTTTCTGGTCCCCCCTTCCTCCTCCTCCTCCTCCTCCTCCTCCTCCTCAGGCTTGCAGTGAAATAAAGGATTACAGGCAGACGAGCCATTATTTTCTGTGATGGCAGCCATATATCATGACGACTGCACCAGAGCGAGAGAGTGAGCGAGAGACATAGGCCGTAGTAAGCAGGAAAGGGGTAGGGAGAGAGATGGGCGGGAGGAACGGGTCTGAACTGAACTAAGGTGAAGATGAGCTTAGAGGCTCATCTCTTTTCCTTCTCTTCCTCTTTTTCTTTCCCCTCCTTGAGTCGCTCCCTTTTTCCTGGGAGCCAGTCTCTGTGAAATTAATGGCGGTTGTGGATCCGACTGGCTGATGTTTGTGCTGAGAGCACCGACAAACAGCAGAAAAAAAACAACGACTCCAAATAAACCGCTAATATGCTAACATTAGTTCTGTTTTGCTGAGTTCATGGATCACCTTCAAGTTAAGTAAACACGATGGTTTATCATTCCAGACGATGTAGCTGATGAGATCGAGCCGATGGCATCAGGGCAGAAAAACCTGTTGCACAATAAAACAACAACTAAGATGTGTCTTCATTGTGTTTATTTAGTCTGAACTAGTCTAAAATAAGTCGAGCTTTTGGTGAACTAGTTTGTTCTGTCAGAAGCAGAAGAGCCACGCTGGTAAACAGACTCAGAAATGTTCCTGCAGGTTGTTTGGAAAATCACAAAGGTTAAAAAAAGTACGTTATTTCACAAGTATTTAAAACTTTTCCATGTGTTAACTCTATACACACCACTACACACACACACACACACACACACTGAAAGAGATGGCTGGATGACTGCAGACACATATTACTTTCTTTCAGAATTGTTACCTAAAAGTGGTAATCCGATACCATTTGGTATTTTTTGACTTTGAGACAGAAACGGTTCGACTCCTGCAAGAAAGAGAGTTTTAGCGAATCAAACCAGTGGTAGTTCCAGCTTTGTACAAACCGCCAATGAGCCCCGCCCCTTACCAAAGCAAGTTTCCTCGGTCAAACATAATTCACTGGTACTGTGTTTGAAAAAAGCTGTCCAGCTGCAGATTCTGTGTCGGGCGTCCAGTTTAAACAGGAAGTCCACTTTCAGGCGTGATCAGAGGTCCTGGGCCGTGATTTGAGCATCGTGTGCGGCCGTTTGGTTAATGGTGCCTTTCAGCCGATGCAATGTTTTCAGAGATCAAATATAGCAGTGTTTTTCAACCTTTTTTGAGCCACGGCACACTTAAACCTTGACAAAAATCTCGCGGCACACCAGCATTTAAAAAAACAAAAAACAAAAAACAAAACAGGAGAAACTCAGTCTGTTTTGAACAGTTCCTCCACAATCTCACATTCTTTTTTTTATAATTGTGGCAGAAAAAGCTGGAAGCTGCAGCTGTTTTTTTCTCTAAAAGATGTAATAAAAGTTAAGTTAAAAGATTTAAAAACTGTTTGATTTGTGTTCGTTGTGGTTTCAAGACGTTAAGAGGAGAGACGAGTTGGGTTACTTTTTTCACCCAATGCATCATGGGAGATGTAGTTCAATAATCCGCCGAATGCAGAACGACCAGCGTCTCTGAGCTTTATTGTTTTGTTCTCTTGTTCCACGGTCTGATACCGGATTCTGTGGAAAGCTACACCGCTAAAGACGAGCTTTAGCTGGTATTTTTGTTGGAACTGAGAGACTTTATGAGCAGAATCAGAACAAGGAAGTGAAAGACTTTAACCACTTCTGATTGGTCAGACTGATGACGTGTGATCTTTTCAGAAAACAGCTGAAGCTGCAGCTAAATCGGTACCGTCATTTTTTATCAAAATGTCTTTAATAGAATCAAATAAACACAAAGAAAAAAGTATTTTATGATCTGTCATATGAACAAAGAGGTGAAATCCTGGAGATCATAAATGTTTCAGTTGAGGGCAATTTCCCACGGCACGCACACTGGTTGAAAAACACTGAAATATAGCATCGTCAACCAATCAGGGATTCCGCTTTGGCCGTGGCGTGTTGATGATGTGATCAGCGGGTGGAGCTCAGGAACCCAGACGTGGAGACGTGATTACCGATTCCTTTGTAGAGCTTCTTAAAATAAATAAATCTGAACTCTCAACATCATGATTGTATGTAAGGCATACAGTCATGCTTCCATGCAGCAATGAGGCTAAAAGCCTTTTCAGTAGCTCCTCCCACACACATCTGGATAGTTACGTTTATGAACAGCATCCAAAAATGTGTCGGGGGGGGGGAACAAAAATGGACAAGCGTCCAAAAATGTGTCGGGGGGGGGGGCACAAAAATGACGCACATATTGCTTTCAGTGTGAACACAACATCAGAACTCTGAAACATCTGTAACCAAAATGGAAATCTGAACCTGACAACTTTATTTCATCATCTGGATAAACGTTAGCTGAGGCGTCGCTGCGTTAACCCCTAGTTAACCCCTAGTTAACCCCTAGTTAACCCCTAACCCTAACTAGTTTAATTGTAATTGCATTGCTGTAGGGTATAGAAAGCTAGAAAAAATACATATATTTAAAATATATATAGATCTTTGTATCTTTTTTGGATGTATGCAACAATGTATTTTATTTCCCTTAAAACAACAAGATCTTCTGTTTTTGTTGTAGAAATGAAAAGAAGTGTAAAAAAGTAGCATTGGAAGTAAGTGATATAGCACAGCTGATCATTTCCATATTTGTGTTATTTGCTTTATGTTTAGTGATGTTAGTAATGTGGGGATCTGTGAACTTTTATTTTGGGCACATTTCTCCTCTTGATGTTCCTTTATTTACTTCATTGGGTGTCTGTCTGATGGTGTAGCCCTGTAATCTGGTTACCATGACTGATTCAAACAAAGACAAATGACGCGTTCTAGGCCTCTGCCTGTCCTCTCCTGACTGAATCACCTCAGGTCTTTTCCTTTTCCAATTAAAACATGAAAAGAAAAAATGATAATGCCAAATATAGATTCTCTTAATCCCTGGGGTGACAACGCCAACCAACCCCCCGCCTCTCTAATTCTGAGTGGGAATAGAATTCCTCTGTGTGCATCCTCCCGTCCAGCTGATTTACAAGGTGACATTTGATCTGACAGTTTAAATGACTGATGATTTTCTTTGGAGGACTCCCCATGCTGCCCTGGGCGATTGCTCTCAGAGTCTATACCGAAACCTGTCACTGGAGGTAACAGTTACCCCCGGTGCCAAAAAGGGAAAAAGAGAGCATCATGGGATTTCCTACATCATTCTTGACCTCACAGAGCGTCTCCAAAGGTGCTGAAGAGTTGAAACGTGTCCGACCTTGTGCTCTAGCAGACAGGAAGGCTTTGCTCATTTGTGTAGCAAACGGGGCTGAAGGCTCTGGCTCCTTCTATGGACACAGTGGGTTCGAACGCCTCTGTTAGGAAAGCATCCCAACAGGAACACACAGCAAGTTCTAGCTCCAGCATTCAGAGGAATTTTCTATTCCTGTTTGGTTTGATGGAAAATGATCTCTGGAGAACTCTGGCAGGAGGTTGAAATGATTCTGCTATAAGGTGATGGACTAGGAACTGGATTTTGGTTGCCGTTGACAACCATTAAGACACCTTTTATATAAAACAGTCAAGTGTAGTCCTTAATAAAGTCACTTTGAAAACAATTAGACAATTATTTGTGCAGTTTTAGGACCCCTGGTGCAATTCCCTTTTTTTCTCTTTCTGGGAGATTTTGTAAATATATAATACATTTATGTCTTTTTGAGCTTCACACACTTATCCTGCTCTGCTTCTGTGCTGCTGCATTATTGACATCTCTCCATTATAGGACAAATAAAGGCTCATCTCATCTCCCTCAGTCAACTGGGTAACTCAATTTTTCAGTATTCTAGGTGGGCGTGTATATATTTGTATAATTTCTCATTTTTAAATGTACTCCACCATAAACTGCAGCAGGTTTCTGGTTCTGAGGTGGACAAACGTATCTAGTGGACTGGTTTCTGTGGTAAATGATAAAAGTGAAAACGCTGTCATGACCAGATACCATTTAACAAATACTACAGGTCTAGTGGAAGTGGTAGATGCACAACTGACAGAGATACACAAAAGACACAAAAACGGCTGTAATCCTCTGGAAGGAACTGGAAAACAACAACAACGACAGTTTGACTGAGAATCACATAGAAAGACTTGTGGATTGCCAATTCTGAAACACAAAACTTGTACATTTGTTAACTTAGTTGACCTCAGTGGGACTAAGCTCAGAACAAGCAAATGTCCGACTGGATCCTGCAGGTGAATTTCAGAGTCATTTGAACCAGTATTCCAGAGATGACTTACAGTGTGAAGACAAAAGACGAGGTGTGTTTGTGATAACCGCTCTGTGCATGGAGCGTGTCCCAACCAGAGGGCGGGGTGCGTGTCAGGCAGGAATTATTAATGCTAAAAGCATCGGCGTTCCCCCTGATCCCGTCAGGACTCATCATTAACGATCTGACAGTGCTGTGCTGACACGGCGGTGGCGGCAGAGGCAGGTGGAGTCACGCTGAGAGCGGATCAACCTTCTGCTGCTGCGACTTTCACTTAAGTTAATCTAAAAGTACAGCAGTGAAAGCCACCAGGGGAAGGAGAACATGTGGTGCAGAGACTGAGAGAGCCCCTGAGGAACAGAAGAAACAGATTTAGGAAAATGAAAGCTGACAAGGAGACTGAGAGCAGGCGGTTAACATATTTAGATCTCAGCAGCTTTTGAAGATTTGTATCTACTCCGTGATGTGACAGTTACAGCTGAGCCTCATCAGAAGACACGGAGAAGGTGCATCGCTCTTCATTTATTCATGTGGTTAAAGTCATTTTGACCACATGGACATAATTCCCATTTATTTGCAAAACATATGGTTTGCACTGGGATTATATAATATGTAGGATTGAATTTCTGATCGCTCCTTTTCCTACATTTACACCTGAGCACAGGTGTCTGCTCACCTCTGCACTAAGCGTGACAGAATGAAATGTGTGCATTTGCATGTATAGGTGTGTGTGTGTGAGCTGTAGTTGTATTGTGTATGTGTTGACATGTTTGTGTGTGACGGTTTTTGGAGCCAACAGGTATGTCAGTAATATATGAGTCTGTCTGTCTGTGGACAGGCCCCGCCCCTTTTAGACTAACATCTACACCTGACAGTAATGATGATAAACATCCAGCTTGCATTGTGATTCTACCCCCCCCCCCCCCATCCTCCAACTTCTTGAACCCCTTTCTTTCTCCTTTTCCTTCCTTACCCTTCATCTCTAACATCCCACTCTCTCCTGTGGTCTTCTCTTTTCCATCTGGTCCACTTAACAAACATCATTCATTCATACTTCAGCCTCAAGTACAGGAGGGGTTTATGCAAATATACACCGGGTGTGTCTGAAGATCCATAAACCCCTACTGTAAAATCAGGGTAAAATCAGTCCAACACCAGAAAAAGTTAGAAATGAAAAAAACAAACAAACAAACAAGTAAATAAATAAATATGAGTCAAGTTATTTTTATGCAGAACTCTGGGCTTGATGTACAAACTTTTCATACTATTGACATGTAATGAAGGAGCAGAATTCTTCAACTCTCATCCAGGTCTTCCTAACTAGCACCCGTTTACCAAAGCTGGACACTCCATTGATTTCCATTTAAGGGCATGATGATGATCTGAGGCTGTGCGCAGCGAAACATGCATGGAGAAGCCTCTGGCAAGAATCTCTTTTGATAAAACATCATGAAGGGATCCATGGAACAAAAAGGTGAAATGATGCATAATGTTGTTCAGATGACCTGCAGCCCAGCATCCATCCATCCACACAAAGACCCTGAGTGGGAAATGAGTGGCAGGCCCCCCAGCAATGTGACAAGGGTTTTCTAATGACATGATGAACATGACGACAGATGTAGTTACAAACAAAAAGCCAGACGTTAGATACTAGTTTCTGCAGTATCAGCTAGATTTGCTATGACTGAACTTATAACTCCGTTTTGTTAACAATTATTTGTCTTTAAGGTTATAAGTATGTTTTATTTATGTGCTGTGACATTAGTGTTTTATCTGAATGACCTTAAATATTTACCTCTTTTAACAAATGTCTGTTCAGACCACCTGATTCTCTCCAAGCAGGAACCAAAATTGCATGTTGTCTTTGCAAAGGTTTAACTTTGTATTTGTATCTAGTATATTTACTTGTTACTTAAATTACTTACATGTAGTAATTTACTTGTTTTTATCCCTGAGTGTCCTTTAATGTTACTCTAATATTTAGTGTTTAGACACAAAGTTTTCATGCATGTTATAACAGACATGCATGCAGCATTAAAAAAGGCTGAAATAACCAAAGGTTTGAAGGTTGTATCTCCATCATTTCGGTCAGAGCACGTAATCTCCCCATCGTTTTGTTGATGCCTTTATTGTCACGGCTCTATCGGGAGAAAAGGGAAATTACACGAGGAGAACAGTGGTGGCAAAATGAAAAAAGAAAACCTCTGCACTCTGCTTTCTTTGGGGCAGAATATATTTATGGAAATAAATTCCCATCCATTTGTTTATACATTTCGATTTTCTTTTTTTGTTCTTCCAGTTCTCCCATGATGCATCACATCACTTTAGGGTCATTCCTCACCTGAGCAGGAAGTAGACCCGTTATTACATGAAAGACTCAGACGTGGTGTTGCGTTTGGGTTCGTTTTTTTTGTTGAACTGTTGACTCTGAGCTCCACACTGACAGGTTGGCGGCGTTACCGTCCCATCTGTTCAGCTCTGGGGCTTCTCCTCCATGCAGGTCACCTCTGCATTAATCGGACTAATTAGCCTAACGAGTCCAGTTCTTGGTGGGCCAACAAACGCGTGCGACCTGGACATGCAGGAACCAGACGGTTACACTTTGCAGGAGGAGAAAACAAGGATTTCCTGGCAGCTTCTGACCTAAATGCCATTAAAACACACGTTTTCCTTTGCTCTGTGTCACACACACACACACACACACACACACACACACACACACACACACACACACACAGCAGCTTACAAAGAACATGGAGCAAATGCCTGCTAAACTTTTATGCTGAATGCATGCTGCAGATAATGTAATTCATCATAGTCATTTCAAAGAGCTGTTTTCTTGTTACTAAAACCTATCAGAGCAGAAAATCAAATTCTTACTTTGACTTAAACCTTTTAGTCTGTTAGAGTGAATGGAAAATATTTTCAGCAAATAACATACAAGTTTGGAGCTTTTTTTAGAAATGGTTTTTTTGTGTGCAAAAACTGATCCAAATGAAACATTTAGAAATGAGAAAGAATCAACTCATCAGCCGCCATGACAGCACTGGCTGCACACACACGCTGCCGTAGATACGCATACAGTACACTGGATGACAGGAACACGGGCTAAACTGGAACTGATATTTAACAACGGTAGTTTATTTGGTCAATTCTATTGTTTTGAGAATGAGCAAATGGTCACAGGAAACTGACATGGGTTCGTTGGCTCCACCCACCTCTGGACCAATGATAGTTCCCAATTTCAACAAATGTTTTTCCTCGTATTGGGGATCAGCATAAACGGGCCATGTTCAGAGAGAAGTGTCCCTTTAGGAGAGCTAAAACAGACCTGGAACTTCTCCGTCTGTCCATGTTTGACTCACATTAAACATTGAAATGATAAAATCCATCTTTGATGCTTTCATGAATAATAGTTCTGTATTCCCGGTGTCATAGAAGTGAAGCGTTATTTACTGGACTGGAATCTACATGTTTGATCCTAAAACATCCTAAAGAACTACGGCGGCAGTTAATGCTTCTTCTTTAGAAAAACCATGGCTGTATAAACAAATGATAGCTGATTCTATAATGTATGATAATTCATATAATTTTTCTGCAAGAAAATGCTTTCATGTTTCAGTTTCATATATCGCGTTTCTCATCCCATTAAATTATGAAATCGTTGTTAATGTGATATGACTACATTACCCAGAATGCCTGAAGGTTGACATGAAGTTCCATACATTTGAACGGATTGTTTGTTTTATTATTTTATGAACATTTCTAAAAGTCACATAAAGAGAATTGGCCTTTTGTTCTTTCAAAAGCCAGACATTCATGAGAGAAACAGGAAGTTTAAAACAGACTGAATATTCACATCAACAGTCTGATCCATTTAAATCCACTTTCCCAAAAGTGCAACACAAAGCGAATTCATTAGCAGATTCTGATTCTCTTCTTTAACCTCTGACACCAAATAATTCCATTGGTTAGATGATTGTCTGTATTTTTTAATTCATCGACCAATTATTAACCAGTGTTTTAGCAAACAGGCAGGTGGTCGGCCCCGCCCTGATGGCGTCTGACAGTTTGCATTTCAATTGGAATTTTGGGTCAAAAAGGGCCATGCTATGCAAATGGTTTTGCCATTTCATTTGAATTTGGACAATGAAACCCCTTGAAAAATTAAAATGCAATAGATTTTAAGCTAATTTATGTTGAGTTTAAAGCAAACAATGTAAAAAATCTCATTTTATAGGATTGAATTGTAAATTTCAAACTGTATGATCAAGATGCACGGCCAAATTCAACACGGAATTGTACCTGCTTTTATTTAAAAATTCATTCATTCATTTTCTTATCCGTTTTTTCCCTTTCGGGGTCACGGGGCTGCTAGAGCCTATCCCGGCCACTCATGAGCGAAGGCAGGGGACACCCTGAACAGGTCGCTAGTCTGTTGCAGGGAAGAATTTCAACAATCACACACCCATTCACTCTCACACTCACACCTAGGGACAATTTAGAATTGCCAATTAACCTATGAAGCATGTTTTTGGACGGTGGGAGGAAGCCGGAGACCCCGGAGAAAACCCACACATGCACGGGGAGAACATGCAAACTCCACACAGAAAGGTCCCCCATTGATGTTGATTCATGTTCATGTCCCCCAGCCGGGACTTGAACCGGAGGCCTTCTTGCTGTGAGACAAGAGCGCTAACCACTGCACCACCATGCATTTATTTTCATGCAATGTATTTTTAAATTTGTAAGATTAAATAGTAATTTTTTATTTTGAATTCAGGCTTGCAAAATATATTTTCATATTGCAAACCTGAATTGCACATTGAATTGCCAACTGCAAAATGCATAACTTTGAATCATGGGTAAAAAACGTCCACACATGCAGAGCAACGGTCTGGTCTGGTTTGCCTTTAGGTGCCCAACAATCACTGTTTCAGTATTCAGAGGCAGTGAGTAAAATACTTTTAGAATACTTTCAAAGGTCAATACAAAAATACACAAACATATTAAATTAATGAATACACTATTTCTCTGTATGATTGTCTTTCTACAGCTGTCTAGCAGTCATCAGGACAGCTGTTGAGCAGTGAGACACATTTCAGTTGTATGCTATCGAGGTCGTATCAGAACGATGCACATCTGGAGCTTTTCAGCAATCGATACATCAGTTACAGCAACCCCGAATAGTCTGTGGGAATCCTTTAGTTTGTCGAGTCGCTCCTTTTAGCGTGTTTGTAGTTGTTTCAGTGTCATGGCAGCGGAGCTGAGACTGCAGAGTTGGTAGAAAAGTTCATTAGATGCTGGGTGTTGGAGGGAAAAGCCGAGGTTCAGGCTCCGGCAGGAAAGAAAGAGGAAAAGACAACATGAGGTGGTCTTCACACCACTGGGTGACGGGTGGAGGAAGAGCTGTTAACTTTGTGTGGGTGATATGGAAGTGGCTTACAGGTGTGCAGCAAGTCTCGCCCTTATTCTTCACACCTGTCTCCTACCTGCAGAGAAATCAGAGGAACACACAAACGTAGCACCAACAAGAGACGGCAGAAAGACCTGCCAAGCCATGTCAGTGACTTCCTACAAATGGGATACATTAAGGTTCTTCAGGAAAGTATGTCCTCTTCATGTTTAGGGTTGGCGTGTGCGGTTGCAGGAGTTTGATGCCTTTGGTTGACTATATAAATACTATATGCATACCATTGCATGCCCATCCAAGTAACAGAGTAAAATCGTGTGTCTACACTAACGTAATGTGGACTCAACCTGCCACTGTGTCCTCTGCTAAACCTCTGTCTTCCCTTTGGTTCCATGTGATGGATGAACATGGCTGCACATCCTTTTAAGTGCTTCTCCTTTTTATGACAGGCTAGTGTTCCTTCACTCTTTCATTTAGCTATCGTCCCATTCTCCCTCTGTTTTTGCAGGGGTCATATTTGCTCATCATTATCACCATTAGGGGTGTTATGATTAGTAGTTATACAGAAACATGCTCACTTTATTATTATCACTGCGGTCTCCAGAGGCCTATAATATCCTGCAGACTTGCTGCACTCTGATGATTTCACATTCTGGTTGCCCTCACCAATTCCCCACACTCACAGTGGGTTAGCAGTGCTATGGCTAAGAATAAATAAGGCAATTAATTACAGGGTAATTTATCTTATTCCTGTTTGCCGTGTGATTTATCAGCCCCAAATGAGATCCTGTAGAATGTGTGTAATAAGTGTTTTGGCTGGTCACTAAATAGGAAAAAAACAAAACAAGGTGACAGCATACACATACACACACACACACACCTACACACACACACACCTACACACACACACACACACACACCTACACACACACACACACACACACACACACACACACACACACACACACCTACACACACACACACTCATGGGTTGTGATAAAGCTTGAAGGTCGATCTTAAACACAAAAGCCCACAGAGAGATTGAGTTGCCGTTACTGTTGGAGAGTCAGATCTTCACTCTGCTGACAGCTACTGCTTACGGTACCCACAATCCCCTGCAGGACTGTGGCCAGTTCAGGCGTCCTGACCCCTGAACATAAGCTGCAGGCTGTGTACAGCCAGACTGCTTGTTAAGATTCAGTCTGCAGGCTGGAGGAGAAGAAGACCCGCAGAACACGATAGCAACACTGAATGTGTGAGTGTCCAAAACATACATCACTAAACTGTATTTACAAGTTAAAACAGCTACAAATATGGAAAAACTGTTACACGAAACCAAAAGCAGTAACTTTAAATTACGTATTAAAAAAAAAGTGGGGTGAAGAGAAGGTAAGGAAACATTTGAGCACGGTGAAGAAGGAAAGGAAACGAGGAAGGAGAACGATATCCTGATTGTTCCCCATGGCAACACTCCTCCCCCATCTTTATGCTTAACTGCTTTTGATTGACAGCCACCAACCCCCTACACACAAATACATGTGCGTGCACACGCGCACACACACACACACACACACACACACACTGGTGACTAAACACAGGCACTAAATATAAACCAAAGCCTCTGGATGTTTGTTCAGGGGTTTTTTGGTTACTCGGGAGCAAAAATGTTCTTGCTTTACGTCTGTTCCTATGAGTTGTGAAGGGAGAAAAAACCTCGCCACTTCCTTTGTGATCTTTGTGGATGGGGTGTCTTTTCTTTACCGAGTTACCCGCATGTGTTCTTGGAGAGATGGATGTTTGCTGCAGATCTGCCAACAGAAACACATCCTCCTAGAAACAGAATTCATGTTTGCCTCAAACTATCAACCCTCCACCCAAATATAGTTCTGCTGGAGGATCAGAAAGCTAACGGGAACACGGTAATCCCAACTCGCAATTTGGAAGACAGTTCCTAGAATCAGAAGTTGGGTTGGTTGATACTAAGATAAGATGTGAAATAGGTTTGACAGCTGAATAAAGAACAGAGGGAGAAACAAAAAGGGTGACAACAGAAACTAGACTCTTTCATTCACCATGAGACGATGGACTGTAGGACAGTAACTGTACATGATCGGAAAGTAAAACCCGGTGAAACTAGACCAGGGGTCGGCAACCCATGGCTCCGGAGCCACATGTGGCTCTTTCATCCTTCTGTTGTGGCTCCCTGTGACTTTGGAAAATAATTAGTATTTTATAAAAATTCAATTTTATTTTAGTTTGTTCATTTTTCATGGCATTTCAAAGGCGCTGCTGGCTCCATACGAAGCGTGTGCGACGTAAAAAACAGCTTCCTTAATGAATGAGCTCTATTTATCGGGTGAGAACTGCAGAGCTGATAGCAGGAGGACACACACGGGGCGGCTTCAATAAACACTCCGGGTCCGGGAGCGGTTTTCTGCCGGGAACTTGACGTGCCGCGGAGCAGAGAGCAACTCTCTGATGACAGAGAGTTTGCGCTTCATGTTTTTAAACACGCCTGTGCATTGATGTATGTTTCTTCAAGGACATGAGTGTAGATCGCGGGACAAAGAAGATTAAAAAAAATAAAGTACTTCTCAAAAATCAACCAGCCAATCAAAATCCTCACCGAAAAGTACGGGACTTGATTGACATGCAGAATGGCCAATCGGACATCCTCTGACACATACGTCACTGCAGACGCGAGTTTAAATTCACTCAGCGCAAACTCTGTCATCAGGACGTCTTTTTCTGCCCCGCGGCACATCATGTCCCCAGTAGAAGACCAGCAACCGGAGAGTTTATTGAAGCCGCCCTGCGTGTCTCCTCCTGCTATCAGCTCTGCAGTTCTCGCCCGATAAAAAGAGCTCATCAAGGAAGCTGCGAGGCACGCGCTTCATACGGAGCCAGCAGCGCCAAATGCCTCATATTATGCCACGCTCCCCGCAGTGCACTGTTTACAGCAGAGCATGAATACGATGGTTGCTGCTTTCTGTCTTTGTAACAAAACGCTTCATCTGTTAATACAAAAGTATTTTTATGTAAACTCACTGTGTAGTTTTTAATCATCAGTACATAAACAATAATGTTCAAATAAACATGTAACTAATAAACATGACGATGGAAAGAAAGAAGTACTTTTTTTTTTTTTTTTTTAATCTTTTCTGGCCTGCGATCTACACTCATGTCCTTGAAGATCGATCGCGATCGACGTAATGAGCACCCTTGATATAATATATACATGCATAGTATATATAATGATGTCAAAATGGGTTGTGGCTCCGGGTGCTTTTTTTTTCCATTAGGGGCGGTCCCAAATGGCTCTTTGAGTAAAAAAGGTTGCCGACCCCTGAACTAGACTCAGAGAAACACAATCTGAGACCAGATTGGGCCTTTGACTAAGAAAACAACAGCATCAAACTGAGGTTTAGCCGCTACCAATCCTTACAGCGGTCCCCCCCAGGGGCGGTGCCAGGCGGTAGCTAGGGGTTGCTATAGCAACTGCACGATTCAGCAAAGCAACCCCAGATGTAGTCGGTGAGGTATGCAGTAGCACTGTCTCAACAGAGAGGGCGCTTGTGAGCTCATGTTTGTTCATCATTTGTTACTAAATGATTCAAAGGTGGACTTTTATTCAAAACATGAATAAAGGGTAAAATGGCATTTTAGGGGGAACTCCAGACTAACTTCTTATTTTTGAAAAAATATTTTCAAGTATTCTTTTCTCTGCAAGTTTAGTGGGAAACTACGTTTTTAGTATTTTGTTAGTGAATGATTTGAAATATGATGGGTGGTACATAAAATGCTCTCCAGTTCTGACCTGCATCGGCCCTCTTCTGTTTGTAAATGTGCCTCACCAGCCACGACCTTCCCTGCATCACCGCTCCAAACATGCATCTGAATGAGACACACAGACGAGCTCCATGGAGCGATCAGGCTGAGGACGCTCGGTGGGACCTGGGGTCCTGAAAAACCCACTGGATGGAACTTGGTCCATTTTTTCTGTTCTATAGTTCCTCATAATTCCACTAGGGGCAGTAAAGGGCTTTTACCGCTCATTTCAAAATGGCTGCCTCCATTAAATCTCAAAACACATTGTGGTTAAAGATTGAGCTAATTTTCAAAGCTTTATGGAAAAAAAATAGATTATACAGTAGTTCATTTTTAAAATGACTACTTGCTGTTTTGAAAGAATATAACATTTATTGATAATGAATTTATTATAATACAGTTTTCAGCAAGCAGCCCCAGATGTAGTTGGTGAGGTACGCAGTAGCACCGTCTCAACAGAGAGGCTGACGTAGCTCCTCCCACACCTGGCTGTAGCATCAAGCCTAGGAACACATTTTTTGTTCAGGTGTTGATCTATGCTGATAAAAAGTATCATACATTGCCGGGAAAAGGGGAGTAAAAATGAAAAAAAAAAATGAATAAGCGACCCCTTACAGTCACTTAATGACCCTGAAGCTACAGCAGAGAACAAATCCTGGTCACTCTGCAAGACAAACAACCTGGGTTTTTTTTACTTTGCACACAGCAAAAATGTTAAAATACCAAATATAAATTGTAAATCAGATTATTTTCAGTGGAGCCGGCTATCTGGGGTTTGGTGTCGGTAAAGCGGAGTGTCATCAGTAAAATAAGGAGCTCAGAGACACGTTTGGGTGTAGAGGACCACTGCAGCCTTTATTCTCCTTTTCATTCACAAACCCTGAAGTTCATCTGTCACCTTACGTCATGAACCTGTCATCCCAACAGTGTTACATACGCCCCCCCCTCCAGATGAAACGTTCCGTTTCAACATAAAACAATAAAGAGAAATGAAAATAGTCTGTTCTATTAGCATTACAACGTTGACAATACCAGAAAGTGCTCCTCCTCAGACGGAAGCGTCACACAGACGTAGAGACCTGGGGCCTGTTTCAGAAAGGAGGTTAAGTGTAAACTCTGAGTAAGTTAACCCTGAAATCAGGGAAACTCTGGGTTTTCCGTTTCAGAATGGGAGGTTTGTTAAACCAGAGAAAGCAGAGTAAGTCAAACCCGTTTCTGAAAGAGAGGTAACTTATACTCGGAGTCAGTGTCCATGGTTACTTATGCTGTGAACCTAACCTGGTCGGGAGCAGGTTTTATTCTCTAAACTCAAAGTTTCTGCCGGTCCCCTCCCCTTTTTAAAGACAAAGCGGTATTTTTCGCTTTCACCTTCTTTGCTCACATTTCCGTCACACAGAGACAAGCTAAGAGACAAGAATGACTTGTTCTTTTTTGGAGGACCCAATAGACGAGGAGGCTGCATTAATTCATAGAGAATTACCACAACAAGAAAAAAAAAGATAAATAAAAAACGAATCCCACAATGAATACATTCAAGTCACAATTTATTTGGTCTTCCTTATTTCCTACAAATTGAAAAGCAACAGTAAGAATTCAATATTCTCCCAAAACCTTTCTAGAATTCACCAATCACAATACACACCATACCTGTAGCTTGTGTTCTAGGATCTCAATTTCCAGATCTGACTTAAGGATCTGTGGATCTAAGTAGGACATCTCTTTATCAGTTTTCTCTATTTGTTTAATACAGTAGTGTGGGGTTAAATCCTGTTCATTCAACATGAATTCCATAGAATAACATTTACTGTACGTCACTGAACTGTGTTCATCCGTGCAGAGGAGTTTGATGGACCTTCCACCTCCTCCTCCTCCTCCTCCTACATCCATGACATGCTCAAATTTACCTGATTGAATTATGTTTTATACTTCATTTTTAGCAGCTGCCATGTTCTTTTACTTCCTGCAGGATTGCATCTACATGAAAATGAAATCAGGGACATTGAATTAGATTCATGTAACAATTACTTTTTGGAAACACAATTTGCTAGTACTGCTTACTTTCTTAATCCCATATAAACCTATACCACTTGATCAATACAAGGGTAGACTTAAGTTCACTTTTAAAAACACAATTGCATGTATTAATATTAAACTGACCAACGTTTGCAAGAGGGGAAGGTTAAAAAAAAAAGTCCTCTAAACATCACAGACGTTAAATGCATTTTCCCCCCCAGATTGGTTCTGTACATTATGCAGCATTTCATGCATTTACAGCAGGAATAACACTTCAAAAGTACACCGAAATATCGCCATTTTTTAATTTCACACCTTACGCTATTTAAAAAGTTACTACAGCCAATATTTTATAACAATGATTTAAATGCAAACTTCTGCATTAACTTGAGCAGCTATGTTTTCCCACGCTAACTGTCTCTGTTCTGCAGATGCAGCGGTGTTGCTTTTCTTCTGGAATATGTGCTCATATTCACTGTAACTCTGCAGCAGCACGTCAAGTTCAGCTGGAGAAAAATATGCAGACCTCTTTGTTTCCACGGTTGCCATGGTGACTCTTAATATCTGCGCTCCATTGATAATGGCTTCTTATGGTCGCGGTGCGCACGCTCAACTCCGATTCAGTCCACTCAGAGTTGATTAACCTAACTCCGATCAGCTTCTCTGAAACAGAAAACTCAGAGTTGTTAATCTCTCGGTAGACCAACTCAGAGTTCAAGTTTAACCTCAGAGTTGGTTGAACCACCTTTCTGAAACAGGCCCATGGTCTTTGGAGAAAGAAAGGATGAAGGTGGACATCTGCAGGGACACCGATGTCTTCATCAACGGCTGCAGAGATCCTGAAAGCTACCCATCAATAAATAAATCATAAATAAATCATAAATCAAACAAAGGAGCTTCCAAACATTTGGAACGTTATCAATAAACATTCAGCTCACCTGTTCCACTGAGTTTAGTGGGTCTGCTGCTGCGTGGCGTTCACCTGCTGCTCTGAACGCTCACTTCCACTTTAATCTTGTAAATTTATGAGGTTTTTTTTCATAAATTTACAAAATTTTCCTCGTAAAATCTCGTAATTTTACTTTTTTACTTTTTTTTTTGGTGGCCCTAAAACTCTGTCGTACGGAAATGTAAATAAGAACTGAATAAGAAACAGCCTCATGGCTGATTTCTGCTCTTTGATTCTTATTTTGTCCACACGCCGTCCCCAGTCATTAACCGCCGCCGCTCATTTCTCTGTTTCACTTTAGAGCCACACAACTGCACATAAGAAACGCGGACATGACCCGTGTCATCTAACGCAAACAGCAGCATGTTGACACAAGCTTACTTTATTATTTTTATTTAGTTTAGTTATTTAAAAAAGTAAATACAAGGTTTGGGTAAGCATGACTGCAGAGGAAGAACCTGATGAGCTAGAAATGAGCTCTTTAGATTTACACAAGTGAGAAAACTGTGGAAATAATCAGCTAAATCAAAAAACTGTTTTGTTACTTGCATAGTAGTAGCTGCAGAAGTTGATTATTTAGCAAACTTTGGTAGTAAGAGAATTCTAATTAAAGTCCATGTGGTGGAAATTCTTTGTGGTGTCAAGAGTTTTTGTCTTCTTTCATTTACCAGAGGCCTCTGGTCTAAGAGTAGACCCAGAGCATCAATTCATGATCAATTCATCATCGTCATCAAGGCCATTGACCCATCATGGGTCCTGACCCGTATGGGTGCTGCAGGTTTTTGGCTCGTCTGTGGCAGGGGGGGGGGTCGTAAAATGAGCATCAAGGCGCATCTTACGGGGAGCGCAGGTGCTTGTTGCAGTTCCCGTGAGGCTCGTTGAAAACGGAACGTGCAGTTATGACGTCTGTCAGACGGTGCCTCTATACACCACAGTCTAGCTGTTATTAAGAATAATCACAACTGTTCTTACGGCTAGAGACAGGCTGTCTGCGGACAAAAAACCTGGACGTGGAATTCAAGGAGCGTGCACTTATCACTTGAACAGCACTTATGAGCCCCCTGTTCAGACCACAGGATTTGAAGGGAGGGGGTCTCTAAGGCGAGAAGGTTTCCTAAAGCAGAGAGTTGAGCAGGTGAGAGTCAAAGTGTTGTTTCAGTTGGATTTCTTGTTAGCAAGTTCTCTCAGCTCTATGCTACCGTCTCTCTGATGGCGACCTTCATGTACGCCAAGGGTCAACATCCTCTTGACCTTTAACCTTAACTCACACACCTTTGCCCACGCACATCCTCTCCCTGGCTTTGTTCCAGAGGTCACACTGTTGACCTGAGTCTGCCCGCCGCTCGCCTTTTGTTCCCTTCTTTAATTTAACACACACACATGCAGGAGCATTGTGCATGAGGAAGAGGAGGAGGAGGAGGGGGCCTGGAGACTATGACTGATGATTGTGAAGAGAGATTCTCTCTCTGTCTGTTAACACCCATAAACTACCAATCTGTCAGGCCTGCCCGCATGTCAGCATGTGTGTGCGTGGGTGTGTGCGACGTAGCGGTCGGTCCGGCTCCGTCTCGAGGGACGGCAGTTGGAAAGCCTGTGGCTTCTGTCTTGATTGGTCACAGATGTCACACACACTGACACACACTCGCACAGACCTGCTGTGAGCGAAGGCCTTGCTGTGTCTGAGCTTTGATGCGTCTTCAGCATCTGTCAAGAGTAACAAAAGCCCTCATTTACAGTCAAATAGGCAATGCCATAAATAAGTAAAGACGTTACATTTGCTGCTCCACCATAGTCCAGCCATTCATGCACAAAGGAGAGGATGGAAACTGTGAAGAGAAAAGGAGGGAAACTCAGTAGAGTCGTTTCATTGACAATAATTTACTGCTACTGATGCAGTAAGTTATGTCGCTAATGATAATGCAAACTTAAAATATTACATTTAGGATTTTTTTACATCTGCAAACCTTGTTTTTAAATCAAACTCAAGTAGAACTTATCCAGGTTGATCATTATGTTTGTGTTCTGATCTTTGATCCTGTTTGGAAAGAATCAAAACCCGTTCCTGTATTTGTGTTTAGTGATGTTCTGTTTTCAGATTTAGTTGATCCAAGTTACAGCACACTGCTGTCTTCAGTTACTTCCCCCTCATTATATTTCAGTCTGTGGTTCCAGGTGTTGAAAATGAGGTCTTTATGAAGTGTCAGGATGCACTAGAAGCTTTTTATTAGATTGCTTCAAGGAAGGGCAAAGCCTCTTGAAGCTTCCTGTGCAGGGTCGCGAGGCTTTGCAGGAGCTTCTGCCAGCTACTTCAGGGCTAAAGCAGGGCACGCCCCGGATCACCGTCCATTACAGGGCCACGGACACACTCTCACGCTCAGATTCACTCCATAGGACTGTCACAGGAAGCTGAAGTGCCTGGAGAAATCGTGGTTTTACCTTCTGGGTTCTGTTGACTGAGGACTCTAGAAGAAATGAAAAGGATTCCTTCTGCTACGTGGAAAAACAGCTACGACAGAAGCCAGCCTTTTCTTTTAGCAGCCTGAGATTCTTTCCCATCAACCACATATCCCCAAATGCCACAGTGTGGTGACCTCAGTGCAAGTTTTCCAGTAAGATCGGCAGGCAGCAGTCACATTTTTACATGCTGTGCTGCGGCCTTTAAGAAAAAGTTCAAAGTTTACCGCGATTTTTAGACATTGGTGACTGGCCAGCCGGGCACATTTGGAGGCGGTTCAGTGGTAGTCCAGTGACAGGCGGTTGGCAGGAAGGCAGCAGCACCAAAGTTGAATGATAGGAGGGTCTCCAAGATCCCCCAAATCGTCTGATGATCGGCCAATTTCAGACTGCGGCCCGTGCTGCCCCCCCACTGCCACTGTCCAAAATCGTAGGTAGTAACGTGGCGCTCGACCAGGGCTGTTGACATGGGCTTGGGGCCTGGCGAGGATCAGACATCAATCTGGCGATCCCGTTGGACAAACATGGGTCCAAATGGGGAGACGGCATTGATGCTCCTTATCCAGAGTCCTGCTGTGGTTGAAACGCGTGGACCTTTGTCTTCTTGGGCGCTGGGGCTTTGCCCCCTTACTGAGTATGGAAGCTTGTAGTCTAGAATCTGTACATTTAACCCGGCTGCCACCCCCTGTGGCTGGCCAGCCCGATTTCACCATGATCTCATCCCCGCTGAACTGACGGCCGCCTGACTGCCACCGTCGGCATTCCTGATCACGCCAACGATTTTCAAAAAATCAAGCGGTGGCATGAAATCTTCAGGATTGCCTCCACATCCCGCGGTGGCAGTTGTTCTTGTGACCGTATGTAGTTTGGTTTTTCATTTGTTTTCCTGGTTCTGGTCATGTTCTGTTTTCAGGTTCTGTGTTTTGCTCCTATCACAGCCCGACCAGGTTCAAGCTGCCAACTATCCCAGCAGTCTTCCTTTAGTTATGTGTCCTGAGTGCGTCTGATCCTCAGTGAACTTTGTCAGGTCCTCTACTTTGTCACCGTTCATGCTTCTCCCTTTGTTCAATGAGTTTTATGTTGACTTTCATCAAACCTTTAGCTCCCCACTAGACTGCTCTTCTGCATTTTGGGTCATTTATCACTGGTTCCTGCCAAGACCTGCTGTTATTTATTATAATGACACTTCAAAAATATTATTTGTATAGAAATTCTTTGGTTTCTAGAGTTAGACTGTGGACCTGGGCAGCGTGTTTCTGTTTTGTATGATCACACTAGAGTTGTTTGGAGTAGCTGTAGTTTTAGCAGCAATATCTAGCTTTAAAACAAGTTGTGCGCTTCGGTTTGGAAATATTTATGATGTCATTATAATCTGAACACGTGGGGCGTGACAGAAAACAGTGTTAGGCTAACTAGTCTGAAACCACTGATTTATAAGGCCTTCAAATAACATACAAGGACACAAAAACACACAAACACACACAATGTCTGACAGTATTTGTCAAGATATGACAGAAACGGAGATAAGGTGTCAGTGGATCTGTCTACACAACCCCCATCTTGTCACACACACATGCACACTATCAGAGGGGCTTCAGCGTTTAGACTTTCAGATGGGAAGCATGACAGCAGAGGTTCCCCCTGAGACGCCGGCAGAGACTGAAAGATGCAGAAAAGAAGGATTAATTCAGGGACAGGAGAGCAAAGGGAAAGGGTGTGTTCATGGGATAAAGGGGATGATAAAAACCATCTATGGTGCAGTTGGATCAGATTTCCGTCTATTGTTCTGCATTTTGATGGCTGTTGGAATAAACTCTCTTTTTCAGTCTCTGCTGCACTTTTCAAATATACGATAATAGAAGCGAAGCTTTTGCCAAGACACCTCAGGAATTTTCACTCAGACGTCTTTAGTCTGCAAGAAATGTTGTGTAGCAGTCTTGTGTATTAGAACCAGCGGTTCAGGCTGTGCAACCTTTCAGCCCGGTGGCGGAGATGGGGGGGTGGGGGGTGGGGGGGGGCAGCTGCTCCCCCAAACAAAAAGCTTTAGTATTATTACTGACAAAGATCAATACAAGCTTCTACAAGGATCTATATCCTGCTTTTCTTAAGCCTTTGGGAGTAAACTATATCCACATACATAACCATATATGACCTGTGGCTCACAAAACAACCATTTTTAAATGAAATATGATTATTTTTGCAGCTCATTTTCCTACCAGGAAGTAAGACAACTCAATCTCTGAGGCTCCGCCCTTCTCTCCTTGTTGACTCCGCCCATTTCATGACGTCATCCTAGAGTCGGCCTCAGCAAAACAAACAAACATTGTTTTAGTGAGGAATGAACGTTATAAAACACAGGGATGGTCCAACCCTTTAAACATTAGAAACAGCACCTCAGATTAAAGAACTGATGTTTTAATATTAATAACACAAATCAAATAGTTGATCAAAACATAGGATATTTTGATCCTTTCATTTGTTATGGCCTTCCCCTTTTCCCACCCCCTGAATAAAATGTTGTAGCTCCGCCCCTGCTTTCAGCTAACTCTCCATGACCGACACCAGGCTGTCTGCAGCCACGACATGGGTGCTCAGAATGATTTCCCTCAAACATGTCTCAGCTCTCCTTCGGCCCTGCCCTGTGCTCTCTGCTCATTCTAATCAACTGCCACAGCGTTTAAGACCCTTCTGCACATGGGCTTTTGACCAGATTCTTATTTATTTTCCTGAGCTCAAACTCTTCACTCAGTTTGCCGGTTGCTGGATCCTTTTTTCTGACCAGGTCATCGGTTTTTCTCTCAGGCTGCATGCTGAGGTTTGCCTTTCTTTCTGTTCTGACAACGTCCTGGTTCCACAACAGTGGTTAACAGTGACAATATACGTTATTGTGTTCTTTGATTAGACCATTTTCACATAAACCTAATGTTGAAATAGTTGAATCCGTGGAGACTGCAGCAGGCGACTGACCAGGAGAAGCTTCGCTGCTCTTCAGTCTCTGTATCTCTGACTTCAGGAACTGTCTTGTTTTAGAAACAAATGGGACTCATCATCATCTGCATCTGTGAATCCAAACCGGCAGGCTGCTGGAAAACTAAAGTTTAATGTTAATGAGGCATCTGGCGGTGCTGCACTCATTCCCTTTGTTTGGTGCAGAAAAAGCCGAACCCTGAGGCTCCGGCAGGGAAAAACCGATTTCATCCTTCAGGCTCAGAGGAGCTCTGACTCCCATCTTAAAGATAATCAAAGAGATGAAGGCACCTTGAGCATGGCACTGGCACTGATCTCCAAGACAAACTGCAGCAACGCCATTTACGGACTTTTCCAAAAGGAATTCACTCTGACAGACTGTCATGTTCAAACCCAACACAGATGTTAGAGGACACTACCTGTAGATTCTATCCTCAGGAACGAGTTTTCAGATAATCGGGCCTGAAACCGCAGAATGATTGACACTCGTATTAATATGATCAGCGTGAAAAGCTTCGTTTTTTTATTTTAAATGCATAAACACTTAACAGTGCGGAGGTGTGACTATGTCCTCAGCAGTCAAGGGTGCGTGAGGCATGACGAGTGCTGTCAGGGGAAATGTCTTTTTACCACCACAGGAAGAAGAATTTGCATGAAAGATTTATGCAAGAGCGTCAGACAACAAGTCCTCATTTACATTTCTGTCTCGTATGTGTGTGTGCAAATAAGGTCAAACCTTAACATTTTAGATTTATCCTCATTAAATTCTAATGGTTCTATCTCTGCAATAAAATGAACAGCATTAAATCAATATTCAAACAGCCTCAGCAAAGACATGCGTGTCATTTCAGACACAAACTGCTGCACAGACTGTGCTGCTTAGAAGGAGAAGGAGAATTTCCATCAATATTATTGACCTGAGCTGGCCTTGAGATGCTGAAGTGTGGGGTAATCAGGGTTATAGCTGCAAAGTGGACAAGAGGGAAAGGAGTGCAAGGCAAACCGGAGAACGAAGGGAAGGTAAACCTGTGAGGATCAGAAAGGATTAGAGAAAATAGGAGACTCTTAACATGGAACCACATTTAAGGTTACAGTTTCCTGCATCTGAATGTCTCTTAATAGGCTCATCAAGACCGTCCTCAGGGCCAAACGCACACAGGCACCAGTGACAGGCGGGCTCCTCCAGACCGGTTTGGTTTTAGATTCTTATTTTATAGATTCCCCTTTAACCTTTTGAATCTCTGGGAGCTGTAGTCCTACTAACCCAGCTACTTGCTCTTGCCCCAGGTCTAAGCTTTACCCTGGTGATTGTTTTAATGAGTGATCTGGGAAGTGTGATTAAACGCTATAACAGTGAAGCGTGAACAGTCAGACGTCTTTGGCGGTTGGGCTCAGGGCCGGAGACGTCGTGTATGATTGTGATGCTGCGCCGAATCGATGAGCCAGAAGGAGAACGCGGCTGAGGTGGATGTCTGGAATGTGGATAAACATACTTCAGCGATTTGATTGCGATTGGCTGTGAGGAAAGTGAGCACTACAGCTATTGGCTGAGCGAAGACCAATGGAGTGGTGTGTGGAATAACCCAGTATACCTGGAGAGGAGGTAGATCTGCCAAAGCTTAACAACGGACATTGTCCATGGAAAGCCATGCTGTTGTTTTATAGCTGTGTTTGTTTTAGGAATTCTCCTTTGAGCTCCAGCATCCAACCAGTTCTGTTGTGGGTTCTACTGGTTCTTATGCTTCCAGCTCCAGTCTGACATTAGGCTCATGTGTTTCACTTAGCTGCTTCAGGACAAGACTGTGTCTATTCCAATGTGCTATGATCCCATTTTTATGTCGTTTTGATGCTTTGTAATCCAAACGTGACTGAGACTGTTAAGCTACGTTCACACCAGCATCGGCAACTCGCACTGAAGCGGCAACTTACACCGAAAGTCCATCAAACACCTGTAAACGCACATTTCTGGCTTCTGTGTTCAAAACTCGCGAGTTCAGGCATCACTAAAGAAGTTTTTAAGTCTGTTTGGGGCTGAACGTACAAACCGGGGGTTCATTGATCGTGCGCTGAAAGTTCAACAGTTGACCTTTGACCCATCAGGTCACCCGGCTTTGGCGGTGACGTATGCATGGCGTCCTTTTTGAAACACAGAAGTGTCACTTGTTGCAAATATGATCATGAAGGAGAAAGTAATAATGGAGGTTTGTGCACAGACGGACTTACTCCAAGTCCTTCAAACTTTAGAATAGAGCTGAGACAGAAAAATCGAGATTCGCCAGATTTGCACCGCTTTTTGTACAAAGCCTCTTTCAGCCTCAGGTGGCGGACTAGTGCTAGTAAACAGTAGAACACCAAAGAAGAAGATGTCCCTTTCTGCTGCTGCCTGCTCCTGCGGTGTGAACACCACGGACACGTGTGTAGTGTTTCTGATCACCCAACCGCCCGGTGTGAATGTAACATCAGGTGCACTCACTCCTCCATATCTACATTTATTTGATTTGATGAACTAACTTCAGACAAAACTGAACTGCATCGTACAGATTTGAGAAAAAAACGTTTTCATGTTGTAAGAATGAATCAGAAAAGCAGGTTTTTGTTCATCTGTTCATAAAAGAAGCTGTTATTTTGCATATGTGGACTCCTGACAGTCATTCACACCAGTTTGCTAAAGCAGCCTGCAATACCACAACCAGTACACAGTTTTAGTTCTATTTCATTGGTTTCACTGTTGTCATTTAAAAACTGCATCAAAATAATGGTCAACATTTGGCTGGGCTCCACCTCTTCACTACAGCCTGTGGAAACTTGAAAGCTTGCTAGTTTCACCAGTTGAAGCTGCAGAGGAAAAGAAACGTTTGCACGATGCAGATCCTGGGTTTAAGATAACAAATAGAAGCTGCAGACACAGCAACTGTGGGCAGAAAAAGATGAAAGGAACACTTATCGAGACCTGAAAAATGTGTAGGTTTTTCAAAGAAATCCAGAACACAATGAAGTGTGTTTCCTGCATCCAAATTATTTCATCCCAGCCGTACTTTATTTTGTGACTCTCTTTTCAGGAAGTGAATCTGATCAAAGTCCAATAAAAAGCCACTGACAGCCTTTGTCACGTCACACAGAGATTTTTATCTCTGATTTTTGGAGCAGCACTTTGCTCTTTTTCTTTGTAATTGCATATAAACTTCCCAAACACGCTGCCCAGTTTGTGCTGATTGTTCATGATCAACAGCTCTGCTTCAGTCAGTCAATGGTTAAAAGTTCACAGCAGACTGCTGCCACCAACCTGCCAAACTCACACTTGGAAGAGGCTTGGTGTGAAACGCCAAAGCGGTGATAATCTGGTGAATGTGGCTCCAGGCTTTTTCTTTACAGCTTTATTCCAATATATGAAGGACTTTAGTGTCATGGAATTCCAGCCGGGAACGAACCACAATTATTCATTTCTCCTCCACGATCCATTTTCCAATGGTCAGTACCTCCACTGATTGAGTCACCACCAAATCCAAGCCCCTAATTGGTCAAAGTTCAACTGCTTTAACCTTCAATGTGTTAATGGCGGGACGTTTTGTAGATAGAGCCAAACAATGGACTTAAGGACTCCAATGAAAATTTTGTTTTTGTTCTGTTCAGTGTTTTAGGTGTTTTGAACAAGTTCTTGTTGCATTTTTCTCATGATTGAGGACAAAGAAAGTTCAGATTAAAATTGCATCCCTGAGCATTTCCTTTTTCAAATTGTTGTGAGTCAGGAGCAGATGTAAATATACAGTTTAAAAGCTTGTAGCCGTAGTGTAAAACCTACAACAGCAAACCAAAGGCTTTGTGATGCATTCGGATGCATCCTCCTCAAACAGATCCATGAACGTCTTTGTTTTCCTGGTCTGAGCTGGAATCTGGATCAGAACTGTGCGGCTGGATAGCTACGATGTTGCTGCCATTTTTATTGAACTGCTAATGTTAGGTTGGGGTTGTGAGGGGCTGTAAGATAGCTGTTGAAAGTGTAAATTAAGGGATGATGGGAAAGTAGCACAGGCTCACAGCCAACTGTCCCGCCCACAAATCAGAGGTGAATTTCTGCTGAACTCCTGCAGAGACTATGTCCCAGAAAACGACCCAGGATTTTGGGTTTTCCCTAAAACACAGCATCATCAAAATTCACAGACCACTGGGAACGCTTGGACAATAGATCAGAAGATAATCTGAGTAAACGAGAGGGTTTGAACACAGAAGCCCTAAACACACATTTCTGTGTTTTGACATAGGCTTTTTATTGGAAATGGTCACTTGAACAGCATCATGGACACTTAGCTGGCTATGTTTGAAACTGGAATCTATTTTTTATCTTCAGTGATTTGAAAAAGCACAGGAAGAAGTTAATGTTCTGCAGACAGTGTTTGTGAGTATAATTGGCCCTTTGAGGAACCATTCTTAATTGTATTTGACAGCGGTAAAGGTCTCATTAACAACATAAGCTTGTTGGGGTTTTAGCCTGCAGTCCCACAGCCAACATGATCAGGATTTTCTGGAGCCCTACAGAACACAAAATGTTTTCAGATTTCCCTGCTATTACTGCCAGTTTTTGTGTTTTTTTGTAAGATTAAAAACCAAACTGTCTGTGCAACACTCCTCCAGAGGTCACTGTTTGAAAGGTTTTTCTTTTTTTGGAAGTAGGGGTGGTCTAAACTTTAACACTGCAAACGTGAACAGGATGAAGTGTGACGTTAGAGACTGAAAACACTGAAACATTATTTGGTCATATTTTAATACAGAGCATATTCCATATTTATAGATTCTTTTCTCATCTTAAACAAAGGTGGAAAATACATATTAATTGTTGATACAATTTCTGTTGTTGGCTAAAGAAGTCTACCAGCTTCATGAACAAGATCAAGCAGCAGCTCTTTTGTTTTAGAATACTTTGAAGTTTTGCCAAGTTAAAAAGAATCCAAATAAAATGGGTTAGGGTTAGGGTTAGGGTTGGGGTTAGGGTTAGGGTTAGGGTTATCCCTAACGGGGCGTGATCTTTGAGGAAATTCCCTGTCAGTCGTAGGTTTATGCTTCCTCGTCCCTGAATCTGCTGTGCCTCCTGTTCTCTGAAACCTTCATAATCATAAAAGCATAACATCTGGATCAGAACTGGATCGGTTGGATAGCGACCATGTGGCACAAATGTGCCATTTGTGTTGAGGCTGTGAGGGGCTGGAAGCTGGGAGAGAGCGTGAGCAAAGGGTTGATGGGAAATGAAGGCAGACATACTCCATGGCAACAGTCCCGCCCACAAGATGAACTTATCGCTGGCTTCTGATAAACTTCTGCTGAAGTCCTGCGGCTGGAACTACATCTTAGAAAACCACACAGGTTTTTAGATTTTGGTTAAAACGGCATCATCCGAATTTAAAGACGACCTGGAACGCTTTGACAACAGATCAGAAAATGACTGGAATTCACCTTCAGCATTTTCAGTGTGAAAAAACAAACAAAAATGTTGATTTAAATGACAAATAGCTTGTTGTCCATTCATTAACAGCATCATCTCAATGCGTTCTGCAAAACAAACAACAAAACAAATCAGAGGAACATTGACACAGAAGTGGAAATGTTACGGAAAAGACCTTTTAATGAGTTCAGTGTTCAGACACTACCTTTAATTTAATTTACATACAGACACAAAAAAGAGAGTCGCACTTGACAATTTTGTAACACACGTGCGTTCACACACTCCCACACTGACACACACACACACAGAAAGTAATTAGCACTTAAAACAAGAGGCTGAGTGGGTCTCAGCTCATTAATATCAATTGGTGTTAATATCAGGGAAGGTGATGAGCATGTGTGTTTGATCGTGTCTGTTCTCAGGAGCAGATTCAGATTAATGGAAATAATTTGTACTCAGTGATGGGATGAGCAGATCTGCCAGACAGGTGTGGGGTAAATATTTTCTGTCCAAATTGTGGTGGTGATTCTAGTGAGCGCACTAGAACACAATCTGCTCTGTAGAAGCGGCGTGTTAGGGGGACATCAATGCCTGCACAGATGGCAACAATAACAATGTATGGATGAATTACAGAGATCATTCCCAACCCAAAATGTATTATTGTTTTGTCCACAGACCAACAAGAAGGTGGGATGATCATTTAAAAAGAGGGAAAATGCTCAAATTTATTTCAAGTGTATTCTGACCCAATTCATCAAAGTCGTTAGCAGAGCGTTTCCTGTATTAGTTTTCTCTCCAGAGAACTGACGCTGTTTCACTGGTTCGGAGTGTGCGCGTGTGTGTGTGCGTGTGTGTGTGCGTGTGTGTGTGCGTGTGTGTGCATGTGTGTGTGCATGTGTGTGTATTGACCTCAGCTGCGAGGCTGTCAAAGAGATTATGGGAGTTTTAGTCCGGTGAGACACATGCGGTCTATGACAGGTGAGGCCTGGTAATGATGGTTCTACACTAAACTCCCGGACATGCATGTGTGTGTGTGTGTGTTGGTTTCTGTCCAGCTGGGGCAATAGCGCACTGCCGATCGGCTCTCCGGGGAATAAACTGAATGAGAAACGCATTCATTTTCTCCCACCCTGGAAAAGAATAAATCCCGCTCTGACGGCTGTGTCTTACAAAAACGTGACAGCAGCAAGTAATTGGATACAAACAACTACGAAAACCCTCCACCAATCTGGTTTAGCATGAAAGTGACAAAATATTAACCCAGGTTGAGAACAAGACCCAATGGATTCAGCACACAAGGCAACATTGTCTTTATTTTTACAGTAAAAGTTAAAGAAATATTTCAGATGTCTGTGACATCAGACCTTAAGGATGATTGAGCCTCCCCACCACTGCCAGGTAATTACAAACACCTGCACACAGCACTTTTTTAAAACTGTTAAGCATTTGCAGCCAAAAGCTGCGACTCTGTGAGACACAACTCTAAAAGAAGCAAAACTTTTTAAAACACAACAAATTAGAATGGTGGAAAAGAAATACTGTCAGGATATTGAGCTTCCACTAGATAACCTGAAGTCTGATTCATTCCATTTGCAGGTATCTGTTTTGCAGCTGTGTGCAGAAAATAGAGAATCTGGCTTTAAGGCTCTTCTTGGAGATCTCTCCGCCTTGTCCTTTGGGGCATCTTGCATGTTTTCCACGGTGCTTTTCCAGCTGCTGGGTTTTTAATACCTGCTTAATGCAAAAACAAAACCTGCACGTTAACATTTTAGAGAAGTAAGCAGGCGTATATCTGTGCAGACATAAACCTAGAGCCGTTTTCAAGAGGAACTGTAGTTCTTTGCATAAACCAAGAGCAAAAATACAGTCATCCAGACTCGTGACAGAAAAAGTGCTATTATCCCACTGCAGGAAGCAGACTGTCCATTTAGCTGACAGAAAAAGTTGACTTTTCAACGTCGAGTCCCAGAAAAATGGAGTCCAGGTTTTGTTGGTCTGCAGAAAATACATTTGTTTGACTTTGCTTAAAGAATAAGACTGCTATCTCCGTTCATGGACACATGGTTTAATGATGGTTACGTCTTCTGAACTCAATTATGCCCTGTTTCTTGGAACAAATCTAAGTTTAAATGCAAAGGATTCCCAGCAGAAGCAGCCGGAGAACACACAGCCACAAACAAACATTTTAAACGGACACAATAAACGGGAGTTCTCTCTCCACATGCATCATCCTCCCCATCTACAATTAATAGTGACTGTTCTTTTTGGCTCAGTCTGTTATAAATGAGGGTCTGGAACAAGATGCAAACAGGACTCAAGGCTGGGAAGCAGATGGATGAGGCACAGAAAAAACCTCAGTTCAACAAAAGACAAAAGCTCTGCCAAACAGGTAGTCCAAAAGACAGCACAGGGACGGCGAGCAACCAGAGAGGAATCTGGCAAACCACAACAGAGCTGCCAGAGGCACTTTTACTGAGGACAATCACAAAGACAATGCAGCTCAGGCTGTTAGCCACTTGGAAAAGGCAGGAAGAAAAGTTAAATGAAAGGAAAAGGAACAATATTTCTAAAGTATTACAAGACAAAACATCCAGGACTCCCTCACACCAGACTATCCACGCCAACGCCTGCTAGACCTCTATCGCCGGACTCATCCATCTTCAGATGCCTTTGTTTCTCAACCCTCATCCGTTAGCCGATGGTACGGACTCTTTAGCTTTGTTTACCTTACAGAAAGTGTTCTGGTTGTGTGTCAGTAAAAACAATAGTCGGATAGGTCATTCTGGGTTTTCGCAATCCCTCTATGGTCTTTCTTCAGAGCAGGTTTTAGTCTGGTATTGAGCCGTTGGCAGACGCCTATAGGTGTGTCGTCATTTTCCTGAATTGTGTTAAGTGATCACACCATATCCGTATCATGCCGATGAATAGGGGCGTGGCCTTATGGGCCCCTTTACCCGAAACAGGGCCACCACAGAATGATGGAGTCAAACTGTACTTGATGGTCAAATGAAACGACGGTCCAACCATCTGGTAGAAGAGTCCAAACCAGATCCCAGTTTGTCTGCTATGGATGCTCACATCATGGACATATCACCTTTTTTACGGCTACAATTAAGGCTTTATGTAGGAGACTTGTTCCTCCTCTGGAATCAAGTATTTTCAGATATACTGAGTTCATCTTTGGTGGTTATTCTGTATGTTTGTCAGCATAAGCTGCGTGGAACAAATGGACTGTTGTGTGCTCATAACACACCAAACTTTCAACAGTTTGCTTCCAAAATGAAAAACTGGTTTACGAGAGGCATAGCGGACTTCAGCACTATGAGCTGGTGGAGCTGCATGCACTTTGATCTACTAGCAATAGCCATAATCAGCTCACTGTGTTTTGGACCGTGCGTGTCATGCATCATTCCAGTTTGTGAATATGTACGACAGAGTTTTAGGGCCAGTTTTCAAAAAAACTTTTTTTTTTATCACGACTTTTAAGTTGTAAATTTACGAGAAAGAAAGTCAGAAATGTTAAATTACGAGATTTTAAAGAGATTTAAAGAGATGAAGAGATTCTGAACCTTTTGGTGACTCAAAATCAGATTATTGTCAGTGTAGCCAGCTTTCTGGGGTTCGGTGTCAGTAAAGCGGAGTGTCATCAGTAAAATAAGGATCTCAGAGACACGTTTGGGTGTAGAGGACCGCTGCAGCCTTTATTCTCCTTTTCATTCACAAACCCTGAAGTTCATCTGTCACCTTACGTCATGAACCTGTCATCCCAACACCAATGCGGAAGTAAACAGTGTTCCATATGCCCCCCCCTCCAGATGAAACGTCCCGTTTCTACAGGAAACAAAGAAGAAATAAAATAGTCTGTTCTATTAGCATTAGAACGTTGACAATACCAGAAAGTGCTCCTCCTCCTCAGACGAAAGCATCACACTGACGTAGAGATCTGGTCTTTGGAGGAAGAAAGGATGAAAGTGGACATCTGCAGGGACACCGACGTCTTCATCAACGGCTGCAGAGATCCTGAAAACCACCCATCAATAAATAAAACATTAATAAATCATAAATCAAACAAATCAACTTCCAAACATTTGGAACGTTATCAATAAACATTCAGCTCACCTGTTCCACTGAGTTTAGTGGGTCTGCTGCTGCTGCTGCTGCTGCTGCTGCTGCGTGGCGTTCACCTGCTGCTCTGAACGCTCACTTCCACTTTAATCTCGTAAAATTAAGAGTTATTTTCTCGTAAATTTATGACTTAAAATCTCGCCATTTTACTTTTTTTTTGGTGGCCCTAAAACTCTGTCTCAAATATGGATGACATCACACGTTTACGTTTTTACATCTGCAGATGAAACTTTCACTGAAGTTGTGTCTTTTTAACATCTATTCTAAACTCTGGCAGATGGTGCAGAAAAATACCACCATTGAAAACTTTGCTTCTGTGAAACAGCCACAAACGCAAAACCATTGGTCACTCGCTGGGCTCGGCAGAGGTTTGGAAACTGGGTGGTCTGAGGTCCAGTTCTCTCTCTTTTAGATGCATTTGGATAACAGGAAGATCTCTCACTTTTATCTAATGCAGAACTCTGCTTATCCTTCGCTGTTGAAAGTTTCCCACTTATTTTCTAATATCTGACAGTATGCATAAATATGAGCCGCTAAAAAGATGGATTATAAACTCACCATAACACAGAGTTATCACTTCCTTTGTTTTTTATTGAGGCAGCAGACAGGGGAAAAGCTTCATGTGGAAAATAATCTTTTATGTCAGCAGAATACTTCCCAAAAATGTAATAAAGTTGGATGTTTTCAAAAATTTTTTGGGAACAATCCGGAAAAACGAAGGACTTCTACAGGTTCTGATGGAGCTGCCCAAACCGATGACTGCCGATAAAAACATCAACATTCATGTTGTCTGTTTGTTGACTTACAACATGCCATGAAATGTCCATCCTATACTGAGACAAACATGTGCAGTCAGCATTTCTGCAGATGACAGGAGGTTTACTGCAGAACATCCTGCCACACTACCTGCAGTCTGTCAGCTGCACTAAGCTCCACCTTTTCTGAGGCCTTTAACAAAGCAGCACCGCCTTGATCACTCCTTGTTTAACCATTTTGTCATCTCTTCATAATCTATCTGTAAAAGATTGTATTTATCCGGAGATGATTTCAAATCTTACAGTTGTTCCTGTTTCAGTGGCGATGATTCTTCTCCGGCAGGCAGCAGCTGCCAGGGCCGAAGCCCGGTGTTTGGATTGTGTCCAGAACCTTAATGCAGTCTTTTTTTTCTACTGACAGTAACTCATGATGTCAGCCATTGTTAAAGTGTCTGTGTTCAGATGGTCTTGGCTATTGTCCACTGCGCTGTCACCACCTCTTACTTATCATTTAGACTCCCAGATGGCTCCGTATCGTCCTACATTTCTAGCTGGGTAATGAAGCTGTCTGACAGAGCTCCTGCAGTACCTGTCTCTACTGGACGGCTCTGCTTCTAGTACGTAAAAGCCAGAACAAACCTGTTATGACTGCTCTTGTCAAACAGCTGCTCCTATTATTTTTGAAAATACCCCCCCCACACACACACACACACCAGCTCTCTTTGCCATGCTGTCTCACTTTCCTGTATTATTTTCAGCTTCTTTTGCTGTTGCATCACCAGTGTTACAGCGTCTTTAGCTTCCCAATGTAGATGTTCTTAATCCTTATTTTTACAGATGTGATGTTCTAACAACAAACCATCAGCAGAAAGAAATCATTTACTGTAGTCTAGGGCTGCACGATATGAGGATGTTTGACATTAGTGATGACGATATAACTTGCGAGACATGAATAAATAGCAAAACAACCAAAAACACAATTTTCATTTCACTGCAACAGTTTAATTCAAATTAGAGTTACCCCTCGTCTACAAAGGAGGCGAACATCTAACATTTAACAACGTGACGGCGTCCATCCGATTGGTCAACAACGTGACGGCGTCCATCCGATTGGTCAAATGCATAAATGGATTTATTTATTACTTCAGGCTGCCATAAGATAGTTTTAGCTCATTTAAAGTGACCATTTATTGCAATTTATGCCGTCTTTTGCGATATGTATATTGCACAGCTTGATATTGCGATAACGATAAATGTGCGTTTATTGTGCAGACCTACTGTAGTCTCTGATTGATAGAAGTAATTAATGATGATTTTTTTCCCAAATGAATTTTTCTTTTTACTTTATTGCACAATGTTTAATGAAAACATGCATTTTTCTTCTGTGATAAGGAGGATAAGACCAGCATCATGGAACTGGTGAAATATGAAAAAAGGTGGCTGAGGAGAGTGGAGGGTGGAGAGGGAGGGGAGGGCACCAGAGAGCGATAGCATCGAACTGCAGGACAAAGCGGACAAGGGCACGCGGTGGAAGTGTGTACTCGTGCTGGTGTGTGTTTGTGTGCGCGCGAGACCGGTGGAAGTGAATACAGATAGAGCTGTCAGGATAGTGATTTACTGATAGATAGAGAGGGGGAGGACTTGTGAAGGGGAATCAATAAGAAGGAAACCATGAAGGAAAAGAGAGAGAGCAGAAGAAACGAGGAAAGGGAGAGAAGAACTGAAGGCAAAGCAGAAAGAGGGAACCCAGTGAGACTGAGAGAGGTGTTGGATAGAAGGCTGTGTCTGTACCCGTGATGGTTCATCAACTGCTCACACATACATGAGGACATGCAGAGTGTCATGGATAGATGTTTGTTTTTACCTGCCCCTCTTAAGATTTTCTAGTTTTAATCTTGTTAAATCCGCTTTCACTGATTCACGCAGGTGGTTTGGCCGGATGCCCGTTCTATGGGCAAGGCAGCAGGTTAGAGTAAGCTCTCAACAAGTATGGGTAAATACAGATAAGGTATGGGAGGGGCTGGTGTGTCATGGGGATTTCATTTGACCCCCCCAAACCCTACCCACGGTGCAGGAGTGCTGCTGTTAGTGCTGTTCCCATCAGTGCATGCTCCATGTTTGTTGTTCAATGGTTTTATTTCAAATCAAAACAACAATTACATAAAATATAATAAGTCAATAAGACTTTGAACATTTGATTTGAAAGGGGAATGGAGGAAGCTTATGCTTATCGGAACCCAAACCCCCTTTCTTGCAGCCTGACTGTTAGAAATGAGGACATTAGACAGTCAGAATGTAGTTTGTGTGGACATCCTACAGGCGCCCTGTGGGTACTGCACCCCCCCACCCCCGTACGTGCAGCATTTTAGAAGGGGGCCAGTACTAGCACCTCTTTAAAGTTCTGCGGTGAGGCGGTGGTATGACAGCATCATCTGTTTGTCATAAGTGCATGTAACTTCCATTGTCCTTTCTGATATGTCATGATACACACACCACACGCACAATACTAGTACATTCCACGTTCATGGAGGTACACAACACACCTGCGCTCCTCTAGAGATGCAGCCCCTCCTCTCTACAGCCCTCCAACAACCCAGAAACCTGCAGCATTAGGTAGTTCCTGCTAAGCAACTAATGGAACGCTGAACCATTAAAACAAAGCCCAGGCAGCCCCCCTGTTTTATAATGATGGACTTTCCATGACATTTATCACTAATAGTCATTTCTTTCTCTGCTACTACTTGTTTAGTCATATAAAATCCACTTGACTTGTGTTTGAATCAACTCTGTGGTCTTATTGTGAAGTTGGAAAGGCCTTGTTGATGTTTTCAGTTCTAGGTTTTCTGTGTTTCTGCTTCAGTGTTTTAATTGTGTTCATTTGTGTTGACTTTTGTGAAACACCCACATTTTCCAAGCTGTAATAAACGTCTTTGTCTGATGTTGATCTGCTAAAGGAAGAAAAAGAATGGAAGAACCAATCCATCTGATGAAAAACCAAACCAAACTGCTGCCTGTGAAGCTAAACTTGTTTCCTTTTCACCTGCTTTCAGGCTTCTTAGGAAAAGATGTACGCGGAATATCTTTGACAAAAACGGCTGATAAAAGACAGCAACACTTCAAAGATGAGAAAAACTGACACCACCTTGTCAGGGTTTTCTACAGCTTAGCAAAGAACAGTGTTGGAGCCTCTGGCTTCAAAAGCAGCGATGAGCTCTCCTGCAGAGGGAAGCACTGCATGTTGGAGGTTAATCACTAGGAATCCTGTTTTTGTTTCCTCGAAAGTCAAATCCAACGAAAACTGAGGAGGATTTTAAATGTGTCAACGCATGAACCAAAAGAATGAACACATTGATAATAACTCAAGAAAAGCATCTAGGAATGTGGTCACATATGATCAATAAAAATGACTGAACATGACTGTGTTGTTGCAGAGATTTCAACAAGTGCTAAGAAAACATTTTTTTGTTTAGAACTTGAAAATATGATGTGTCCTGTGTTTTACATGATCAGTCTTCAGTGCTGATCAGTGCTGTCTGCAATGTTGTAAAGTCCATTGAAGTTGTGCTTTAAATGTTTTAACTTCAATAATTAAACATTTAATGTGATTATGTTTATGGATGGATGCATGGATGATAATGGATGGATGGATGGATGGATGGATGGATGGATGGATAGATGGATGGACGGGCAGATGGATGGATGCATGGATAGATGCATGCATAATGAATGGATGGATGGATGGATGATTATGGATGAATGGATGCATGGATGGATGATGGATGCATGGATGGATAATGCATGGATGGATGGATGGATGGATGGATAATGCATGGATGGATGGATGGATGGATAATGGATGGATGGATGGATGGATGGATGGATGGATAATGCATGGATGGATGGATGGATGGATGGATAATGCATGGATGGATGGATGGATGGATAATGGATGGATGGATAGATGGATGGATGGACGGATGGATGGAAGGATGGATGGATGGATGCATGGATGCATGGATGGATGCATGCATAATGAATGGATGGATGGATGGATGGATGGATGAAACATAGTTCTGACTCCTCAGGGCTTCTTGTGTGTTTTTTGTGTTTTGCTGCTCCTGGTTTCAGTGCTCAGAGCGTCATAGAAATGTGATCTCATCTTCCTCTTCCAGAGTCTAACACTCTCTCTGTTTTTTTTTCTTTTTCTTTCTGCAGCATCGAATATCGCCTCGTCTTCCTCTTCGTATTCATCAAATCTTGGTTTTGTAGACTTCACCTTCACCCGGGAGCCTCAGGACACGGTCACCGTGCGAGGGGGTGTGCTGCAGCTTGACTGTCAGGCTCAAGCAGATTCAGTCACGAGGCGTCCCAGCATCACATGGCGTAAAGATGGAGTGTTGCTCAGCACAGTGGTGGATGAGCGACGACAGCAACTCAGCAACGGCACCCTGATGGTGCGAAATGTGGTGCATTCGCGGCACCACAGGCCAGATGAGGGAGAGTACCAGTGCCTTGCTACACTGGACGGTCTGGGCAGCATAGTGAGCCGGACTGCTAAAGTCACTGTGGCAGGTAAGGAACGGGGATGCTTCATGTATAAAAATACTGTATGAACAGTGGAGCAAACAAGTATTTGTCAGTTTCCAGTTCTAAAAGTTGTCCTGCTTAAAAGATGAGAGCAGTCTGTAAACATTCATTTCATGACGATACAGCAATTTTGTTTAAATTCTACGAATGCAGTTAGTTCATAACTGCAATTTGAAATGGAATTTTTAAATAATAAAGTAAACAAAATGTTTCCGGTTTGAAATCTACCATCTACCTCAACGTTGGTTCATAAGACATTGTCATAAACTGCGTTATCCTGTCGTGGACCTTCTTATGAAGCAGCAAAGATCTGTGATCCAGGGATGGACAACCCCAGACCCCGAGGACCGGTGTACCTGTGTGATCTCCACATATCCAGTCATTACTGATTACCTGGTTCAGGTGTATCCAGCCAATCAGAGCATGCCAGAGCAGGAATGCAGTCCTCGAGACCTGGGGTTGCCCGTCCCTCCGCCCAGCGTACCCCCGTTGGTCTTTGGGGTTTAGGGACTCCTCTGCTGTGCCGAACCCCTTGACCTGGGGTTCTGGGTGGGTGGGGCCTTGGACTGGACTTTTGCCACTGCAGTGAGAATTGTCTGTCTGTGATTGCGCTTCCACACTTTGTGCCTTGGCCTTTCTGCTGTCTGAGGGCCAGGGACCCCTGTGGCGGGCCCCCGACCCTGTTTCTAGCTGGTTGCTGTGTGGAGGGCCCTTAGGCCTGTTTTGTCATGGGGAGACCTCGGGAGCCCCAGCATTGCTGATTGCCCCTGATTGCTTTCTGAGTTGTTGTGCAGGGAAGTCAGAAAAAAACAGAAAAGAGTTTGGTTTTGGAAATGGTTTATTTGAAACAATCAAAAACAAAACTAGAGTTAAAAAAGCAGACATATTCATCTATATATGGATAAATCAAACTGAGGATAATTAGTCATAATTAAATGGCCAAAAGTTCTAAACTCTCTGATTCAATCAAAGAAGGAACAAAAAGCTGCAGAAAAGAGGGAAAGCCCCCCCCAAGCCCCCCCCCCGGAGATTTATGGAGAAATGCTCTAAAAACAAACTGAACTTGTCTTTGTCAGTTATAGCGGGAATCTCATAAATATTTAAACTCCTCCATTTCACTTTACTGCTCTTAATATTTTCAACCCCCCCCAGTGTAATCTAGAAAATGGAGCATGACTTAAGATCAATATTTTTTATGGAAGATGATAATAAGGACAAACTCTGAGGGTTAAGTGTCGCTGTCATCCACTGCTTCCTGTTCAAAGCTGAGTCAGCAGAACAAAAGTCTGTCAGTGAACCAGCAGCCGAGCAGAGACGGCAGCAAGTCTTCACAAGTTCTGAGGACTTCTTGGTGAACCCAGCTCTCTTGTGGATCCGACTGACTTGATACAAAGAACTGCTTTAAGCTTGCATTAAGCCAAAACCCCCTCGACATCTGGTAAACTAGCGATTAGTAGGAATGGTCTTGGTGCAGTCGCTCATGGAGTTTTCAGAGACCTGCAGGATGTAGCAGTATGGCCGTCAGTCTGCCTGATGTGCAGATCTGCAGTCTAGCTTCCCTGACTAAACACGATCCCAATTAACTCACAAAAACAAGTCCATGTTCAAGTCTGACGGAAAAATATGAACTTCCTGTGGCACACGGCACCTCACAAGGCAAAAAGCTCATGAACAGTTGAGGCTATAAATTACAATTAACACCTGTGTCTGCTGACGAGGATTCAGTGAAGAGGCCAAAGTCCTGAGAGAGAGAGGAAGAAACGCTGCCTGACAACTGAAGTGAGAGGAGACATTAAGCAAAGTGATTATAGGAGAACCCTAAACTCACATCCAAATCTGACCTCAAAGACCCACCCCATGAAAACCCTGGTTTTGGTGTTTCTAACATGTTCTTGGAGCATTTTTCTCATGATGGATAAAGAAAATTAAGATTCAAATTGCTTTTCTGAGCATTTCTTTATGCAAATCGTTGTGAAACAGCAGCAGATGAAAAACATGTTTTAAAAAGCTTGTAGCTGTGACATAGAAGCTACTATGGCAGGTCACAGTCTCCAAGCTCCGCCCCTTTCTGATCATCCTCCTGCAGACCAACAGATCCATTAAAGTCCTTGTTTTCCTGGTCTGAGCTGGACTCTGGATCAGAACTGGACGGACGTTTGGAGCTGATATTGACTCTGACGGGGGTGTGAGGGGCCGTAAGCCAGTGGGAGAGTGTAAACAAAGGGATGATGGGAAACACTCCTGCCTAAAACTCAGAGGGGATTTTCCAAAGAACTCCAGCTGCTCTGTAGAAACTATGTTTTAGAAAGAGACACAGGTTTTAGATTTGACCTAAAAACTGCATCATCATAATGAAAAGATCACTGTGGTTGCTTTGAAAACCGATCAGAGATGATTGGAGCGAGATTTTGATGACACTGCTATTTATTTTCACCTTCTCACCATTCTAGAAATGGTGTATTGACTTGGAATGCCTTCTGGTCAATAAGATACTAAGTTTAACTTTGTTTTATGAGCAGTTGTTAAAAAAATCTTGCATGTTTTTGTTTGTGTTTAAAGGCAGAGTTTCATAAAAAGCTGCCTCTTTTGCACGTTTCACCCATAAAAAGTGATGTTGCATTTGCATTGTAGTGTAAAAAAGTGGTTCAAGCCTCAGCCATGTGCACCCTGCAGGGGGTTGACACGTTGGGTGCTGCAGGGTTTTTTGGGTTGACCGGTCCCATGGAGGAGTGCGGCTGCACATAAGGAGCTCACCTGGAGCAGAACCTTCTCACCAGAACAGCACTAATTAGTTCCTTGTGCAATGCTTAGGATTTTGGAGAGGGAATGAAGAGAAAATCACATCTGTGAGACCCGCCTGCGTCTCACCTTCCTCCCCCTTACTTACCCACATTTTGTATGTAGCTTGATTTATCTGTGCAGGTCTGCCAGCGTTCCACCTGCAGCCAAAACGGCCCTTACAGCTGGATATGGGCTAAGACCTTTCCAAATTAAAGTGTTCTAAGACGATTTCATCAACCCACCATTATGACCACATAGACTAAATAATAAAGTCCAGGTTTATGGATTTGATCATCTTAAACATGAAATCTTCCTGAATAAAAACAAAGAATTGTGTCTGGATGAACCTTGTTTTAGTGGTAAATAATGTTAAAGACGTTAGACCTAAAGGAGACAGCCCTACTTTAAAGAAAGTATATCAATAATAATAAACTATTTAAAATGGTCGAGTACTTGCTCTTGCAGATAACTCTGACACTCACAAGGGTTCCCTTCTCTTCCTGTATGACCTGTCAGTCAAACCACCTAAAGACCCAACAAGTCCTTTGGAAGAAGGATCCAGATTTAATCCTGCTCCATTTAAACTGCTCATAGGGCCAAAAAGGTCAAATTAAGGTCAAATTTCAAAGCCTGACATCCCTGATCCTTTCCAAACATCAGACTTAACCGTCTCCAGTCTGGACATGTCAGCATGTGAACAAACCTGATGTCAGTTCAGGAGTTTTAACCCTCAGGATTTAGAGGACAACAAGAGGGAAAATCTCACTGCTGCCCCCCTCTGTCTGCTGGGATGTTGATTATCAGTCTGCAAGTCTGTTTGGGTCATTAGTCTAATCAACAGCAGATAATAGCCCCCATCAATGTGAAAAGTCAGCTGGGCTGTTTTTGTCAGGAGGCTAAAAGTGTCGCTGACTGAGTTTAGAAACTTTTTGCTCTTTTTAAACTTAACTTTATATTTGATGATGTTCATCTCTTTTTTTACTCTTCATTAAAATATAAATCTTGCTTTTTTATTTCTTTTAGAGAAAAAGTGTCTGGAATCTTTACGGTTTAAATAAAGAAATCTTAAATGAAATAACTCCTTTGAGGACTCTTAAGATGAAAAAACCTAAACATTGAGATAACAGGATTCTACAGGATGAATGTTCTCCTGCATGGACGTTCTGTTGACAGTCAGACTTAAATCTTTGGTTTGAACTGAGATTCTGACTGTAGAACAAGACTGTGAAACTTCAGGCCTCCCTGTCTGCTGCTGATCACCTGGATCAGGTGTGTTTAGCCGATGTGGTTGGAAAACATGTTGGACACCGGCCCTCAAAGTCTGGATTCTGTCCCCCCTGCTATAGAAACATGGCCTGGCAAGCTTGGAATCAGAGAATTATTAGAAGAAGATTCCCCAGAACCTAGATGCTGCGAGTGGTCATGGAACCGAGATAAAGACAGCTGCAGAGGGAAAAGGGGAGCGGGGGGGGGGGCTCATAAAATGGCCTTGCATTACATATCTGCTTCTTCAAAATTCTAGAAATGTGGAAAAAACACAATTTCAATTCAACTGTCTCTGATTTTTTATTTGTTGTCCAACAGCTGAGCAAACCGATCAGAGCTGAAGGCGTCTCTGTTGGACAGATTCTACTGTTACAACATGAAGTTATGGTTCTTCTGACGTCCAGCACAGTATAGCAGATGCAGGGAATCCACCAGACTCCCGGACCAGGGCGAGCGGGACCGCCCCAAGGCCCTCCAATGCCCCCCAATGCCCCCCAACGCCAAAGAGCAGGGAGGCACCGGAGCATGGAGAGTGCAGGCCCGACCCAGCCAGGGGGAAATATGTCCATTTGGATCCGCCTCAGAAACCACCTCCTCTAAGCGCTCTAAGCTTTTTTTCAATAAATGGGAATTTTTTTCAAAGTTCTGGTGTTTCCATTTGGTGAATTATTATCGCAAATCCAATTTGCGCAATTTTATAGTGATTGGAAACGCAGCTACTCAATGATAACATTTCATAGAAGGACAGTGAACACTGACAGGAAACAAACTAAGCAAACAGCAGAATGGCTGTTGGACCAAAGCAGAGAGGAAACGAGGGGAGGGGCTGTAGAGCATTGAAAGTGACAGCAGTCTACAGGGTTTAAGATGAAGAAATCAACTGATTTTATCTGATAAAATCCTCCCAAGATTTCATTTCTATTCTGGAAGCTTTTCACAAATTTGCTCTAAACATTTTAAACATTTTAAAACGCCATTAGACATTTTTAAAAAGCTTAGATAGTCAACCAATCTTATTTCTGAAATCACAGTAAAGATTCAACTGTTGATCACAGATGGTAAACAGGAAATGGGTCACATGCCTCACAGACCTACAGGATGAGAAACACCCCCAAAGGTAAAGACCAAACAAAGACAGGTTCTGACCAAAATGGCAGACTGGGTGAGAGATTGGCAGATGTCCACAGCACAGGAGCGTGTGATGGAGTGTAACAGTAGTACTGTTGCTTTAAATGAATATGACTCCTTACAATTGAAGCTACAGATCAGCTCCACGCTGTCAGTCTCACGTCTTTCTGATGTCTGCGGGACTCTCCTGAAGGCACGGCGGCTATTAAAAGACTGTGACACTGTGTTCCTCTCAGATTTTGTCATTAGCAATCCCATCCTTGAGCCCAAAGAACATGCCAATCAGGATATTTTGGGCCAAAATGTCTTTTAGTCGCAGTCAGTAATTCTGAAATTGTTTTGTCTTTTTTGAGGCTGATGCCATCATGATCAGAACATAAATTAGGTTTGCAGATTGGAACACATGACTCAAAGGAAAATGCCTAAAATACGTCCCACATGTTTTGGACTGCAGGCAGTGATGTGATTCACACGGGAACTGACGGCGAAACCCGTGTAGGATAAGCAGCACATGTCCACCTCTGTCCCTGACACCCCTGTGAGAAGCCATCAGCTGCCTTGTCATGATAAACACAGTACATTGGTGTGTTAGATCATACAATGACACAAAGGGCTCCACATTAGGGGTGGGCGGATCAATCTGAGTATCGATAGTACGATACCAAGGCAAAGTATTGATACTAGCATGATAAGATCGATACTTTGGATATTTTCATTGCAGTTTTTCTATAATATGTACAGTAAAGAGCTGGACTTTACTCACAGAGTGTGCTGTCTGTCTGCCTGCAGTGGGCCAGATTAGACAAAAATAACACCCAATTTAAGCTGAAAACTGCCCAATCGATCAACACTGTAAGGATTCTGTGGTTTGGTTTGGTTTGGTTGTTCTTGTTTGTGTTTTCGGATTCCTTTTTGTCAGTCACACCAGTTTCAGGTTCGTGATCCACTCCTGTCTTCGGTTCAGTTAATTCAATTCCATTCCATTTTATTTTATTTGTATAGCCCAAAATCACAACAGCAGTTGTCTCAATGGGCTTCATAAAGATCATGAATGCATAGAATTCAATAGGAAAATACTAAACTAACTAAACAGACTAAACTGAACTGGCATCCCTAACCTTAGACCCTCCTTCTCCGTAAGGAAAAACTCCTAAAAAAACAGATTCTGGAAAAAAAGAAGGAACCTCAGGGGTGTCCACATGAAGGAGGGATCCTCCCCCAGGACGGACAGGCGATAAACCAGAACTCTTAGAGAAGAATTAGCTTATCTAACTTTAGAACTACATGTGTAACCCTTGTTCTATCCTAGACACGTTAATATTGGGAGTGGGGTCATCTAGACCCACTAGACAGAGCTCTGAACCTTTGTTCTTCAATGATTTGTGATCTTCACTGGTGTCCATGGATTACATGAAATCCTCTCCACCTTTATCCACCTTTGTCATGGTAGGAGAACACCTCAATGGAAGGGGGGGGTCATAGGATAGCACAAGGGTTAAATAGTCCAGCAGACGAGCTTCATCCAAATGGAGCTGGGGGACGGCCGGGGGGGCCCTCAGCCTATTTAAGTGTCTGGTTTTCTGTTCACCCTTGTCAGGTCATCTGCTCTTTTCTACTTTGCCACCTTTTTGTTTCCTCCACCTGGTTCTGTCATGTTTCAGTTTGTTTATTGATGTTTTATTTTCTGTCTCCTGCACTTGGGGTCCTCCACCACCCGTTCCTGACACTCTCTGTCTGCACAGACAGTGGAGACATTCGTTACAGACACATATTTGCACTAACGGCTGGATTGTTTGTTGCGTTCTTTAAAGTTTTGTATTTATGGGTATTTAACCCACCAAACGGTTCCTGTGTCTGCAGCTCACCGCTCCACCAGGGGAGGGGTCAAAGGAACAAATGTCACACACTTTGGTGTGTGGCAACTAATAGGACTTTAACTTCACTTTAGTAGAGTTGCTTTTGTTTATTTTAAATAAAGACTTTATTTTATTACTGCCTTAATTAAAAAAATATATGTTTGTGTTGCTGTTTTTAATTTTATTTTTGTTACATTGTTGTAGCTTTTTAAAAAGGTTACTGTTAAAGTTGCTAGTTACTGTTTCTTTTTTCATTGTAGTATGCTGGTATTAATATACATTTTCTGTATTTGATGCAGTTCAAATTGTTTTAATTAGTCAACAAACATTTTTATGTGCTAAAGGTCTCTGCACTGTTTTGTTATACACCTAATGAACAAAAAGTTGTGTAGTTCCAAAAATGTTCTGTTCAAACATTTCAAGAAAAAGTATCAGTATTTGTATTGATGTCAGTGATACTAGTTCTGTAATTATTTGGTACCAGATTGATGGCCAAATTCCCAGTGTCGCCCACCCCTACTCTACATTGAGCTGTGCAAACAGGTAAAAATATTGTAACTACTCCAGGGTGAATTACTGTAAAAGGAGTATCCAGCACCATCAATAGTTAACCAACAAAAGCTTCCCTTAGTATTTTCAACCAAACTGACTATTCAGGATAGATAATTCATAGAAAAGCTGATTAAATAAATATGTTACTCATAAATCTGTACCTTCTGTTAAAACAAACATGTCTGGACTTGAATGCACCATGAAGTCATCGGAAAAGGAAATGCTTTCCTTTTTCCTAAAATTCCAGAGTCTCTCCGACTCATAATTAAAGGCAACAAGCACAAATGTGTGTTAAATGACTGTGAAAGACAAGTTCTACTGATTTTCAGGGCAATAAATTTGGAGTTAAAAGTCCAGAGAGGGTCCAGGTAGAAATCCCCCATCAGTCCCAGCGGTGTTTCCGACGTCAGTCCTCAAATACCTCTGCCCGGCACGTTTTCCTTTTTTCCTTTGTCTTTGGATGAGCTTTAGAAGCCGTGCTTTGCCGTTATCAGTCATTTAGCAGCTGTGAGCAATCTATTTGTGAGTTTCTGCCATTCAGGCTCATTTAAATTGCCATTTTTGTGCAAGGCAGCATCTGTATAATTGCTTTATGAAGGAGATTTATGAGGAACGATAAATCCCATCAGCTCATTATTGGGATCATTAAAAATATATTTTGACTTATAATAAAAGGTTTAGAGTGAGAATGAGTTATTCATCAGAGTCAGATGACAAGTCTGATCCTTGTCTTTCAATCGTTCACATGATTTCCTGATTCGTTGCCCCTCTGCTCAGTGTAAAACCTCTTTCTCTGTCTTTCGGCTGCTCCCTTTAGAGGGCGCCACAGCCACCGATCCGCCTCCATCTAACCCTCTCCTCCTCATTAAACTCCAACCACCCTCATCCATGAACCTGTTCACCGGTCTTCCTCGTTGGTAGGTCCCACCCCCTGTTCCCAACATCCTCCCTGTTCCTCCTCTCACGGTGTCAGCATTTATCTGCAAAGCTTCCAACATGAGCTGCTCAGCTGTTGGATTCATTCCCAATCCCATCCATCCCAGTTACTGTATTGCTGGTTTTTTTTAGGTCGTTCCTAACCTGGGAAACGACCAATCTGGTGATTCGCTTGATTACACTCATTTATATTGGATGGCCTTTCTGACAAATCTCTGACTGACATGGACTTGGGACTGGCGCACGAGGACAAACTATTGTGCCCTCTTGTAGAAGCAAATCTTTCTCCACAGTGTTTAGCTATTGTGTGATAGTATATGTGTAGCCTTTGTTCTGTTTTTGTCCCACTTTTGTTTATCTGGGCTTTTTGTAGCTTTCCTCAGTTTAGCTTTGATTCATGTAAACCAGGATTTAGGTATAGGGACTTTAAGCCTTTTCCCCAGATTTATGCCATTGACCAAGATCATCCCTGGAGTCTTTTGACCCTTGAACTAGTGGAAGTTCACTTAAGTAACGCGTGTCTATGTTCAAGGGGAAGTTTGCTCAATGCCTGCCAGAGTCCAACCCTGTCTGCTCCTCTGTGTAAATCTGCTGTGACTCACTTTAAGTCTTGTTCCCCGCCATCCCTGTCCTGTTATCTCTGTGTTACGATCACGCCTGCTTTGGAAAGCTTTAGCCCCTTCTTTATGGGTTATCTTGGTTTCTGAGAAGCGTGTTCTTTTGCCTTTCTGGTGTTATCAGTCCACTGCATGCTTTATGCTTCGTTGATCCAGGCTTCTGCAGTTTTAACTGATGTAAATCAAAAAGAAGTCCTCATCTACCTCAGCTGTGAGCTTTGTGCATTGGCAGAAGAAGCACTCTGGATCAGGACTGTCATGATGTGGGTTAAACTAGCAGAGTTTCATTGGTTATTCTTAACATTTTAATCACCCACAAAAAAACAAAAATGTATTTGTTTTTCCTTCTTATTGCCTTGAGTGACTAATACACACAAACCATTATTTTTGTCAGGAAATGGAGGTGGAGGACCCAATATGCAATCCTAGGTGACAGAAACTCAAAGTTTTAATAAATAAACCCCAACATGACAAAAACCATGGAGAAACAAAGGAGGGCAACAAAGCAGATGACCCCACAGGAACTAAAAAAAAAAAAAAAAAAAAAAAGAGAGAGACTTAAAGAGCCTATATCACACAAAACCAACTTTTGGAGCTTTTCATTGTTTTATAATGTTCGCTCTTCACTATAAACATCCCAAAGTGGTATTTTGATCCATTCATGCTTTTCTGAGTATTCCTCTGAAAACCTGCTCTCTGAACACCAGCCCCTCCCAATCCATGAAAATGAATGGGTCCTCACATTGTGATGTCACAAAGTGAGGAACCGCCCCTTCCAGGAAGAGTCTGTGCTGCCAGCTCCGCCCCCAGGCTAACAGACACACCCACTTTCTCTGTGGAGCTAGCGGTGATCAGCTAAACGCTTTCCTTTATATGAACAATCTGAACATCCATCTCTGTAAAAGTTTAGATGCTTGTTTTTTTTCCTGAGAGAAATAGAAACACACTGCTAAGGGCCGACTCTATGATGATGTCATGAAGTGGGTGTGGCATATTTTTTCATTTCAAAAAATCATTGTTAGTGTGCCAAAGGTCAAATACTATCATATATACAGTTTACTCTGTCAGGTTTAAGAAAAGCAGGATATAGATCCTTTGAAAACACAGAGGATAATAAAGACGATTTTAGACAGATGTGGATAAATTACACCCTAAACCTGGAATGACTGACACAGAGAACATGAGCAAAACCCAAACCCAAAGTCCCAAAAACCCAATGTGCTCCACTATTTGGTGGAGAAGGCAGTAACAGGGTTAAGGTTGTGTTACAGGGGTAGAGCGGTTAACCCTCATCAGAGGAGTGCAGGTTCGCCTCCCACCTTGCCCCCCCACGTGGGAATGTTCTTGACATTGAACTCCACATTGCTCCTGGTGCTTGAGGTTGGCGACATGTATGCAGCTGTGTGTGTGTGTGTGCATGTGTGTGTGTGTGCATGGGTGAATGGGACTGTTAAGCCCTTTGGGCCTTTGGGGCTGCTGTGGTGCAGCGGCAGAGCAGTTTATACCTGATCAGAAGATCCCAGGTTCAGTTCCTGCTCTGGCCGCCCATGTGTCAAAGTGTGCTTGGGAAAGACACTGAACCCAGGGCTGCTCCTGGTGGTTATGGGATGGCGGTCAGCGTGGAGTGTGGAGTGTGTGACTGTGTGCATGGATGAACGGGACCTTAACTGTAAAGTGCTTTAGACCTTCTAAGAAGGGAGTAAAGTGCTATATAATAATTTTTCCATTTAAAACAAGGTAGAAAACTGTTATCTGAAAATAGATTTAAGTACAGAGAAATTCAGTGCGACCGATTGACATCTCAAGGTAAAACCTGACCCTGCAGTTGAGTTAGAAAGGCAGTCACACGGCCACTCACATATTTATCCTCATCGAGTTGTGTCAGTTTGCTTCATAAACCTTTCCTCTGTCCTCTCACAGGTCCGCTGAGGGTGATCGTCCCCACAGAGTCGGTGTCTGCGTACCTTGGTGACACAGCACTGCTTCGCTGTGAGGTCTCAGGCGACCCACTACCTGTCATACGTTGGCAGAAGAACCGTGAAGACCTACCAGTGGCCTTTGACCCAGACTTTCGCCTTGCAGTGTTGCCGTCTGGCTCACTGCAGGTGAGCCGTGTTCAGCCGCCGGACTCAGCCACGTACCGCTGTCTTGCTGATAACCCTGGCAGCACCAGGACGGGGACAGATGCAGAGCTCCGAGTCCTCCCAGGTACTGGAACAGTTTTAAGACTCAAATGCATAGATGTAGACTCTAGTGACTGATCATCATGAAGGAACGTGTCATTGAAGATATTCAAAGTTCTAGTTGAGTCGTGGTAACTTACTTCTCTAGTTTTAGCTACACGTCAAGCTTGCAGGGTTAAGTGTGTTTTTTCTATCATTTTGCTCACTTTCCTCTTTATGCTAAATGTATCATTTTAAGATGAAACAGGATGTAATGGATGTTTCGAACATGAGGTATGATTTTAGTAATGTGTCTGTTGGTGGAAGGAGATTCTCCTGGATCTGCAGGGACTCTGTCAGCAGCCTGTACTCTGTACGCATCTAATTATTCATGTCTGTGCACCGTCCACTTTATATCACTTAGATTACAGCTCAGGTTGGCTTACGCTCTCTCCGCTTAAACACCACTTCCAGAGGAAATCATGAAGTGTTCCCATACTTGTTCCCAGCAGGGGCTCTTTGGAGCTACGGCAGGATAATCACATGTATTTTGCATTTCAGAGCACGTGTGCAGACTCCCAGCCAGCTCCTGCCTCCCCCTCTGCACAGCCACATCTAATACAATGAATGGGGCAAATACTTCAATTTTCTAATGAATAACATTTAGCCAATATTCTACAGCAAAAATAAGTAAATGAACAAATAACAAGAAAAAAAAACAGTCAACTAAAGACTTTCTAATACAGAGGACAATAACAGTATTCATCAGTTCTCAATTCCTTGAAAAAGAGATGCAGTCTCAATGGAACTTCCTGGTAAAATAAAAAATAAAATAAAATAAAACTCTGCATGTTGTTCCACTAAAAACAAATGACATAGGTCTATCAGGGCGGCCGTGGTGCAGTGGTAGGGCGGTCGACTCATGATCGTAAGATTGCAGGTTTGATTCCCGCCTTGCACACCCATGTGTCGAAGTGTCCTTGGGCAAGACACTGAACCCCACCTTGCCTCTGGTGGGAGGTTGGCGCCAGTGTTCGGCAGCGGAGCCACCACCAGTGTGTGTGTGCATGGGTGGATGGGACTGTGACTGTAAAGCGCTTTGGGCCTTCGTAAGAGGGTAGAAAGCGCTCTATAAGTATACGCCATTTAGCATTTTACCATTTATCATGTTCATTATAGGTATACTTTAACTGTGAGAGACAGATTCTAAAAAAGGTATCAGGAAATGACATACCGGTACCTTGAACTTTAAATAGTTTATTTGTTTAATGGTACCAAGAATAAGTAAGTATCTCATACTAACAAACAAGAATTCTGCCCCTCACAGACCTGTTACTACTCCTTTAGGAAGCCCTTCTAACCTCCACTGGTTACTCTTTGTTCATGGCACCAGTTTGAATTGGTTATCTGTGCCAAAGACAACTAACAATAATAGAGACAAATAACTACCTCTGCATATGCAACTGCACATGTAAATAATATTCATTCATGTAAATTATATTCATTCCTACCAACTAAATGCACACAGTTGGCTCATGCTGCTTTAAGCAATCTGCACCTTGTTTTAACATATTTATTGTCTTCACATTTTATTATTTATTATTACTTAGTGAATAGGCCTGTTTCTTGTTGTGCATCTGCACTTTACTGTTGTTTGTTGTTGTCTACGCACGGGACTGTGGGAAACGTAATTTCGATTCCTTTGTATGTCAAGCACATGTGAAGAAATTGACAAATAAACCTGACTTTGACTTTGACTAACCACACCCGTATGCCACGGCCACACATACAACTGCCCCCGCGATGGGGAGGCATCGGCAGACTGTACCTGGCAGCAGTCAGGCGTCAGTCAGTCAGGCGGGGATGACGCCATTACAAATTCAGACGGCCATAGGGTGGTGGCAGCCAGATCGCTGGCCAGCAGCAGCTCTGACTGGACGGTGTGTAAATGCCCCCACCACCGGCCGCCAGCTGCCTTGTAGCCCGGGGGTATTTAAACTGCCCATCTACTGTCCGAGCAACAATCTGCGCTGCAACCATGGTCTCACCAAACAACCTCTACCGCAATGCAATTGAGAAACTGTGGAGGCAGCTGAAAGTCTTTGTTGCCCAGCAACAGCCCCAAAACATCACAGCTCTTGAGAAGATCTGCATGGAAGAATGGACCAAAATAGCAGCTACGGTGTGTGTGCAAACCAGAGAAGACCCACAGGAAAATCATGCAATGGGATTTCCTGGAATCTTTTTTACTTTCTGTCTCTCACAGTCGAAGTGGAGAGATCTTTCATCTTCTAAAACGGGACAACTTGCAGAATCTGTACATGCAAGATACTTTATTGCTCCGCTGTATTTATCTACTTGGTCTGCAAAAGTTCTGTCTGGATTCACACAAACACTGCTAATCTTCAGAGAATTCCATGCTGCTGTTTGTTTAGTTTCCTTGAGGCAGATAGTAAAAATAATGTATGGATTGTGAATTTATGGGCTGCCATATATCCTACTATTTGCGGTTTTTGCAAGGAGCTACAAGCACACACATTTTGCACACCTGATCCTGACAACTAAAATAAGACGTGTGCAGTGAAAAGTTGATGTTTTCGGCATCCGACAAATTAAAACAGCTTTGACTTTTTGTATGATGTTTTATTTACTGACAGATCTTTAACATGTTACTAGAAAAAAGATGTTAAGTTGTGTCAGACATAATTTAGCCAAACGAGTGCAGCACCTTAAGTTTTGTGTTTCTCAGCAGGACGGAGGTGCTTAGCATCCATTCTTTATGATGTGAAGATGATTTAGGCTCTGCTAAAGACACAAACTCAGATCACTTCCTGCCTCTCTGACTGTCTGCTCGTCCAAACACCACTGAGCTTACTCTCTTTCACTGTTATAAAGGTGTAGATGTGCAAATACTTTTTCTCATGGCAGACACTTTTGCTCTGCGGATGATCTTCTTTCATGACGTTCTTTTTCAGTCTAGCCTTTTTTGTGGGTTTTTAATCTTCTTTTCTGTTTGATCAGCATGGCACTTTCATGGGGAGGAGTTTTTTTTTTTTTTTTGGGTTTAATAATTCTGACCGCATAAAGATTTTATCAGATGGATCCACCAGGCAGACTCGGAGGTCAGAGATTATCAGATGGTAATGTCTGATTTCCATATGTCGTCTTTAGATTTCAATGCCATCCCAGTGACCTTTAGCTGCTGCTCCAGCCAAAGCTCAGTTCTGGGCGTTTTGAGACAGTTTGGATGAACCAATCAGAAAAGAGATGCAGAGCTCGGCAAAATCCCCCCCTAAAATGTTGGCTATCAGTGGTCAAAAGAGACAAACCCATCAGGTAACCAGTCAAAGCCAGCCAGATGTGAGTGCTGGCAGGTTTTCATTAAAGCAGTTCTTTCCCTCCAGTCTTTGCAGGAGACGTTTGTTTACCAGCAGCATATTTAAACCCAGCAGATTAGTAGATGGAGTAGATGGAACATTCTCCAGTCACTGAGTGGTGATAATGCAATAGCTAATTAGTGTAAGCTGTTGTGCTAAGAGCTGTTTAAAAAATTAATTGAAAGCCTGGTGTGTAATTTACTGTTTTTGGCTCACAGTTTATTTCTCATTTCTTTACAAAAGCTATTGTAAATTCATTGAAACACTGACTATATATATAAATATATACATATATAAAGAAAGCTTTGTGATGTTTTTTTAGCCTGAAAATGTTGAGGATTCATGTAGTATTTCCTGTGTTTAAACACAGCTCTTTTGTTGCATGATATTAAATTTAATTTAATGCTGCTTTACTCCCACAAGTAACAATGGTGCAATACATGCTATACGAACAAAAAGTCATTATGCAAGCTTATTGCTTTCGGCAGCAGTCAGTTCAAGGACTGTTTCTTAATATAGCAGAACCAGTGAAATCCAACCAAAAAAATATTTCGTGTTCAGGGTTCATATTAATAAACTGGTATAAGGCTGTGTCTTCTGTTACTCATGTTCAGGGGTTTTGTGGGCCATCTGCGCTCCTTATCCTCATCTTTGTTTGTTTCTTTGAGTCTGGCTTCATCATCATCATCCATGAGATAAAAAGAGAGCTCAAAATTGAAACTAAAAGACCTAAAAACTATTGCAAAATTCCATGATTAAAGTCTATCTTGGCAACAGCCTTCAGGCTGTTATGAGGCAAAGTTCCACCTCTTTTGTGCATATAATGATTCATACTAGCACATCCATAAACACTGCATTCACTTCGAGGTCCACATATTTTTTCTGCATTCTCCACATCCTGAAGAGTGGCACATGCTGCTGCTGTCAAACATTTCAGAAAATCTTTGCTCTTCTCTTTTTGTTTAGGTGTTTGTGTTACATTTCCAAGCTCTTCTGTTTTATTTGCCACGTGTTTCACTGTCAAAATTAAGTAGCGTGTGTTTCCTTGCAAGTTTTTTGTTTCTCTCCCATCAGTAAGGTTTGTGACAAAAGAAGTGAAGACAGTGAAGTGAAAGTCAAGACAACTACAGGCAGAAGTAACTTTTAATGAACAGAGTGTGGCAAAAGTAAATACATGTTTGTCTCGGCAGGATGTGTTTGCATGAATGGAACCACTGCAAAAAGCTGAAACATACTTAATATTAGGAGGAGAACAATAAATTCTTCTCACAGCTTTTGAGACACGAGTTAAATGAGTGGAACTTTTTAAAATGGCTGAGTACTTAGACTTACGGATTCAGTTGAGGCGTTTTATCTTTGTTCCTAAATATTTATGGTCTTTTACTAATTTTTGAGGTTCAGAATAACAAATGGATGATCCATAGAGGGGCTCTCTTCCTGTTTTTAGTGTCAGAGTCCTCATTGTGATGCTAACAGCATCTGAGTCTCATCGGATTTGCTGACAGGTTTTTTTTTCCGGCAACGTGTCTGTGAAAATATTAAAGGAGTCATGCAGTTTCTCTGTGATTATCTCTGTGATCCCTTTTCACTCACCTCTTTGACCAAGAAGAGATAAAAAATGGAGGGCGGATGGTTTTCCAGCTCTGACGTCCTTTGTTTCTGTGTGTTCAGCGCTCAGGTTTGCTGAGGTTTTACCACTGTTTTGAGGGATTTCTATCATATTGTTTGCTTCTTTTCACTGTATATGTCCTTGTTCACACAAGCTTTGTGTTTTTGAAGACCAATAAAATGAAGGACCAGCGCTCTTTGCCTAGTATCCACTACTGTCAAATCATGTCAGGGTTAAAGTTTATATATAATATTAATAAATAATTCCCTCTCACCCCTCCATGGGTGGTTTCTCCTCCAAGCTGGGGTCCTCTACCAGAGGCCTGGGAGCTTGAGGGTCCTGCAGTATCTTAGCTGTTCCTGTTCTTTTCTGGACTGAGAGGTCTGAGGTCTTTCCAGGTATCTGTTGTAGCCACTCCTCCAGCTTGGGGGTTACTGCCCCGAGTGCTCCAATTACCACAGGCACCACTGTCACCTTCACTTTCCAGGCTTTCTCCAGTTCTTCTCTGAGTCCCTGGTATTTCTCCAGTTTCTCATGTTCCTTCTTCCTGATGTTCCCATCGCTTGGCACTGCCACATCCACCACAACGGCTTTCCTCTGTTCTTTGTCCACCACTACGATGTCTGGTTGGTTCTCCATTACCATCCTATCAGTCTGGATCTGGAAGTCCCACAGGATCTTTGCCCTCTCATTCTCTACCACCTTTGGAGGTGTTTCCCATTTTGACCTTGGGGTTTCCAGTTCATATTCTGCACACATGTTCCTGTATATTATTCCAGCCACTTGATTGTGGTGCTCCATGTATGCTTTACCTGCCAGCATCTTACACCCTGCAGTTATGTGCTGGATTGTTTCAGGCGCCTTTTTGCACAGCCTACACCTTGGGTCTTGTCTGGTGTGGTAGATCTACACCTTGGGTCTTGTCTGGTGTGGTAGATCTACACCTTGGGTCTTGTCTGGTGTGGTAGATCTACACCTTGGGTCTTGTCTGGTGTGGTAGATCTACACCTTGGGTCTTGTCTGGTGTGGTAGATCTACACCTTGGGTCTTGTCTGGTGTGGTAGATCTACAGCTTGGGTCTTGTCTGGTGTGGTAGATCTACACCTTGGGTCTTGTCTGGTGTGGTAGATCTACACCTTGGGTCTAGTCTGGTGTGGTAGATCTACACCTTGGGTCTTGTCTGGTGTGGTAGATCTACACCTTTTATAGTGGATCCAGTGAAGAATGCAGAAGCACCAGCTGGGTTCCCCGTTCCACTGCTGGCTGCTGCTGTGCAGGGGCTTGTTGCTCAGGCAAATGCTGGTTCCTGAGAGGAAACAGAGCTTATATGTTTCAGTCTATCACCCTACTTCCACACATAACTGGTGCCGGCCTCAAACATGCTTTTCTCTGCCAGGACAGCAAAGTTAGATGAAAAAGTGATAAGGACCTTACCGTGACTCTCCTTCCAACAACTACCTCAGCTCAGACTGATGGTCCTTTGGAGTAGAACGGGAGGACAGTCTTGGACACACGGCCAGATCACAGTGTCACATTGTCATGGAGTGACGCTATTACATCTGTGATCTGTTTATTCTATTTAAAAGCAACTTCCATGACAGTAACGTGTCCACCTGTTGTAGTTCAGGCGAGTGGCAAATTCTGCCGTTTATTTTTGTGTAATTGAGTGATGGTTGGATTAGATTTGTAGCAGGAGGCGTCCTTGCAAAGCATTTTTGTGGACTGTTGGCTAGCAGTTTAATTGCACGAAATGACCAGAGAGGCTTGCTAAGCAGCAAGTCTGTCTGCTGATCCAAGGAAGGGATGAACCTTAGCAAAGTGGTAAAACTTCACAATCTGACTGCACTGTAAAAAGTTTGACTACCGTCAATTTGCAGAGACATTGTGAAGTTTGCTTTTGCCTATTAATTGGGTAAATAAGTAGTATTGGTAGTAACTGCAGATTTATCGTATCCCAATCTATCAACTGGAAGGTTCTCTGATATTCTTTAAGGACGTATTGTTTTCTGTTAAATGGTTTTAGAAGATATAATCTTTGTAAAAGGCTTTTTTGAAACCTTTTTGATGTTAAAAAAAAGGTAAATGGGGTGCAGTGTCCATTCAAGCATGCATCTTTTATGTTTAGGTTTATGTTTAAGGGTGTGGATTCAAATGATCAGAAAATGTTTTTAATGCATTGAAAATGGACATTACTTCACACTAAGGAATTGTTACTGTTTGATTTAAGTAATCCCAAATTAAAGGGTAGCATGTAAAATGTGTACATTTTTCACTAAACTAGATAATCTTCTCTTCCTTTGGTGACACAGACACAGTCAGTATCTCCACAGCCAATCAGCTTCCTCCATCTGTCTCCTGCATCCTCTACCAGCAGCTACCTTCATGTCTTCCTTCTCTGCATCCAGAATCCTCCTCTCTGGTCTTCCTCTAGACTCAGCATCCTTCAGTCTCTCCTCTGGACATGATCTCCAGAACCTCTACCATGTTCTGTCCCTCTGATGTCCTCATTCCTGGTCCATCCTGGACCCTCCCAAAGAGAACCTCGGCATCTTCATCTTTTCATCATTTCACAAGAATGGACTAGTTATCTGAAGTATATTTATACTGCAGCATGTCTGTTTTGCTGAAGGTTTGATGGTGATGTCATGTTTTTATTCCAAAAGGACATTTTCTTAATGCTCCTTGAGGACCCTTTTGCCCGGGGCAGGCCTGAGGGCGAGCATATTTAAGTTAGCACCTACAGGTGTGCAAGTAGCTTTGTTGGCGTGTTTGTTGTGGAAGAGTCAGTGTTTATAACCTCAGGCAGTACTTTTTCTGGAACGATGCCCATTAGAAAGTGTGAGTCCTAAAGCCTGAATGCTAACAGTTAAGGTGAAGGGTAACAGTGCTGAATTTTGAATTTGAACCAAATAGAGGCAGCTGTCAGATTAAAGATTAAAGGCCCGTGTCTGGACCTCTTATTTTCTGTTTTGCAGGTCAAGCATAAAGTGTTGAAAGATGTTTCCGTCTCTTACAGTTGCTTAAATGCATGTTAGTTTTATGTGATGTAAAGTTGGGGACATTGTCAAAAACCCAGTGATGTCATAAACACAGTCTTTGTTTCACTTTACAGACTTTTGGTATAGGAAGGTAACTGTATTGGAGTGACAGACGTGCATCTACTACCTGTGCCGTGGCGCAGAGGTAGAGTGGTTGGCTCCTTTGGCGGTCCTTCCGGCCGTGGTCTGGGTGTCTGGGTGTCTGATGTGTCTGACGTTGTCACTCGGGGGGCGGATTCCCTCAATCTGCTTCTCTGCACGGGTGTCTGGAGACCCCTGGCTGCCACTGCTGCCTCGCCTATGTCTGGGGTCTTTGTGTGGGGGTAACCAGGCACTCCAACTCTCACCTTAGTACAGGTGCCCACTTACTTTTGCCCAAATAGATCATCTGCACACATGCAGGAATGAAACACGCTTGACATGTTTGTGTGGTCTTATGTAAGAGCTGATCTGTATTTGTGTTGTGTACGTGTTGAGATGTATGTGTGTGAAGGTTTGTGAATCCAACAAGTGTGTTTGTTGTATTTGAGTGTGTGGATGTGGACATGCCCAAACCTTTTGATAAGCTTCTACATTTGACAGTCAAGGATAAACATCGACCAACTTGTTCCTTTTTTATTGAATGGTTACAGAACATTCCAGGTTTTCTTTTCTAGTGTGCCAGAAAAGTAAAAAGACTCAACAAATGCAAACACATGATCAGACATTTTACAACGAGAATTGCCTGAGATTAAGTGAAGAGAGGGATCTGCAAAGAGATGGATTAAGATAGGATTTCAGAAAAAAAGGTCTCAGTGTCTCTGACAGAGTGGCAGGAAATGGGTGCTGTAGGAACTAATATGGAGGCTTGAGGGCAGAAACGTAAACATTTGAAACATTAACCAGAACACGACAAAAACAACATGGAGAAAAAAAGAATTACTAATCTGATGAACTGACAAGGATGAATGAAGACCAGACACCAAACCATAACGTAACTGACAAAAACCAAAGAATGTAGGAGGTGGGAAAGAGAGAGCTCAAAGGGTTTGGAAAAATGGTTCGTGATTATCGTCGTTTGTTAAGTCACTGGATGAAGAAACAATCCATTTGCTTCGATTCCCTGGATGTGACGGCAAAGCTTTAGTCACATGTGGTCATAGGGGGGTCCTAGTCTGTAGAGGGTTGTAGAGGGGAGGGGCTTCTTCTTCAGGACAGTGCAGGTGTGTCTTTCGGTTCTCGTGAGGCTAACGGTACGTACATTTGTTACACATGGGACGCCTGTATTGTGATGTAAGTTGTATGGTCTTATAACGTACAGGTGATGCTGTCTTACGGCACCCTAACCCCCCACTCTAGTCATTAGTGAGGTGAAACTCACTAAAAGTAACACCTTACTAATGACTAGAACGTCCTTAGAAACCAGGAGGACGACTGCACAAACTACACTCTGAATGGCTCATTTCCTCATTTCTAACAGTCAGACTGCAGCAATGAGCGTGCACGTATCACGTGGACAGCTCTAACGGGCTCCTTTCTCAGTCTGCAGCATATGGGGGTGTCAAAAATAAAAAATTCATGGTACTGTCATGCGATTAAATTTTTTGTGCGATTAATTAATCATGACTTGTAATTAATTTAATCCAGTTGATCTATTTTAACCTAGTAACTGCTGTAAAAAACTCATTTTGAAGCTCTTTTATTTACATTTGTGACATTGTGGTGCAGTAATGATTTAAAATACAACTAAATAAAGATTTTCTATTATAACAGAATTCCAACATTTACTTTTACACCACCAATGGGGATTATTCTCAATATCAAACTTTACTAAAAAGTTAGATAAAGAACCATCATAATACATTTGTTAACATACCTTATTGCACAGTAGCCGCGTTTACATGGGCAAACTATCTTGATGGGATCAATGGTCAATCAATCAAATTCACCCGTGCACATGGGGACAGAAAACCTTTTTCCGATTAGAACAAACGTTCACATGGGTCACACTTTTGGTCGGAATGAATCGTTTGGGCATGCGCAGTAGTGCTGAAAATACCGGAAGAGGAGATGTGTCCCATTGTAAACAAACCTTTGCTGTCACAGACGTTTATGCAGCAGCTCAGTAATATACGAGACGATCTTCCAAACTTGCTTTTATTAATGTTGTGAATATTATGAAGCGCCTGTTCACTCATCATTTTATATTTAATCCATGTGGTCACTGCTTTTTTGTGGAAAAACAGAGCTGGAAGAACTCAGGGTTAGGAGAGGCTAACAACACGGGCTAACAACATTAGCCTGATGGACACAAAATCCAGGACCAACCATGTGAGAAACGCTGTAATCTGCAGCTTGGATGCACGTAAATGTTTGGGAATAACATTAGTCTTTATTTTGTCAGGAGACAGCTGGAAACACAAATCCACGTGATTGTTTGGACAGTTTCTAAGGACTGAGCGACATCTCTGCTTTGAAGCTCACACACCGACCCAAATGTGTGAGCTGACGGGCCGAGCTCTGCTCGGTTCTCCTGAGTCCTGCAGCCGCTAACCCAGAGCGGCGGGTCGGCTCACAGTCTGAATTCTCACACATAACAACACAACAAAACGCACACGTAACAAAGCTCCCCCCCCCCAAACACAATAAATCCGGCTGCTCTGCTCAGAGAGGTTCACTCGGTCCACTGGCACCAGAGCCCGAACGCAGACCTCAGTGGGCACGAAGTGCTCCTCCCCGGCAACCCCTTCCTGAGGGGTGAGAGAGAGGGCAGAGAGCCAGCGGGGCGAGAGCGGAGCGGCGCTTTACGTGGGGCCTCCACAGAGCAGCTGATTGGTCCTGTATGAGCTCCAAAGCTTTCTCTCAGAGAAACACCGTCTATGAATGACGTAAACCAGAGCAGTAGTGACACACGATCGGAATGAACCGTTTACATGAACAACGATCGTTATAACCACCTATCTCAATTGGAAAGAAATTCTGATCCGAATGAGTCTGATCGGGGCAGACTATTTGGATCGGCGCGTTTACATGATGCATTTTCTCTCTGATCAGGCGTTCTTTCATATTACTTTTGCCCATGGAAACGTGGCTGGTTTACCGCCTGGTGTAATCAGCCCTCCATGTACCCGGAGCCCGGCGTAGCCTGCATGATTGCTCCAGCCCTATGGACCCTGCAACAGGCCAGCGCCCCATCCAGGGCGTACCCCAACTTTGCCCAACAGTAACTGGGATGGGCTCCGGCAACCCCGTCACCCCGAAAGGGAAACGGCAGGTTGAGAAAAAGGATTGATGGAAGTTCAGGACGAGGACGGTCACACCGATCGTTGGTTGGTACTCCACCTGGTGATCGAGTCACTGATCATGTCACATGTCCTAAACTGAGTCCCTGATTGGTTGACACAACGCAGCAACCTCGCCAAGGTTCACATTTTAAACATGTGCCACAGGACCTCATTTCGCGTCTGTACCATTGACATTGAAACCGGACGCCTCTGCTGTGTGAATCAGGTGTGAACTCAGTTTAAGGGAGCTTATCCCACGGATCCTGGTCTGTGCTTACTTGTCTTCACTGTTTTTTCTCTTTTCTCCCAGTTTAATATCAGTGAAGGTTTGTGACTAAATCTTTTCTTTGTTTTGTTGTTGCATCATTCAACAGTTGCAGATGGTTCTACCTCTCCTGGAATACTCTTAACTCTGGCTGGTATTTGAGGTCAACCTCCCAAATGCTTACCAGCAGGCCTGCCACGGCCTGGTGTGACTATGGGGCTGCGTACGATATTAAAACACAAGCAGCACACGCTCATTCACCCACACCACTGCACTGACACGCCCTGCATCACCGTCCCGCACACACAAGCCTGCCTGTCGTTTTGTGCACTACCCTTTGGAGCTTCAAACAGGGGTCTGGTTCTCTGACAGAACTAGAAATTAAAGACTAAATTTTTGATGAGAAAACCTGGTGAGGGGTGCGTTTAGTCTGTCATATGTGTGCAAAAAACAAAAGGTAAAATCGTTGCTGCATCATACATTGCACACATTGTAAATTCAAGAACACGTTTTCATCAAATAGTGAATCATGTGACTGTAATGAGCAGCAGCAGGCAGCAGACCAGTTTTGTCAAAGCGCAGTGTTCAATGAATTCAGCTTTGATTCTTTTAATACTGAAGCTGTCACCACCAACAGCAAAATAACTTTCAACACAGACGTATTTCCAACAGATTCTGACGTGGAGAAAAGCGGCATTGACCAAGACAAGAACTGGGATGTTTTCAGCTTCCAGGAATTGTGTAGAGATCATTTGCGTATCTAGAGCAGTGTTTTTCAACCAGTGTGCCGCAGTACACTAGTGTGCCGTGGGAAATTGTCCTCATTAACTGATCTAAAAACATTTCCCATCTCCAGGATTTCAGCTCTGTGTTCATCCAAACAAACTCTGATAAAACACTGAGTAGTTAGGAATATCATAGTTATTAGTTAGGAATATAAAGATCATAAAATTATTTTTTCTTTGTGTTTATTTGATTCTATTAAAGACATTTTGCTAAGAATCACGGTACCGCGATTTAGCTGCAGCTATACCTGTTTTGGGAAAAGTCCCGCCCCTTTAACTGTCTCCACCAATCATTCTTGGAGTCTTAATCACATGTCATCAGTCTGACCAATCAGAAGTGGTTAAAGTCTTCACTTCCTTGTTCTGATTCTGCTCATAAAGTCTCTCAGTTCCAACAGAAATACCAGCTAAAGCTCGTCTTTAGTGGTGTAGCTTTCCACAGAATCTGGTGTCAGACCGTGGAACAAGAGAACAAAACCATGAAGCTCAGAGACGCTAATCTTTCTGCGGTCGGCGGAATTACGGCACTAAATCTCCCAAGATGCATTGGGTTAGAATGACTGTCTTAGCGCACAATGAGCCTCTCCTCTTAATGTCTTTAAACAAGGAACACACATCAAACAGTTTTTGAATCTTTTAACTTAACTTTTAATACAACTTTTAGAAAAAACAGCTGCAACTTCCTGCTTTTTCTGCCACAATTATCATGAAAATGCCCGTGAGATTCCGGGGGGCGGGGGGGGGGGGGTGGCTGTCGATCAATACAGACTGAGTTTTTGCTTCTTTTTTTTTTTTGGATGCTGGTGTGCCGCGGGATTTTTGTCAAGGCTAAAGTGTGCCGTGGCTCAAAAAAGGTTGAAAAACACTGATCTAGAGAACCTGGCTGCAGACAACAACACCACACTGAGACACCGTTAACCAGAACCCAGAGTCTGGAATACTGTGCAGTAATCATGCTGTCTAATCAGCATCCTTATGTGGATGTTTTGTGTTTTTAGAAACTGTTTCAGATCTGTGTGGTCATCTCATGACAGCAAAAACCAGCGTTGTTTTTCTAATTTTGTTCGGTCTACCTGCAAATACCTGCTTGAACAGCTACAGCAGTCTGATGGAGCGTTGGATGCTCTTGGAGTGTCCCACCACCTTTCAGACTCCACTGAGAACCATCCTGGTGCTTCTCTCCGTCTTTTACCTGGCCCATTACATTTGTTAAAGACAGTCATTTATCTTTTATAGTCAATGAATCCTAATAACATTGGTGACGCTCTGTCTAATAGCAGCAATGGGTAATAATTTCACTAGGAATTCAGAAATGAGGAATCTTTAGTGATCTGCATGCTGGAAATGTATTTTCTATCTTCACAGGAACTTTATTTGAAATACTTATTTGAAGCCTCTCTATGTATCCATTTTATATATCTTCTTCCTTAAATGTTCCTGTTAGGATAAAGAAATCCCTTTTTTCTGAAGACCCTGCTGAGATTCCTGACCTTTAAATTAAATTAAATTGCACTTTGAATCTGTTTTGGGGGGGGGGGGGGGGGGGGGGGGGGGCTGCATGGTGGTGTAGCGGTCAGCATCCTCACCCAGCAGCTTAAAGGTTCGAATCCCGTCTGGGTTCCCTCGGTGTGGAGGCTGCATGTTCTACTTGTACATGTGTGGTTTTTTTTCCAAACACTCCGGCTTCCTCCCACGGTCAGAAAAGAAGCTTCATTGGTAAAATGGCGACTCTAAATTGCCCCTAGGTGTGACTGTGGGTGTGTGATTGTGTGGCCCTGTGAGAGACTGACAACCTGTCCAGGCTGTACCCCGCCTCGTCCAACAGTAACCGGGACAGGCTGCAACGATCCTGTGACCCTCAGAGGGATGCAGCAGGATAAGAAAATGGATGGATGGATGGATGATGGATGGATGATGGATGGATGAATGATGGATGATGGATGGAAGATGTGAGTATTTCTTTTCTTAAGTAAATCAGAGCCTGATACCAAAAAAATGAAGCTGTGTTTAAAAAACCATCTGTGTTTTATACATTTTCACGTTTTATGGAACAAAGTTTAGTTTTGTTTGATGTTCTAAATGACATCAGCAGCGTGTCATCCATCAGAGCTTCCCAAAATGCTTCCGGGCTTGTTGATCCAACATTTTCCTGCTTGGATCAAGAGAACAGTTGAATTCAAGCTCTACACTCACAAATTTGTCATTTGACCTCTTGGACATTTCAGGATGTAAAACAAACACAACATCACGAGGTGATAGAATCAAAGAAATATTCTGAAACTTTGTCCCCAGCTACCAGTAAACATGACAGAACACTAACGCAGCAGACAGTAGCATCATATGAATATGTATGAATGTTGTCTGATATACTGTACAATACGTTCAATTTGAGTCCTTTTCCTGCTGTTATCATCTGCTCTGATCACTGAATGATCGATGCTGGTCGTAAAAAATCTGTCACCAGAGAGTTCCTTTGTTTTAGTCACAGGTACTTTAGTGCCTCAACGTTCACCTGAATGTGTAGACGCTTAGGGAGACGTAACATGATGCTTAGAAATGATTCACTACTGTTTGCAGAGGCTTTTGAGGCTGGAAGTAACATGTGGAGACATTTGTGATGGTTCAAAGACGGCCTGCTGTGAGTGGGTGTAGGGGGAAAAAACAATGAAGGCAGTTCAGTCAGCGAGCAAAAGAAAACCCGAAATGACAGCAGACACTGACACATGGAGAGAGGGTTACATCCATTTAGCCAGAACCCAGAGACACTCACCTGACCACCACTGGCAGAACAAACTGCTCCTTATTGATGCTACATGGTGGCAGCATTAAGAGCTGCATCCAAACACGTCTATGTCTAAAAATAGGTTTTTCTTTTGTCGACTAATCATTCGTCCATTTTGTTCACATGTTTGTTGTTCAACACACTGCATAGGAAGGGGGTCAAACTAAACTAAACTTTTTAAAATTAACTTTAAACATTAATATGAATAGAAATAGACATCCAAAATTATTCAGGAATAAATCAACTTAAACCTTAAAGAACATCGCTCCAAAAAATATATGCTGTCATAATTATACAAGTAAAAAACACTGACATTCTTAACTCTAATGTCATTCTGTATAAAAATAAACTCACATTTGAAATAGAACAAAAGATTTTGTTCTTCATAAAAATGAATTCTGTCAAAATGACACAAATTCAAGGCAAACTTCTCGGCTTCTCAGCAAAGTGTGTATTTGATGTTCGTCTCACGGCGCCGTCTTAGATTCTATTCTTTCATTTCAGCTGCATTCGCTCCACCAATGAGACAAACAGGTTTAGCAGTGATGTCAGAAACATTTATTCTGCCTTCAATTGGGTTTTAAAGTCTCTGTTTTCAGAATCAACTTTTTCTCTTTGGCACCGTGAGGGCCAGTGTTCCCCAGAGCAGCTGAAGCAATGCATTATGGGATCTGTAGTGAATATACTATCAGGTCTACATTTTGTCATTATTAACAATAATATAAAATGATCTCGCGGGCCTCATAGGACTGCAGAGTGGGACGGATGTGGCCCGCGGGCCTCGACTTTGACACATGCTGTATATTATTCCCAAGAGTTGGAGACCATCCTGGCTGAGAGGAGGGGTTCACTCTGCGTCTGCTGCCGTTTTTGCCGTGCACGCTCACCTGCAGCCACTGCAGAAGCAGGAACAAGCCGGCATATTTTGGAGCTGCAGGGAGGGTTGTGTGTTTTGTTTTGTTTGGGGCCTTCAATTTGCATGTATTGGAAACACAGCGAAATGAACGTGTTCAGAAGCAGAGCTAAACCTTTTCACTCAATCATTTAGCAGCACTATTCAAGGCAATCAGATTACAAAAACAAAAACCCCCAAGAACGCAGTTTGACGACCGTCTCCTAATTAGACCTACTTAGCCGATGCTTAGTTTTTTCTTTCTTTTTTCCAGGCACACGTCTCAACCTTCAAGTACCTTAAATCATTTCTGTTCATGTATTTTTGCTTTTTCACATCCACAGATTTAAATTTGCCATGCAGTCCTGATCTTTGATGCATTTCAAACTGTATATTTTACTGAGTTTGTTGTGCATTTAACACAGCTGTGTTTTTCCCTCCTGTTGCTGCTTTTAGATCATTTTGAAACTCATGGACTTCTCAAAAATGAGTGTTAGGTTGTTGTCCTCATGATTGATGTCTGTCATCTGTTCTCAAACTCAAAACCAGGAATAAAGAATCAGGAAAACTGAAGTTTGAAAACTGCTAAGAGTTAAAGATGCTGATCTGTGGATGGCGTCTGATGTGCATGTGTGTGTGTGTTTGTTCATCGATTGTCTTTACTTTGTCATATGGTTGCTGGTTGCTGTGTTACTTCTTAAGCCGTCTTTGGGATTTTTGTTCAACTTGAGCACACATTGTGCTATTTTTGTGTTAGTCAAATGTCAAATGGCTGCAGTGCAGATGCTGTTGCCCTGTGGGTTCACTGTGCTGAATGAAAAGACATATTTGATCTCAGTGGGTCTCTCCTGATTGAATAAAAACTGAAAATAAGATAAAACGCAAAGTTCAGGCGGGAATCTTCCTGCTTTCAGGCACTGCTGCACCACCACACTGTTTGTTCCCGTCCAGTGAATTTCAGAGGAAGAGTGTCACCTCTTGACGATGTTTTGTCTTTTTGAACTCTTCCTCAGAACCCGGTGTGAGCAGGAACATCCAGTTCCTGCAGCGTCCATCCAGAGTAACAGCTCTGCTGGGGACGGATGCTGTGCTGGAATGCTCTGCCTCTGGCTACCCAACGCCGAGCATCCAGTGGAGGAGAGGAGATGAAGGGATTCAAAGCTGGTCTGTGTCTTCCTTTTTCTATAGATGTTTTTGAAAATGCCAACTGCAAGAGTCCAGTCTCAGTGCATCATTTCCCTCTGCATAGTGATGCTGTTCTGTGGTAGTTTGTCTAAATACCAAATGAAAGACTACGTTTAACCACGGATTGACTGAATGAAACTGTCTGTCTCTGGTGGATTATATTTCTTGTTCCTCTGTGCCATAAAACCTAATTAAGCTGTTGAGAGCACATTAGTGGGGCGCATTACTGCGATAATTAATATTTCCTTTTGTTACCATGGACACACCTTTTAGACACACAATTGCTGCAAATTCATTGTCACTGTTGAACGTTTTAATAAGTAGATCTGAAATAGTAAAGAAAAGAAAAATGCAAACATCAGCAGTCACTTAAGAGCTGGACACAGACTTTGGAAAAGTCCACAGAATAGTTGAATAAAACCACAGAACGTCTAGATCAAGATCCAGACTCAACACTTTTCCATAAACTGTCAAAACCAATTTGTTTCGGTCATCATTAGTTGTTTGCAGTAGAATAATATGAAACTTCATGACTTGTAGCGTTAAGATTTGAGTTTTTTTTCAGACTGGACACATCTGGTTCGCTAAAAGTGAAACAGAGTTCCTATTCTCCGATAATCGGAACACATTTTCAGTCTGAATCCAGAATCCAGGACCAGGAACCGCTCTGGGTACGTGATGGAGACAGATTATGAAAGAAGCAACCAATTATCTGCGGACAATTTAATTCCGTTTTATTTATACAGCCCAATATTACAACACGGTCATCTCAACAGGCTTCAGTAATTGTACAAAACCTATGCAGACTCATTAAAACAACTTTTAACGTGACACACATCAGTTCTCACTGATTTCCCGACAATCTATATGTCATAAACACTCATCTCGTCCCTCAGAAACCGCCTGCAGTACGTCTCCACTGTACCAAAGCACAAAGTGTTGAACCTGACGTTGATACAGACGTTCAGAATCGGTCAGTGAAATATAAAGTTAGAATCAGTGAACCATCCCAACAAGGACTAAAAATGAAGAGGACCTCTTTTGTTCCTTCTCTCTTTGCTTTGCTCCGCCCTCGTAATTCCTGGCCAATGAGTAAAAAGGTCTTTAATCACATGGTTTTGTTTACAAGCTTTGGTTTGAAACAAAAAAGTCTGATTGACTACAGTCTGTATACAGACCAAACGCAAAGTTCAGGACTCGATCCAGACCAAATTAAGTGGACTCGGTCCGGAACAGCGGACTTTTCCAGTCTGAATGCACTCTAAATTACTCAGAATGCAAAGGACAATGTGAACACTGTCTCTCTTTCCTTTCTTTACAGGAACAAGAAGTATTCTCTGCTTGCTGGCAGCAATCTGATCATCAGGAGCGTCACAGATGACGACTCTGGCACTTACAGCTGTACAGCCACCAACAAGAACCACAACATCACGGCACAAGCAGAGCTCAGTGTTCTAGGTGAGCAGACGCCGATCCAGTGGGAGGAGTTGCTGCAAAGCAGAGGCTGTAGTCATTCCTGGACAGAGGTTTACAACAAAACAGACTCTTGTTTGACGTCTTTGAATGAAGTGTGGGCTTTTTATGAGCAGAATAAAAATATTTCCTCTGAGCAAAACTAAAGTGTTTAAAATAGGCAGCGTTTCTGTGCTGCTGCAGTTCTTCCATCTCCATTTGATCCTGCGTTCCCTAAAAGAATCAATGCCAAATTAGTTTTCCATTAGTGTGGATGTTGTGTTGTGTTTATAGCAAAGATGTGAGTCAAGCTAATCCTGTTTTTGTCAAGTCTGAATACGGCCTGCTTGAATTTGCTGGACAAAGATTTGTCATGTTGGTGTAATTGATGACAGACAGGAGTTTTAAGGTGCGTTCACACCGGACGGCACTACCAGTTTCCATGTTAAGTCAGTGTACGGATGTGATCTGAGGTCCAGTCAGGGACTCAGCTTTGGGCACATGACGTTTTCAGCGATTCGATCTAAGTGAAGGACAATAAATCCAATATGGCCGCTCGATGCGGGGATTTTTGTCTCTATCCTCCCCCCATTTTCTTAACCCACTGGGGTTACCGGAGGCTGTCCAAGTTTCTGATGGGTGAAGACGGGATACACCCTAGACAGGTCACCAGCGATCGCCGCCGTTACAGCAGCGTCCGCACCCTGGACGGCGGCGTTTGCTAGCTGCAGCTCCATGGACTCTTTGACAGGCTGGTGACCCGTCCGGGGTGGACCTCACCTTCACCAAATAGTAAGTGGAACAGTCTCCAACAACTCAGATTAGCAAGCGGACGAGTGAGCAACGCACTGTTGAAGCGGTTGGCTGCCTGGCAGACGGGGAGCCGTCAATCAGTAAATCAGACGTCTGTCAAAAGAGAGGCGGCAGACACCAATTTGATGCGCGCACCTGTGTGTTCAGACTTGTTGTCCTACTCCGCTGTGATTTATGCAGTTCTGGTCAGCAAAATGAACGTTAGTTCTAACAGAACCCAGGAGCATAAAGAGTCTGTGTTTTCTGTGAAAAACAAGCAGCAGCAACAGAAAAACTGAACCTCTCCCAGTTGCTGAAGGCATTAAGAAATCTGACTGGAGATTGTTAACAGCCTGACGTGCCCCCAAAACAAAATACACAAAATGGAATTAAATTGGTCTGCATCTCTCTGCTGACAGTCTGAGGGAAGCAGAAACACAACCGGAATCAAATGCCGTCATAAAATATGAAATCGACATTTGCTTCAGGAAGTTCTCATAAATAAAATATGTTTGTATGTATTGTCTGACTGCAGCACCTCAGCTATTGCTCTTTCATGACTTGTTGTAATTTAGAATGTTTTCAAAATACCAGGGCTGCAAGGTGGTGGAGCGGTTAGCACTCTTGCCCCACAGCAGGAAGGTTCTAGTTCAAAACCCCGCTGGGACCCTTTTGTGTGGAGTGTGCACGTTCTGCTTGTGCATGTGTGGGTTTACTGCAGCTTCCTTCCACAGTTCAAAGAATGAATGATTCTAAATTGTTCCTAGAGGTGAATATGAGTACATATGGCCCCTCAGCAGACTGGTGACCTCCTTAGGCTGTACCCCAACGTTACCAAGGATAGGCTCCAGCAACCCTATGTCCCCAAAATGGATTCAAAGGGTTGGAAAATGGACGTATGTTCTGAAAAAAACCCTAGAGATGTTTTTGTGACAGCTTTGAGTTTAAAGGCCCCCTCCAATGAAAATGGTGTTTTTGGTGTTTTTATGATGGACTTATACTAAGAGAATCACATTTCTGAGTATTACTTCATTCAAACCGTTGTGGATCAGGAGCTGATAGAAGAATGCTGTTTGAAAAAAGCTCTCAGAAGTGATACAGCAAATTAAATGGGCGGGGTCACAAGCTCCCTGCTCCGCCCTTTTCTGATCATCCACCTGCAGATAGATAGATCCATGAACGTCTTTGTTTCCCTGGTCTGAGCTGGAATCTGGATCTGAACTTTTGTTGCACTGCTAACGTTAGCTTGGGGTTGTGAGGGGCTGTAAGCTAGTGGGAGAGAGTGTAACCACAGGGATGATGGGAAGTCAGGGACAGGCTCACTTTGTGCTTACAGTCCCGCCTACGACTCAGAGGTACATTTCTGATGAAGTCCTGCCGCTCTGCAGAAACTATGTCCTAGAAAACCACATGTTTGTTAGATTTGAACTCAAATCCATCATTCAAAGACACCTGGGAACGCTTAGAAACTAGATCAGAATCTTGGCTTAGGGTTCACTTTGATGAGCTTCGAGATGATCGACGTCGGACTTTTAAAAAACAACAACAACGGAAGTAAGAGAAACTTTCAAACGAGACTGTGTCTGTGTTGATTTGCATTTAATGAGGTTACAAACAACCAGAAGATGATTCTTCCTGTTTATGTGACACCACTCTCATGGTTTCTCTCACCCTGTGGGTAGATTGCCTTGTAGAGGTTAACACAATACAAACACATTCCACTGTTTCAGGCAACTTAACTCTTTTTTCACATTGTGTTGTTTTTATTTATTGTGATTTTTTATTTTGTTTTGGTTTTCACATCCTGCAGGGTCACTCCCAGGAAGTCTTTACCGTCTGCATGGAAGGTTCCAGTTTCACTTAGAGACAAACTGCACAGTTCAAAGAAATGACACTCACAGGCTGAATAATGCTGTCTATGTCTGTGATGTGTAAGCAAAGTCGAGCTTTCTGTGTGGCAGTGACTGCATTTGTGTCTGAGGCAGTTTCATGTACGTTGGCTTTTTTGCTTGTGTGCGTAAGAAACTGTTCAAGCATCCATGAGTCTGTCTGACAGGAAACTTTATTAGCTGCAGATTTGTGTGTATCTTCATTTCCATTTTGACAGATTTAAGTCTGGAAGTTCAGGAATTAATACACAATCATAAAATAGCCACTTCTGGTGTGTTGTGTGTGTGTCTGTATGTGTTTGTTTGTGCATTTGTGTTTCTGTGTGTGAATGTGTGTGAGTTAGTTTGTGCATTTGCATGCATATGTGTGTGCTTACATGTAGATTTATAGCTGTGTGTGTCTGTATTTGTGTATATTTGTGTGTATGTGTGTGGGTGTGAGTTTGTGTGTGCTTGTCTGCATGTGTGTAGTTGTGCATGTGTGTGTTTGTATAAATCCCTGTGAGTTGTGAAACACAATCAGGATGTCCACTCCAACAATGCATCACGAATAAATAAATACATAAATAGATAATATTTCCATTGAAAGGAGATTGTTAGGTCCTGCATTCAGTTACACACAAAAAGCAAGCAGCAAAACGTTTATTTCCCTCAAACCGGATCAACACAAAAACCTCTTTTGGACAAATTTTTGGCGGACGAACAGGACCTCGCAGTCCGGTTTATTAGACTCATTTCTCCACGCTAGTAATTCTGCAAACAGACACAGCAGTGTCTGTTTTTTTGAGAGCAAAGCCTGCTGAAATCAAACAGAAGCAGCTGTTGTTTGTTCAACTCTCAGGGGCAAATCTCCAAATGAACCTCTAGGTTCTCAGTCCCCCCCCCCCCCTCCTTTATTTCTTTGTCTGTGCGTCTCATGTGGGTTCTTCTGTTTTTGCCTCCCGTTCATGTTCTGTGTTATCCTGTTGTCAAACTGGCCCACGGACATCACATGATGTTTCCAACAGACAGGAGTCTGAGTGAACAGCCACATGTTGACACCTGAAAGATGGTCATTAGTTTCATATTTGCTGCACAGCCTCAGATCTGCTTTCTGTCTTTGGGAAAACGAAGTCTGATGAGATGCAGGCGTGTCGTATGGATTTTTCATTCGTATTCTCATTACATTTTCACAGATATATCATGAACGAACCGGGTAAAAACCACAGACTTTGACACTTAGAGCACTGGGTGGAAATAACATTGCTTCAGCACCATGGTCAGCTCCTGCTGTGAGTTTTCATGATGCTTTGTTTTGGTTGAACAGTCAGATTCCTCTGGTCTGCATCCCATAGTCTACGCTCCTATAGTCTTCGCTTCCATAGTCTACACTCCTATAGCCTACGCTCCTAGAGTCCAGACTTTCAGGTTTCTGTAAAAACTATTTTCCATGTTAAAATTGTACTACAAGAAATATAGATTGTTAAAATTCCGAAAACATTAGTAGATGTTTTTGGCAGGTGATGATGATTTGATGAAGGCAAATTGATGTGGGGGAAAACTCCTGCTTTTGTCTGTAAAGTCAAAGACTCTTATTCAGTTTCCTCACCGGCTCTTTTCTCCCCAAAGAAACTTTCCAAATATGTTGTTATGTTTGTTTTTTTCATTTGCTCTTTAGCTTTAGGCTGCAAACTCAGCGGTCCGAGCAGCTGCTTAACGTCACGTGACGCGTTACGACAGAAGGATGTGGGGACCAGAATCTGGTTTTCCTAAATAAAATATCCTTCAGCATCAGAAAATAAATAAGACTGAGATAATTATAGTCAGTGGATGCATTTTTTTCTGTCTGTAGCCAGGTACCAAGTGGCCAACAGTAATTGGGGACCCCTGCTGTAGACTATAAAAAGAACCCATGAAAAAGGAATTGTTGGAGTACTAATGAAGTTGAACTTATAAGATGTGGTTGGGCCTGCATGATGTGTGGTTGTAGAAATGCTGATGAGAGTCCAGGATGCTCCAGTAGTTGATTCCAGCTCTCCTCTACTGTTGCGTCAGTGAGTATTGAATGTTCCTGTTCACTGTAGACGGACAGAAGGGAAAACCTGCCTGGGGTTTGTTTCAAGAAGCTGGCAACATGACAACTGGTCTGAACTTCTAAACCACTTTTCTACCTTGATGAATGCTCAAAGCGCTTTCCAGTCAGTCCCCTTCACCCCTGCACACACAGTCACACACTGATGGTGGCTCTGCAGCCATTCAGCGTCAAGGACACTTTAAGACCTGGGTCGGCGAGTTGGAAACTGATTCTGCAATTCTCAGATCAAAGGTTGAGCGCTCTACCTCTGCAACACGGCTGCCTCAACAGGAAAGTCTGACTAAAGTCAGGCTGCAACCGGATAGCAGATAGCTTTGTTTGTGAGCCTAACCCTGAGTTTATTTGAAGAAACTCTGAACTTCCTTCTGCCCCCGTCTTGACTCTGGTCATGCTGCGGCACAGACTCACAGCACCAGGGCTTTGATTGGAATCCTTTAGAGTCAGAGCAGTCCACTAACAACACCACTGTGCAATCCAGAGACTCCCAGAACCAGCCTAACAGGACCAGCCTAACAGAACCAGCCTAACAGGACCAGCCTAACAGGACCAGCCTAACAGAACCAGCCTAACAGGACCAGCCTAACAGAACCAGCCTAACAGAACCAGCCTAACAGGACCAGCCTAACAGGACCAGCCTAACAGGACCAGCCTAACAGGACCAGCCTAACAGAACCAGCCTAACAGAACCAGCCTAACAGGACCAGCCTAACAGGACCAGCCTAACAGGACCAGCCTAACAGAACCAGCCTAACAGGACCAGCCTAACAGAACCAGCCTAACAGAACCAGCCTAACAGGACCAACCTAACAGAACCAGCCTAACAAGACCAGCCTAACAGGACCAGCCTAACAGAACCAGCCTAACAGGACCAGCCTAACAGAACCAGCCTAACAGAACCAGCCTAACAGGACCAACCTAACAGAACCAGCCTAACAGGACCAGCCTAACAGGACCAGCCTAACAGGACCAGCCTAACAGAACCAGCCTAACAGAACCAGCCTAACAGAACCAGCCTAACAGGACCAGCCTAACAGAACCAGCCTAACAGAACCAGCCTAACAGGACCAGCCTAACAGAACCAGCCTAACAGAACCAGCCTAACAGAACCAGCCTAACAGACCAGCCTAACAGAACCAGCCTAACAGAACCAGCCTAACAGTAATCTGTTGTGGTTCCTGCACATGTTTGCTTAAACGAGTCGTTTCCCTCATGATTTCACTGACAAACCGGAAGCTGGACCTGCTTCTGCCCTAGAATATAAGAGCAGAGAGCATGAGGAATACTCACATATTCACTCATTGTAAAATAATTGAACAGTGTACTCTGTAGATGCTTTTTGGTTACATATACTACTGATGCTGTACTAGATAGGTGGGCTAATAGATGTTGTTGTGAGATGCAGACTGTTCCACGTGACTGATGATTACTGCAGATCCCAAATGAAGTTTGATGAGGCTGAATGCTGCTCCGCTAAGACCGGACAGGACACAGAGCAGGAAAACATACTGCTACACCCATGGAAGGACATGACCCAAGCTTGGCATCTGCTTGTTCTGTTCTTTCCTTATTTAGTTTACTTCACAGCGAAACATGAAAAGGAGCATTAATTAAAGAAAAGATGCTTTGTACCAGACTATAGCTCTAAGAGCTCATTTCCATCATAAATGCAAGATAGAAAAATACAATGCAATTACATAAATACATACAATTATTTTATTATATAAAACAAGAGAGATTGAGAAAAAACCTACTGACAATGTTGATATGGATGTTTTGTTAAAGAAATGTTTCTATGCCAATTCTTTCCCCCCATAATTTTTAGTGCGTTTGCAGTTTATTCCACTCAGTTATTGATTAGTAGCAGTCTATAGCTCTCAGACGATTCTGATTGGATTCTTTTAGGAATGCTACACACCACTAGATGTGGATTTTGTTGTTCTGCTCATTTGTTCTGTTTTGTTCTGCAGTTTGGATAATGTTTTCACCTTTGATGTTTGGTTAATATTTCGCAATGAAGATGATTTTCTGTGAAGAATCCTAAGTGCTTGTTTGCCGACAGATTCCAGAGGCGTAACAGTTGTTTGCTTGTGACCAACATGACACACAAATGAGACATTACGATTGCAGTCAAGGAGGTTTTGGCTCCCCGGGTGGTGGATGAGTTTTGTACTGACCTAAAATTTGACAGATTGTGATTTTAGCGTGCTAAAGACCTTTTTATATGACTCTTAAGAGTTAATGTTGAATCCAGAATTATGCCAAGATTTCTGTTTTCATTTACACTTTGAATAATTTCCCCCTTAATCTGAACTGGAGGGTACATTTTATGATCATCTGTGATCCTCTGTCCTCATTTCTAATTTCAAAGACATGGAGGTGTTTTTACTGTTCATGAAAGATGTATGTCTGAATAAATGTTAAGTGTGAAACTAAAAGCTGGGTTTCCTCGCTCAGGCCTGGCCCACAGTCAGCGTTACTCACTAAGCTCCTTCATGTAGTGGATCCTGGTCTGTACAGTTGGCTGACTAATCAATCAGAAGGATATCTGAATGGTGATGGGGACTTGTTCAGGTGCCAAGTTCTGTTGGTAGATTTAAACAAACAAAGTCCCATAAGGAAAGGAAAGACGTGGAGGTGATTTAAGCCTCTTCTCATCTTCCTCTCAGTGGTTTCTGTTGGAAGTGTTCAGAATTCTCCTTTAGAGAAGAGCCACAATTCACAGGCGGTTTTACATGCTTTTAATTTGGCGGGATAAGGGGGTTGTGGAGAGAGAGGGGTCAGGAGTTTCTGCTCAGGCTTCCACACCCAAATTCCAGTCCCACAATTTGACAATTCAGTGTATTGATCCTTAAAATGTTTCTATAAAGATCTTCACAATGATGCCATACTCTCATCTCAGGAGTTTAGCATTTCCTGCTTTAAGGGAAAACACAAATGTTCAGGAAAGAATTAGGAGTGTAAAAGGAAAACCAGTTAGTGAAAGGCTCAGAGGGTTGCTGGTGATGCATTATGTAAAAACCGACACATTTCCTCCTCCTCTGGCCTACATTTACATGTAAGTCAAAAGTATGTCAGACTCGTCTGAGATGCCCCATTACACTCAGCTTTTGCCAAATGAAGATATTTAGAATCTGATGAATATCCAGCACGAGGTGATGCATGAATCTGTGCGCGTGTTCTGACTCCACAGGGCAGTGGCCATGATTAGATGATTAAGATAACAAATGTGTGTGGAGTTTTCTATGATAATGAGTGCAGCCCGGCTCATTAGCCAGTTCCTGTTAGCAGCCTAATGAAGGCTGTGAGAAACTGAGTCAGCATCACGGCCATCCGTCATATTCACTGTGCTGCTGACAGAACGGCTGCAGACGGCACTTCTGCATGGAACTGAGGACAGGTCCTGCAGGCTGGACAAAGGAGGGTCTGGATATCCACGAGCAGCATTCCTGCTTCCCTGTCTGACAGCTGGGTCAGGGAAATGTTGCTGTTTTTACAGGATTGATGAAATGACAGTCATCAGGGCTTTTACTTACCTTCAGGTTTGTCAGGAAAGCTTTATCTCAGCAACAGTACCATCACATTCACCTCTGAATGATCAAACTACGGCTCCGCTGGGTTTCAGCTGCTTGTTTCTCCTCAGACTTGTGAATTGCAGAGACGCGGTGGTCAGGTCACATGACTTAACTGGAATCCGACTTTAGGACGGAAGATTTCCTTGACTAACGGTGACAAAAGACTTTGTTTGAGTTGAACTGAGTTTTATTAAATGAGACTGGACTTTAACTTTTGACCCTAAAGGATTAGTTTTGGTTTTAATCATTTCAAATATTTTTTCTGTGTAATGTCTTTCAAAAGTCAAATTACATTAAAAATGTGAAGTGTGATGTTGTGTTGAAATGACACAGGAGTCACAGTCCTGGAGCAGCAGTCATGTCTACATGACCAAACGTGTTTCAGACTGAGTTCAGAGATCATGTTTTCCACAAGAGCAGGAGGAAAATCTTCTGTCTGCTGGTGAAACGGAGTGGCAGAAAGTGGTGTTCTCAATATTAACCTCTGCTCACATCAACCCAGGGTCCAAAGTGAACACTCGCCACTCGCCAGTGGCGTGCATTTTTCCTCTTTGGTGAGTAAAAGTTAGAGGGTTAGTTGCCACATGGCGAGTACATGTTTGCATCAAACAGTGGGGCAGCGATTTTTACCAGGATCCAGTCAGAACTAGTCATGTGACGTTTGCAAACGAATCAAATCCTTTGACCGGCTCATTGACTGAACGACTCGCCGTCGGCTGGAACCGTCCTTCATTTTGGTCTTTAGACGTTCACTGAAATGCTCAAATGATTTTGTGGCTCTCACTCGGTTTTGTCAGTAAGGAACTGGACTAAATGGTTCTAGAGGTTGTAGACCTGGTTCAGCTGGTGCATTAATAACATCATTCAAAGTACACATACATACATACAGGCTGTATATGCTGGCAGTGGAATATTTACAATGAATTCAGACTTTAACATGTTGGCCATACATGTCAAATGAAGTAAAAATAATATTTCCAAAATAATCTGAACTTGAATTTCAACACATAATTTGAATCTAAATTTGAATTATTCTTCTCCAGATCTCAGCCTCTGATTAGTTCCAGGATTAAATGAATTAACTCTTGGATGGCTTCTTAAAAGTTAATAATTATAAAAAGAGCCAAATGAGGCAGTCTTTTGAAAGGCTCTTTGAACTGATCCAAAAGATTTGGATCTCTAAAAAGAGCCATAGATCCCATCACTGCTGGACCCATCAGAGCTGGAGGACAAACCAGTTGGACTTACAGCAGCAGCAAAAAGTTTCTAAAAAGTGTTGATCTGGAGACACTCATGCTAAGATGCTAACGGGCCGCTACGCTAATTAGCTACTCAGTGTGTCACTTTAGGTAAACACACACCGGTTTATAGTCAGATAATATTTTCACAGACTAGACTTTAAGATGTGTTGAAAAAATGTGTTGAAACAAACTTCATTCAGAGGACTTTTATAAAAAATGTATTTTCCAAATATAGTAACAGACATGAATCCAGTGTGTTGAAGCAGCGTCTTTTTAACGGTGTGGTGCTGAAACCCCTCCTGCTGATCTATGATGATGTCACCCACACAGAGAGAAAGGCGGAGCCTCAGAGATCGAGGCGTCTTGCTTCCGAGTTGGAAAATAAGCTGCGATAATAACTCACATTTCATTTTAAAAACAGTTCTTTGGTGTGCCAAAGGTATTATATGGTCAGATATATGGATATAGTTTACTCTGAAAGGCTTCAAAATAGCAGGATTTAGATCCTATAATCTAAAATGGAATCACCTGGAGGCAGAATTAGGAAATATCTAGTAGATCTGTCCTTGTTTTTTCTCAACATGTTTTAATTTAAGTTTACAGTTAGGTGACATTAAATACATCTTTATAGCATTCATGAATGTCATTTATGCAATTTAATTTTATTTTTGATTTTCAAGAAACAAGTTTTCATGTCATCATGGTGCTGCAGGGGGGCTTCATGGGTGTGCAGGGGGGCTTTTTCAGTTCCCAAAGAGAACAGAATCAACTCAGTTGTGATTGAAAATTCAACACTTCATTGACAGTGTGAAAACGCTAAAAGTAGAGATAAAAGACTTTGACCCGAAATTCAACAAAGGAGTTAGAAAAAAAGCAAAAGCAAAGGATAAAGCTGTTTTTATCTGATATTTTAATTAAGTTGTGACGTCCTCTGTTTGCATTAAAGATCTTGTAATTGCATTCAGTCAAACAGCTAAGGTATTTCTGTGCAAGTTAAGGTAATAACACGCTCGTCTTCATGTTGGCCTTTGCATCCACCCTCTATGCATTAACCACACACCTCTCCTTACAAAGCTTCACCTCAACTGGTTTAAACCACATCACCCAAACAACCAAGTAGAGAAAAACACTCCTGTCAATCAAAATGAATCAATATCATTATTCAAAATGGCTGCCGTGCAGCTTAGCAAACATTTGTCCAATCATGACCTGAGGACGAAGCAGGTAAGAAACAGGTGAGCATAAGTGGACACAAAAGTAACACATTTTTACAGCCCTGTAAGCTGAGAGACCGAGCAGTTTATCCAACTGCTAAGGCTGCAAACAACAGTGAGAGGAACCTTTGAGAGTCACTGGGAAGAAAACAATTTGGTTTAATTTATGCTAAGAGGCTCAAGAATTGTTTCTGTAGTCTTCATTTTCCGTCAGGCTCATTGCTGGTGAAGCACCAAACCTCAACAGGTAACATTCAGGCTGCTTCAGGTTGATTTTCTAAGATGGAGAGCAAATCAAAGCCTATCAAGATGTGCACTGTGTTTTCTGTCACAGAGCTGTAGGCTGGAAAACTGAGGTCACCCAGCAAAGGGTCACATGGATCTGGCGTGATGATAGTCAGCATTCCTCTGGTGAGAGGAATCACCAAAAAGGTAGAGGCAGTGGTCCAAAAACCAGAACCTCCAGGGCACAGCAGTCGAGGTTTGGTGGCTAATGAACTAACTGGGAGAAGTGTAGGCAAAAGTTTAGGTTCTTGCTAATGTTGGAGTAAAACTAAAGACAGTTTGATTCAGATTCAGGTGTGGAAACAAGAAGATTCCCTTTCAGAGTAGGAAAAAGTGATCCATTTACTCTTTTTACAACTTCAGTCTGGATCCGTTTTTACTTTGTCGTCTCCAGGTTGTTCAAAATGCAGACTTGGTACAGTGAAATGGACCTCATGGCCTTCATGACGATTGCCTGATCTTCACAGACCTCCTGCTGGTTTTTGGACACACTGTAAGCTCTTAAATGGTAAACGCTGTGCACGTTTGTTGTGCTTTTCCACCTTCGTGTACAAGACCCCATGCAAAATCAGACTCCCCTTTAAGTAGCCTGGATTTGCCTCCAGATAAAGTGCTAGATAGGCCACAGGGAGCATGGCCAAGACCCCAATCTACCTCTGCACCACAACCCCCCCGTCAGTGTATTTTGGAGCTTCAAATGGTCTGACTGTTTTTAATTCATCAGAACTTCTGCTGTAGTATCTACTGAAAGAAACCAAAGTCTCTGTTTCTGCTTCCTTTGGAGGGTTTTGGAGTCTATAGAAATAAATGGAAGGTGTTAGCTGGACGTGAGATGCATGAATACGTCCTCAATGCCTTGGAACTCTCATAACGATGCGCCATCTTAACTTTTTCCAGGTTGAAACGGTTTAATTGAGTCTGGATTGAGTCCTGTGTTTGTTCTGTATTCAGACTGCTGTCAACTGGACTTTCCTGTTCTGAACTAAAGCTTGTTAACAAAACCACGCGGCAAAATTATTAGGGCGGGGCAAAGCAACGAAAAAAGAATGGAAGGTCTGCGCTTAGCAGTGCTTGTGGGGATAGTTCACTGATTCAAGCTTTCTATTTTGATGACCAGTTCTGAACGTCTGTATCAACGCCAGGCACAACACTTTGTACTTAGGTCCGGTGGAGGCGTGCTGCAGGACGGTTACTGTGGAGACGACGGCTATGAAGCTCCGCTGATAAATGTTTCTGACATATAAATTACTGGGAAAACAGTTAGAAGTAATGTGGATCACGTTAAAAGTTGTTTTTATTGTTTTGCTGCGATCCAGGCCTCAGTCTGATTGGAAACAAACCGAGGCACCTCGAAAGATGGGTCCAAGAGCAGTTCCCGGTCTGGAACCACGAACCGCTTTTGGACCTTGGGTGTATTCAGACTGAAAATGTGTTCCGGATTATTAGGGGATATAATCCATTGTCTGAGACATTCACTGTCAGTCGGGGCCTTGAGTTTGATGAATTCATGCATCTTGGGTGTTTCATTCTGGATTGTGGCTTCCATGCTCACTAGTCCTCGGCCTCATTTCTTACAGTTAGCATGCTGACTCTATTTTTGATGTTCTCTCCATAATTGCTGACATCTTAACCTTTAACCTCCTGAAACAGCTAGAGGGCAGGCCTTTGCTTCTGCTGGCGACATAAATAGAGTCATAACTATCTGACTAGTTTATCATTCTTTACCTTACTCAACTACTTTCAGATACTCTCAGCATTTGAAAACCAAAATCTTTTTTAAATTCAAGCCTTTTTTGTGTTCCTGCTGTTTTTTTTATGTGTGAAAATGAGGTTAAATGAACAATGAGAATCAACTTTTCCACAAAGCTTATTCTCACAATAGTTTGAAACCAGCATTTGTGCTTCCATATGCGATCACAAACATAAATTTAAGAAAATAAAGAAAATAAAAGGTGAATATTTCAGAAGGAAGTCGAACAGAAACTATGTTTTTGGTACATTTTTCAATTTGATTTTAAAGCAGCATTAAAATTGCTCAGTTGCTCACCAAAGCATGAACAATGCACACATGTCTGCGGCTGCACAGCAGTCGCTTTAGTAGCAGTTGGTTTATTCTCTGTGGTCTCTGTGATTGTCTCAGCTTGCTGCAGAATAATTAAGTCTCTCCATTACCAAGAAGGCACACAGAACATTGGCAAACGCATTAATACGCACACACTTTCTCCTGGTGGGTGTCTGCAGGGATGCTCTCCTGATTAATTACAGGCTTTATGAATTACTGTGGGTGTTTCAGAAAACATTTAACAGGCTGCCAAACTTCCCTGCTGAGCCCATCGGCTGGCACCTGCTGCTGTTCACCCAAAGACGGGGGGCCGCTGACAGGAGACCCTAAAGGAGCCAGAAGGGAGGGGGGCACTGCCGTGAAGCTCCTGGAGAGAGCAGGAAGTTCTCACTCACACTGAAGGGGGGGTCGGTTTGAGTCACGATGGCCACGAGGGCAGCCAGAGTCCGGATGGGGAAATTACAAAAAGGGCTTTAAGCTATTTTTGAAAATTTCTCAGAGTGATTCCTGATTTAAAAAAAGAACGAAAAAAACAAACAAACAATGTAAAAAAAATAAAAAATTAGGGAACTAAAGTCTGAAAAGTGAAATCCTAATGTTTACATAAATAATGAACAAACATAGTTTTGAATTCAATAAAAGGGTTTATTTTAGTTGAAAATATTTTATTCAAATCTGAAAACAGTTTAGATTAGATGATGTTTGCAGGTCAACTTAACATAGTTTGGTGAAGTTGCCATTATTTGTTTTTGTTTCTTTAAAGGATCTATATCCTGCTATTCTAGGACTGTCAGAGTAAACTGTATCCATTTATATGATCATATATTACCTCTAGCACACAAAAAAGGATTTTTAATGGCAAACGAGTTACTTTCATTTTCCTACACTAAAGTGAGACGACTCGATCTCTGAGGCTCCGCCTTTCTCTCCTTCTGGGTGCCGCCCATTTCATGACATCATCGTAGGGCCTCAGCAGCGTGTCTGAGTTTCCTCCAGTAAAAAAAATGTCTGAACTTTTGCAAAGATGGATGTTCAGACTGTCCATTTAAAATGAAAGAGTTTAGCAGATCACCGCTAGCTCCTCAGGAAAAGTGGGTGTGTCTGTTTGCCTGGGGGTGGAGCTGGCAGCTCAGACTCTTCCTGTAAGGGGAGTGGTTCAGGACCCACTCGTTTTCATGGGTTGGGAGGGGCCGGTGTTCAGAGAGCAGGTTTTTAGGGGAAAACTCAGAAATGAGTGAATGGATCAAAATAACACTCTGGGTTGTTTTCTGTGAGGAATATAACACAACAATGTAACACACTTAAAGACTCACAAAAGTTGATTTAGATGAATTTAGACCCTTTAAAAAAGTGGCAGAAGGTGGAGCCAGTTTATGAAGTTTATTCTAATCACTGAAGATCACCATTACTGAAGTTCATCCGTCTTCTTTCCTGTCAGCTGCTCCCAAACGAGGGTTCCACGGTGAATCCTCTCTGTTCGTAGTTCCTTCATTCGATTTGCCTTTAGACACAAACCTCCACATTTTCTGGACTTGGGACTGGTGGATGAAAACATAGGATTGTGCCCCCTTGTGGTTGCTTTAGAATTGGAACAACATGCCCCCAAATCCTCCATGCGGCGCTTTCGCTGCGTGGCTGTCATCAGACTCAGCATCCGTTACAATCATTCTTTTCTTTCTCAAGTCGTTTTTGACGACACATTTCAGTGCTGGTAGTTTGTAATCTGCATAATGGAATTTCTTTTGAGGGTATTTTTATTACGTTTTTGGGAAAGACTGAACTAAAGTGACTGTTGGAATGTTTACATTTTGGTGGTAAAGAAGCAGGAGATACAGATTCCAATGTCCACAGAGTCTCTAGCACTCGTCAGTGGGAACATAACACGCAAATGACTAAACATATCAAAAATGTTAAATGACCAAAAGCTAGACGTCTTAGTCATAACAGCTTCAAACAGAAAAGCCTTTAGACAGTTTTGTTCTTTGTGGCTAAATAAAAATCTCATAGTCATTAATTCTGGTTATTGTGTTAGACGTGAATAAACATTAGCCGCGTTTCCATGGGCAAAAGTAATGGGAAAGAATGCCTGATCGGAAAGAAAATGGGTCATGTAAACGCGCCGTTCAGAATACTCTGCCCCGGTCAGACTCATTCAGATCGAATTTCTTTCCGATGGAGATAGGTGGGTTACACTGATCGTTTATCCGATCGTGGAGCATGTAAACGGTGTCTCTACTGCTCTGGTTTACGTCATTCATAGACGGTGTTTCGCTGAGAGAAAGCTTTGGAGCTCATACAGGACCGACCAGCTGCGCCACGGAGGCCCCGCATAAAGCGCCGCTCCGCTCTCGCCCCGCTGGCTCTCCCTCTCTTTCACCGTCTGGACCCGGCACCCGAGCTCTGCGTTTGGGCTCCGGTGCCAGTGGACCGAGTGAACCTCTCTGAGCAGAGCAGCGGGATTTATCAATGTGTTTGAGGGGGGGGAGCTTTGTTACGTGTGCGTTTTGTTATTTCGTTATGTGTGAGAATTCGGACTGTGAGCCGACCCGCCGCTCTGGGTTAGCGGCTGCAGGACTCAGGAGGACAGAGCAGAGCTCGAGCCGCCAGCTCACACACAGCGGAGCGGCTTGGGGCAGTGTGTGAGCTTCAGAGTAGAGATGTCACTCAGTCCTCAGAAACTGTTAAAATAAAATCACATGGATTTGTGTTTCCAGTTGTGTCCTGACAAAGTAAAGACTGATGTTATTCCCACACATTTACGTGCAGCCAGGATGCAGATTGCAGCGTTTCCTGCATAGTTGGTCCTGGATTTTGTGTCCATCAGGCTAATGTTGTTAGCCCGTGTTGTTAGCCTCTCCTAACCCTTCTCCAGCTCCGTTTTTCCACAAAAAAGCAGTGACCACACGGATTAAATATAAAATGATGAGCGAACAGGCGCTTCATAATATTCATAACATTAATAAAAGCCCGTTTGGAAGATCGCCTTGTATATTACCGAGCTGCTGCATAAATATATGTGACAGCAAAGGTTTGTTCACAACGGGACCTACTTCCTCATCCGGGTATTTTTCAGCACTACTGCCATGGGAGCCATGTGAACGTTTGTTCTAATCGGAAAAAGGTTTTCTGGGCCCATGTGCACGGGTGAATTTTAACCCGACCATTGATCCCATCAAGATATTTTGCCCATGTAACCGCGGCTAGTGTTGTCGTAAGTTTAGTGACACAACCCTCACTGGGCTTCACCTTCAGCCAAGTGGAATTGACTTGGCTGAAGCGAGCTTGTGATTGGACGCTGTGTTTTTTACATCCCATGAACATAAAAAAGCAGAGACAATGGAGATACAAAAGGAAGAGAAACGGACAAAGTTTGACAGAAACGTCCTGATTTGAAAGCTTTAGACCAACAGAATCTTGCTTGGTTTTTATCAGATGCTGCTGAAGCTCTCAGTACCACATAGTAATAGATCCATTTTTGATGCGTCTGTGTCCTTTACATCTTTAGTTTTAGGCCATTCGATGGCTTTATTTAATGTTGTATCTACATTCAAACTACAGAAAGTCTGTTCTGCTGGTCGCAGTAGGCTGTAGGCTGACCCTACAGGACCTCACTGACAACACTGATGCACAATTTAGAATACATTCAAATAACGATGAGTCAGAAATAATCTATTTTCAATATCAATCTGAGATAATCCACCAGATTATTTTGGCCACAGTCATCTGAGTTTTTATGCCGATTTCAAGACTGAGTTGTAGATATTTCTTAGTACAAGGCGTAAGCAAGAGTTCAGCCATTGTCTGAGGTGCTTCTATACCTTTAAGTCTCTAATTCAGGATGGTATTAATATTCTAGGCTGTAAAATCACTTCCCTGCATGTCTGTGATTTTTCACGCAGCACAGAAGACAAAACAGAACATGGCGTTCACACTGCTGCCTGATTTACAGAACTACATTAAGTGTGATGTTTGAATCACGTGGGTCATATGTTCATTCTAGCAGCAGACGAGGAGTGGGACGAGTGGTGACACTGGAAAGTTTTCAAGCAAATGTAGAGAATTATCTCTGAATCACCATGAAAGAGCTCTGTCTATTTGTGGAATTGATCCTAAAATTAGAAGGTTGACCACAAAGGGCATACTTGATTCTATATTTTAGACATTTTAAGATTTCCTTAGAATTATAGACCCTTTAGACAAACTCTGTGGTTTTTTGAAGTTGCAGGTTTCAGCGTACATCCGCTGCATTCCTTTATTCAGCGGCTGCAGATGAAAGAGTTAGGGTCATGCACAGGAAAAGCTGAATCCATCTCCGTTAATCCAGAAGACAGCTGCTACTCATTCATGATTTAATTCATAACAGAGGTTGATGAATTCAACAAATCTGACCTTTCTTTTGTTTGTTGGCTTTTTTAATCCAGCACTGCGACGCAATCATATCACCAAGCTAAGACTTGAGCATCAGGCGGACTAACATGCTCCATCCTGAAGCCTGGAAGTTGTTCTTTGGTTGGATGTACATGAAAGATTTGATGCTCATCTTGTCCAGAGGAAATCACTTCTACTTAGCTGCACAGAGCAGCAGGATTGGACTGACAGTCTTGGATGTGCAAAGGAAAAACAAAGTCCAAAAAGTAATCTCTTACTGTCATGACACACAAAAGAATGAGACTTGCAGGATTTAGTTGAGACAGACGTAGGAAGCTGAAAAGCAGAAACGTGATGAGACTGTTCATCCTTACCATGCTCTGCTGACAGATGGTTTTTATTACTTTGCTTTACCATTTCCAATCTAACGATGTGACTTTCACGCTTTGTTGAAGGTGTCCTTTGATCCTTTGTCTCAGGCATGGCCGGCCCTCCCTATACGCGAATTACGCAGCCGCGTAGGGCCCCCGTCACCACCAGGGCCCCGAAGTGGCGAAAAAAAATAAATAAAAAAAGACCTAAATCTGGCAACCAATTTCATATGGCTTCCATACCAACGTGCGCTCTAAAAAGAAAGTTGCTTGCACTTTAATGATCTCCCCCTTCAACACACCTGAACCAGTCTGACAACCCAAATAATGACGTTACGCCACTCTTAGCAACGATTGGTCAACATCTTTGCATCTGAGCCTGGAACAGTGTGCATTTACGAGCGCATTTTGTTTCAATAAAGTTGGGAAAAAGAAAAAAAAAACGAGCATATTTAGTCACGCTGACCAAAGCGACAACAAGAGAACTTCACGCCACAGAGACTTTATCCATCAGGAGCTGAAAAAAGTTGAAGAGCTTCAACATCAATCACAAGGTAAGTTTGGAGGATGTTGGAGCCGTATTTATACATTATCCAGTATTTCTGTGCAGCTGCGTGATTTACATAAAATACTCATCGATCCGAGGTGAAGATTGCACAGAAACGACCCTGTTTGTCGTCATTTCCAATGGAAAACTCGAAAATAATTCTGATACCCAAGTTTCCAAGAAGATGAGGACAGACATGACCTTCTAAAACGGTGAAGAGCAAAGAAAAGTAAATAATGACAACAGTATAATGGCTGAAATATGTTTAACTCACGTTATCATATTGTTAAATTGTTTTGCTAACATGTTTAGTGTGTTCTGCATTTCCTGGTTTTTGTCAGTATAAAAACTGCAGTTTACCTGTTATAGACAGTCAGGTAGTCTGACTTTTTCAACAATGTCTTAAAGTCTTGCATTGGCATAAAATATGGAGAATGAAAACTGCCAAATACAAATAGGAAATAAATGTTCTCATTTATAAATGACAAACAAAATAAATGTACTAATTTTAAAATTATGAACATACAAAATAATAAATAAAGAAGTGTATAAATGCTTATATTTCCATTTATACTCAAATTATTTTTCACATTTATTATTTATAAATGGGTACATTGATTTCTTATTTGTATTTTGCAGTTTTGGTTTTACATAGTGATGATGTTTTGCACATTTCTTCTCAGCCAACAGTTTCTTCTGCTCTCAAAAAGTATCAAAAAGTACTGGAGGTGGTGCAGCATCCACATCCCAAAATGTCCCCGATATCATTGAAGATGCAATCTCCGGTCATTATAATAGTTTGTAAAGTCATTAAAAAACAGTGTCTGCATAAACCCTTTTTTCATAAACAGCAGCTGAAGAGTATGGAGCCCCAAACTGTTCATAATTAAATTAATAAATATGACCTCATGCAAATATACAATCTAACAATAAATCTCTGATGAATATATAAAAAGATCATGAAATTGTGAAAAACCTGCACACAGACTTTAAATGAGCCACTAAACTATTATTAGTATTCTGCTATAGTTATTTTATTAGCTTTATCATTGATTTTTGTATAATAATAATTCTTGTCTTTTAGCTGCAGAAGAAACTGCTGTCACCACATCTACTGTTGAAAGAGAAAACATTTGACTGTTTGACTTTTCACTGTTTGCTTTTATTGAAGTTCTGTATCTTATGTTCCAGAGGCTCCAAGAGAGGCGTGAATGGAAGAGGAGCTACTGGATCCAAAATTCCACCTACCTCAAATCCAATTGGTCCAGCTAAATGGCCAAACAAACTCTCTGATTTTAATAAGTTGGAGTTTTGTGAATGTCATTTGTTGAGTGCCTAATGTTTCATTAAAAAATATATATCTATATATATATACATTTGTCATTCATATTTTTTTCTTTGCATTTAAAATTGGTTTGGCACCACTTAATGTGCATCCAACATACAGGCAATATATACTGTATTCAATTCTTCGGCAGCAACAATAATTCATAAAATGTAGTAATAGAGAGATCTCATTTACATTACAACAACAGTTGCGTTTTTTTAAGCTGCTGATCAGTTATAGGGCCCACAAATTAAATTTCGCTTAGGGCCCCCAGAAGACCAGGGCCGGCCCTGGTCTCAGGCTTTCCTGTTGCAGGGTGGTCTCAGAGCCAGATGACCCCTGAACTGCTCTGCCTCAGGCTGTAGTTTGTACGTGAACTCAGCAGCTGATCTGACCTCTGGCCTTCGTTTGCACTTTTCCTCTGAGCTGGTGTTTTTTTCACTGGGATGTCACAGTCTGTCAGCGTTCTGGCCCTCCTGTCCTACTTGTTTGTCTGACACACTTACCATCATGCTGCCTTCACCTGTTCTGTGGGACAGACAGCTCCTAATGGGAGGGGAGCTGATGTTGGCCCTTCGTGTCTCTGCCTTGGCGGCCCCTCACAGCAGGGGGGCTGCTCTGATCTGACAGGAATTGGGTCAGGCCTGCTCTATTGTGAGAAACATGCTGAGCTAATTATACTTTATAAATATCCACTATGTCATCCTGTCGTGATGACCTCTGCTGCTGCCCATTAAAGGGCTGCAATGGAAACCAGCTGGACGTCCATCTCTCTGCTGGAAGAAGAAGAAATCCAGAAAAGATCAGCTGACCCTTCTGTCAGAAGTTGTCTCTTCAATTTGTTTACACAGAAATCATTTCACATGAACTGAATTGATCTAAAAGTTTGTTTTAATTTTTATGTTTTTCCTGTGACTTTGCCAAAAGGCAGGTGACATGGGAACCTGCTTCACATTTTCAAAACCCAAAGCTCTCCTCCTTGAAACCTGATTTTAATATATCCTTTTTGGATTCTACAGACAGAAACCCAACTTGCATTTGTGCAGAACTGTGTATTGTTGTGTGTTGTTATGTGTTGTGTAGCTAATACAATAGTAGAATGTTTACCTTTCTGCTTGCATATGTAGATAAGACATCGACAACATTCTGATAAACTGTAATTATGCATCTTAATAAAGTTATTCAAAACCACTGAAAAGAAATCCATCCACCCGACCATATATCAATCCATCCATCCATCCATCCATCCATCCATCCATCCATCCATCCATCCATCCATCCATCTATCCATCCATCCATCTGACCAGATATCAATCCACATATCCATCTATCCATCCATCTATCAGACCATCCATCCATCCATCCATCCATCCATCTATCCATCCATCCATCCATCCATCCATCCATCCATCTATCCATCCATCCATCTATCCATCCGACCATCCATCCATCCATCCGACCATCCATCCATCCATCCATCCATCAGACCATCCATCCATCAGACCATCAGACCAATCCATCCATCCATCTATCCATCCATCCATCCATCCATCAGAACATCCATCTGACCATTCATCCATCCATCCATCCATCCATCAGACCACCCATCCATCCATCCATCCATATATCCATCAGACCATCCATCCATCCATCTATCCATCTGACCATCCATCCATCTATCCATCCATCCATCCATCCATCCATCTGACCATTCATCCATCCATCCATCCATCCATCCATCAGACCATCCATCCATCAGACCATCCATCCATCCATCCATCCATATATCCATCTGACCATCCATCCATCCATCCATCCATCCATCCATCCATCCATCCATCCATCCATCCATCCATCCATCTATCCATCCATCCACCCGACCATATATCAATTTATCCATCTATCCATCTATCCATCCATCCATCTGACCATCCATCCATCCATCCATCCATCTGACCATCCATCCATCCATCCATCCATCAGACCATCCATCCATCTATCCATCCATCCATCTGACCAGCAATCCATCCATCTATCCATCCATCCATCCATCCATCCATCCATCCATCTGACCATCCATCCATCCATCCGTCCACCCGACCATATATCAATTTATCCATCTATCCATCCATCCACCCGACCATATATCAATTTATCCATCTATCCATCCATCCATCTGACCAGCAATCCATCCATCTATACATCAATCCATCCATCCATCCATCCATCCATCCATCCATCTATCCATCCATCCATATATCCATCCATCCATCTGACCAGCAATCCATCCATCTATCCATCCATCCATCAGACCATCCATCCATCTATCCATCCATCCATCTGACCAGCAATCCATCCATCTATCCATCCATCCATCCATCCATCCATCTGACCATCCATCCATCCATCCGTCCACCCGACCATATATCAATTTATCCATCTATCCATCCATCCACCCGACCATATATCAATTTATCCATCTATCCATCCATCCATCTGACCAGCAATCCATCCATCTATACATCAATCCATCCATCCATCCATCCATCCATCCATCCATCCATCCATCTATCCATCCATCCACCCGACCATCCATCCATCCATCCATCTATCCATCTATCCATCCATCCATCTGACCATCCATCCATCCATCCATCCATCTGACCATCCATCCATCCATCCATCCATCAGACCATCCATCCATCTATCCATCCATCCATCTGACCAGCAATCCATCCATCTATCCATCCATCCATCCATCCATCCATCCATCTGACCATCCATCCATCCATCCGTCCACCCGACCATATATCAATTTATCCATCTATCCATCCATCCACCCGACCATATATCAATTTATCCATCTATCCATCCATCCATCTGACCAGCAATCCATCCATCTATACATCAATCCATCCATCCATCCATCCATCCATCTATCCATCCATCCATATATCCATCCATCCATCTGACCAGCAATCCATCCATCTATCCATCCATCCATCAGACCATCCATCCATCTATCCATCCATCCATCTGACCAGCAATCCATCCATCTATCCATCCATCCATCCATCCATCCATCCATCTGACCATCCATCCATCCATCCGTCCACCCGACCATATATCAATTTATCCATCTATCCATCCATCCACCCGACCATATATCAATTTATCCATCTATCCATCCATCCATCTGACCAGCAATCCATCCATCTATACATCAATCCATCCATCCATCCATCCATCCATCCATCCATCCATCCATATATCCATCTGACCATCCATCCATCCATCCATCCATCCATCCATCTATCCATCCATCCACCCGACCATATATCAATTTATCCATCTATCCATCTATCCATCCATCCATCTGACCATCCATCCATCCATCCATCAGACCATCCATCCATCTATCCATCCATCCATCTGACCAGCAATCCATCCATCTATCCATCCATCCATCCATCCATCCATCTGACCATCCATCCATCCATCCGTCCACCCGACCATATATCAATTTATCCATCTATCCATCCATCCATCTGACCATCCATCCATCCATCCATCCATCCATCCATCCATCTGACCATCCATCCATCCATCCATCCATCCATCCATCCATCCATCTATCCATCCATCCATCTGACCATCCATCCATCCATCCATCTATCCATCCATCCATCCATCCATCCATCCATCCATCCATCCTTCTATCCATCCATCCATCCATCCGTCCATCCATCCATAGAAAATGTCTTCCTTCCGGTTCCAACCAAGTAAAGTCATTTCATTCACCATTTGTCCATGATACGTCCGTCGCCATGTTGAAACCAGACGTCCTCAGTAAGCCATGATTGGTCCGTCCACATTTCCATGGCAACCACTCTCAGGAGTGAGCATGTTAGAAGGCCACACCCCTTTCACTGAAAGCGGGCTTGGGAGAATCTGTCAATCAAATGCTTTGAAAGTTCAGCACGAGACCACCTACTTTTATTGTAGCATCTGATTGATCAGTTTATAACCAGAATAACTTGAACTACAGAAGAAATTTGAGAAAAAGAGGATTAGCAAGAAAATCATAAGAAAGCTATCAGACCAATAACTGTTAGTCTGACCAACAGAATGACTGAGTAACAGCTGTTTATTTCTGTATGTATGGGATTTTGGCTTTTTTTGGGACCAGCGGGTACTTCCTGTTTGGAGCGCCAGGGGGAGGGGTCACTCAGCCCAGTTCTAATTTACTGTTAATGGTTAAAATCTCGATTGTTGGTATACAGTTTAGGGAAGCAATGATTCATTTTGCCTATGAATTGGTTCAACGGTGTAACCTACGGTTTGGTTTTAAACCGACAATTGTGGCATTCCTAGATGCCGGGCATGAAAAGAAATGAATGACATAAAATGTTGCGTGAACACTTCTGCACTGGTTCTGATCCAGCACTGAAAACCGGGGCATCAAAGAAGCAGGAGCCCCGGTGACACTGGTGGTGGAAAAGCTCAGAGGAGCACACAATGTGTGAGGATGAGATACGCTGCTAGCATAGCTTGATGGGATTATGTCAGATGTTGCCTGGCACACTGATTCTGCTGCCCAAAGCATAAAAGTCAAGCAGAAGCTGCATCACATTAGCCCTCTGTTTCCCTCAGATGTTTCTCTGCCGGTCCGAAGCTGTAGATGAGATGCAGGACCTTTTTAGGACAAAGGCCTTCTGCAAAATCCTGCTTGTCAAGTTGACTAAGTGAAGACAGAAAAATAGACAAGAATGCGTGGACAAAACATTTGTCGGTTCAAAGACTTCATGGTAATCACCTGATCAGAGCAGTTCTTTTTTCCCCTTTATTTTACTGCTTTGAAAAATGACATTTCCAAAAGGAACACAAGACAACAGAGTTTATAGAAACATGAAATAGGTGCCTGTGATCTGTCCAGAGTCCTTTATGATGTGGGTTTGTTGCTTAAATTTCAGAATCGATGATGGTGCTACAACGATCTGTGTTGATCAATGAAAACAAAGTCTTCTCATTAAACATTAATCACTAAGAAAACAACAATCACACAAAGAACAGAAGAAACATGAACACAATCCTCTGAAAAGTAAGAACATACTGACAATATGATCACTGAGATCGAACCATTGACACCCAACTCAGAGTTGTAATATTGCACATCTGTAAAACTGACATGATAAAGTATTTTTTCTCTTTGTAACAGTCGTCCTCTGGTTTTAAACTTCAGTTCGTGTTTTTTTCTTGTTCTCTGCAGTTAGTTTTTATGTTCTCTCTTTGTGATTAAAGGGAAGCATCCATTATTGAGTGCAGAAAGATTTTGCTTTGTTCATTTGACATCAGGTCAGAAGAGGATCAGAGAAGTGGGTCTAAAGCTCTCACTAAATCATTGTAGATTCATATAAAAAATAATCACCTTAAAAGGTGGAACTAAAGTTTTACTTAGAGCAGGCTGAGTCTCTGAACAGGCCTTCCATGGTTTATCCTGGCCGCTAATCCCCCAGTCCCACCAAACACATTTTTACTGCTGTTGTGGAGTGGCACGAACAGAAAGCTGCAGCTTTGATGAAAAATCACTGAAATCAATCAGAGTCCCACTGAAGCACCACAGCACAGTCCACAAGCAGCCCAAAGGGTCCATTTACCCATTGCTACACTGACAAACTGTAGCCAGGAGCTAGGTTGACCTTTCTCGTAACTTTACAATTTTGTAAAACTACCGTAAAAAGTTACAAATTATATTTTCTAAAAAGAAAAAAAACAGTGCAGGCATTTTGTTAAAGGGAATCCAATGTAAAAGAACCAGTTCTGGCTGCAGAACTACATATCAGACTATGGACGCAATACGGCTCAGATTATCCTGGGAGACTCTGGTTATCGTGACATCTCCAAAGAAGGTCAAGCAGAGCTGAATGCGCCGCTGTATGGGGGCTTTTAGTGGAAGTGTGCACGCTGAGTGAAACCAAGCTGCATACATCCTCACAGGACCGCTGCCTGCAGGAACTAAGGCTTAAAGGATGCTGTAGGTGTCGATGTCTGCTCTAACTCAGTACTTTGGTGCTTTTCAAGGATTGGACATTGGATGTTTTTGTTATTCTTTTTTTTCAAGGCAACAAACACTGCAGAATTACTGTTTTACTCCATTTACATTTGGCCTTTAATCATAGTCACACATTAACATGAAAGTTATGTTTGAGGTTATACCTAAAGTCCATGACATCTCTGGCTGTTCCAAATGCTTTTTTTATTCAACTTATGTAATATATATATATAAATATATAAATATACAAAATAAACACCCCTCTCACCCTCCTCCTCCAAGCTGGGGTCCTCTACCAGAGGCCTGGGAGCTTCAGGGTTCTGCAGACAGAAACCCGGATGGTGACAAAGAGAGGCAAGGTAGTCCACACAGGGGGGGTCTCACTCCCAGAAGGAACAATAGTAGACATTGAGGACAGTTACAAGTACCTTGGAATTCCCCAGGCAAATGGCAACCTGGAGCAGGCAACAAGGAAAGCTGCAACAGCTAAATACCTCCAACGAGTAAGGCAAGTCCTGAGAAGCCAGCTCAATGGCAAGAACAAGACCCGGGCAATAAACAGCTATGCACTGCCAGTTATCAGATACCTTGCAGGAATAATAAGATGGCCAAAGGAAGAGATACAGACCACGGATGTTAAAACACGGAAGCTCCTCACCATGCATGGAAGGAAGTTCCTTCATAGTCTCTGTTTCATAATCCTCTAATCCAAAAGGTTGACCCAGCAATGGAAGAATCCATAACGGAATAAAAAGTTGTGGGTGACCTTCAGATGTTCAAACATTGTTCCTCCTCCAAGTCTAGACCACATGACAATTACAGAACTGAACTGCACTGAGCTGCTAGTTTCTGCAGAAGCACCACCAGTCCTCACAGGTACAAAGCCCATCAGAGCGGATCAAAAAGCCAATGATTTGAAAAGGCAACATATGTGCCTCTGGTTTTCACACATCAACATCACATAAGTTCATCGTGTTGCCTCTGCATCACGGTAGTTTCCATGGTTGAATAGAATAAGTGGGACCATCCCTGTTGGTCCACATTGATGGCCTCAGTAGAAATGAAGTGAAGCAAAATCTACTCATTTGAAAAGAAACAAGTGCAAACAATTTCACTTGTCACAGGGTTACATGCTTTGTGTTTAGTAATAGTACATTCCTATTGACAATTTACTTTACCATATCCCCGAGCTGTAAGATTCTGGACAGGACAAATAAGCATTGATTACTTAACTCTGGTAGGGATTAAAATCATTTGGTTTTCATTCATTTCTGAAAAATAAACAGCTTTTTGCTTTGAAAACATTGTAAGGCAGTACGGACTGATTACCTTTCCAAAGTATCTGTCTTGTAATTTGGCCAAAAGATCAGCAGATCCTGTTTTTTGTTTCTTTTGCACAAATTACAAAGACAAAAAGACAAAGATGCAAAGTCTTTCTCTGACAATGTCTTGTTTTTGGTTCAGCAGCTAAACATAGGAGTGGAGATTAGTTGCATATACCTGGTAAGGGGAGCAACTGCTGTGCAGTGCAGGAAATGTGCCTGTCAACAATGTGTGTTCTGCATCAATGTGACCCAGTGCACATGCCCAGGTGTTGAATAAGTCTGTCACATCTCCACTAATGTGTTAAAGCATGTTACAAAATTACAAATGCTCTGTAAAAATGCATCATGAGCTGCATTTCCATTGACTATAAAATTGCTAAAATTGGATTTGCAATGACAAATGTGCCTGATGGAAACACAATAACACAATTGCTTGAGTCCGTTTGTATTTTTTTACATAATTAGGATTTAATGGAAACACCGTCAGTGCGAAAATCTGTTTTTTCTCCATTTCCAGAATTTCGATAATGTTTTGCGTATATGTGTGATGGAAACACAACTACTGTCTCAAAGTGAAACTAAAATACGGGAATTCAAGGAACCACACGAGTTCAGTTGAGTTTGCAGAAATTATTGAAACAATCCCACATTAACATCAATAATAATCCACTAACATGCAGACTAACAGATTTCATGAATAGTTTACAAAAGAAACCGGGCAAAGGTGGAGGTGCTGGAGACACTCGCAATGATTGGTGGAAGTAAACGGATGTGAGACATGCAAAAATATTTGTACATAAATATATATAAATACATTTTTTACATCTGTGGTTGTAAAACAAAACCCTTCCTTGAATCAGTGACGTTCCTTAGTAAGTCATTTAATTATCAACCCAAATTTAGTAAGTAGGTCAGTAAGTAAATCTTTATTAAAGAGCACTTTTTGCAGAGAACGACTCACAAAGTCTGAAAGCAGTTAAGACCCAAATAAAACACACTCAGGCATAGAAGTAAACAAAAGAAAAAAATGAACACAAGTAAAAGTTTCCTAAATAAAAACGTCTTAACCTGAGTTTTCAAACACTCAACTGAGTCAATCTGGCACAAAGACAGGGGGAGGTCGTTTCAGAGTCGGGGAGCGACTGCCTGGAAGAACTCATAAAAGATTCTTATCAGTGGACCTCAATGAACCTGCAGGAGTGTAGGGAGTTAAAAGATTAGAAATATAGTTCGGGGTTTGTCCGTGCAAGGCTCTAAAAACTAAAATTAAAATCTTAAAGTCTGTTCTAAATGTAAAAGAAAGCCATTGTAGAGATAAAAGCAGAGGGGTGGCATGAGTGCGCCTATTGAAAAGCCTTGCTGCAGAGCTTCGGACCAATTGGAGACATTTAAGAGACTAAAACAGGTAAAAAGAGAACTGCAGTAGTCTAAACCAGAAGGGATGAAAGCCTGGATGATCAGCTCAAGGTCAAACTGGGATGAAATAGTCTTCAGCCACGTTCCTCGGGTGAAAAGAAACAGTTTTTGACAAGGAGCTTTGAGTGAGAGTCTAGAGACAAAGATCTGTCCAAACAGACACCAAGATTCCTGAGACTGGACTGGACGGAGGAGCTCAGTGAACCCAGGAGTCTTTTGATGGAGGGTATTTCATCATCAGGGGCAAAAATTCATGTCTCTGTCTTATTAGGGTTCAGGAACAAATGGTTGTCATTTAACCACACTTTGATCCTGGCCAAGCAGTCCAGTAGAGAGGAAAGACTCGGGGACTAAATATGATCAGTTCTCTTTGCAAAAAGAGTCTAAGGCTGAATGTCAGGGTTCAAAATGAAATTCCACTGACCTCCAAGGCCCGTTTCAACTATAGACCCAATAGAACCATCCGTTTATGATTTTGAGGAGGAATTTAATGCTGCACATTATATCAAGAGCTCTTACAAGGTCTGAAAACTCATGTTTTCCTTCTTGAAGCATTCAAATACATCAGTCTAAATTGTTATGGGACACATTCACATCCGATTGAGTTAAAGCCTGTAATGGTCAACGGGTAATGTTAGTCCTTCACTCTTGAATGATAGGGGCTTTACAACCCATTTATTCTTTCAGACATTATGTTCACTTAGTGAATGATAAGGTGTGTGCATGCATGTGTGTGTGTGTACATCTGGGTTGCCCGTGTGCACATGCAGGAGTGCGTGCACATGAATGTGGTCTTTGGGGATACACTTAATGACTAATAGTTTTTGCCAGTGGTTAAGTGCAAATTTAAAAAGCCTGCAATGAAGTGTGTTTTCACACAAAATGACTTTACTGCACAGTCTGGGTGAGTGTGTGTGTGTGTGCCTCTGAAGCTGTGTCTGTGTGCGACTGTCCTTCACCGAGCACGATCACGGCACACAGGTTCACAAACACATGCACACACACACAGCAGATGTTCATTGAAATGAATGATGGAGCTGATTTCCATTTGAATACGGAGTAGAAGTTATTAGGTGCAGCTACAGAGCCCCAGCATCACTGATACTGTCTAGTGTGAGCGGCTGTGTGTGGGAGAGAGTGTGAGATGGTAGCTCTTTCCTCTTTTTCACCCATTGTTTGAAACAAAGTTAGAAACAATCGGTTCTCAGTGATAAGCCATGCAAACCCAGACGCAGTGAAGTCAGACTTGTTGTGTCTGGTTGAGGTCAGCCGGTTGTAGCTGGATGTTATTACCATATAAATGCCCACTGTCAGCCAATCTGAGGGGGAAGTGGAATATTAATAAAGTCATTTTGTTGTTTGCGTCACAGAAAACTGGAGAAAAGACTTCCAGAAAACACAAAAAAGGTAGAATAAAAACCAGAAACTGCATTTGTTCTGATATTTTCAGGAAAGAATAAAACCAGTATCCAAACAATTATTAAATGCTGAAGGAATTCTCTGACCAATGAAATGGCTCAAAATTCCTTTGAAAGGCACTTCCACTCTGAAGTAAAGTTCAGATGTCTCATCCACAAACGTCCAGTCTGTCGAGCAGAGAACATTTACAGCTGTTCTCAGACATCAATGAGTCAACCCTTTGCAGTCTAAGGCTGCGTTCACATTCAACGCCTTTAGCGCAGCAGAGGCGCTGAAGTCATTGGACAGACGCCATCTGAGGTCCTGCGGCGCGATTTGAATGACAGGCGTGGCGGTCTGGCAGCATCACTATTTGAGCGCCGCGGCCAGATTACTTAACGATTTCAGCAACGTGATGATCGGAGGAGCGTTGGTGTGTTGCGTAGTTCCCTTGAGGCACATGCGTCCACCTCATGAAAAATGGAATGTAGCGTTTTTGTGGTAAATGTATCATGAAATATTTGTGAGGATGATGGAAGTAACACACTTAAGTAACACACTTACAGGTGGTGCTGTCATACGGTTCCTTTACGCAGCACCCTAGTCGTTCCTAAGGTGGGTACACTGCCTCATTACTTATCACATACACGGAGTGTGCACGTGATGTGCCCATAGGATCTCTGTTTGTCCACACAGACTACACTCTGCCTAATGTCCTCCTTTCTAACAGTCTGGCTGCATGCACGGGACTCGCACCTTTCACCTCAGCATCACTAACAGTGTGCATCTGGGGGGGTGGAAAAAAAGAAAAGTCTGTCTGACACGCCTCACAAACTACTTCCTTACTTGCCCGTACGTGTGGCTGAAGTGTTCACTACAACCTGACGACCCCAGCATGCCTGTAGGAATAACGTGCATGAACATTGTTGTGATCAGGGCTTAAGGGAGGAGCTGAAAATGACGATGTCTGAAGCCTTACTGCTCGGCCGTGACATGTGACTGATTCAGGAAGTGTTTATGATTTTGCCCCAAGTTTTGACAGAGAGGAGGAGGAGGTCTCCTTAGTGGGAACATTTTGAACTCATTTCTCCCAACAATGTATGTTGAGTAGTATTTTAGAGAAGATTTTTTTTTTTCATAAGCAATTTTGATTGAAATAAAAACCCATGATGTGTCCCCTAAACAACAATGACTGGTTTGACCTCACTGTAAGGAAAGCATGATCATTGTGTGCGTGTGGGGGTAATATTGTAAAACATCTGCAGTGAACACTATAAAGAACCAAACAGCTCTGGCAAAAGGGTTTGATCGTATCAACCCTCCAGGGCTAACTCCTGTGGACCAAAGTCTGCAACTCCACCTGAAGGCTGCAAACCACTTCATTGAGGACAGGGGGGAGGCAAATCTTAGCCGGAGAAAAATGATGGTTTTAGTGAGGAGTTAAGAAATCTATTTCTGTGAGAAAGGATGCTCGCTTGCTCAACAGAAATGGCGGACTCATACGCGAGCACCTGTCTCCTAAAACCCAAATAGGACAAGCCAGGTCATTAACCCCTGAAGGGACTAATCAGGTTAAAGATTGTCCCTCAGCCTTTCACTGCAGCTGAGGACAAAGCAGCTATAATGACTCCTAAGAACCCTCAGCATGGCCTTCAATGAACTCCCAGGTCTACGTGACCTGTAACCATTCAAGTCTTTGTTTTGGTCTCTGAGCCATCCACGTCTCTCTTCTGGTGTGCTAATGGAAAGCAGCTCTCCTCCCCGAGAGAAAATGTCTTCAAATATAAAATGAAAACCAGATGAACTTCAGAGAAAAATATTCTGCACTCAGAAAGGAGTTCTGAGTAAGTAAGTACATTTTATTTGTACAGCACCTTTCACAGACAAAAGTCACAAGGTGCTTCACAGGATAAAATGTGTATATATACACATATGAAAAACATAAAAGATAAAAAGCATAAACCACGTAAAACATTCATCTCAAGCCCAATAAAAGCAGTTTCAGTTACAATGCTTTGTAAAAATAAAAAGTTGTAACATTAAAAACAGTAGTTTTCAATGTTACAACTCCTTTTCTTTTCCGTCTGATCCAACACAAAAATGTTACAAATATGATTCAAATGAATAAAGTTTGTCCTGGATTCCAAAAGGGGTTTATTCAGACATTCCTCTGGTTTGTCTGTAGATTAATAACCCCTGTTGTTAAAGTAAAATATGTCCAACACAAGAGGCCCTCAGCTCTCATCTGTCTGCTCAGCTGTGGGACAGAAAAATAAAACAGTAGTTGAGTAACCCAGTAAAAATCTAACGGCGTTTTATACATAGAGTAGAAACGCCAGCATTTAAACTGCTTATTGCAAACACTGGTGCTAAATCATGTATCTGTGATCAATTTAAAACATCAGCATGGTTTTGGAGTAGCAGGCTCCTTACATTCTGCATGGGTCTAAGGTACAACTCTTTCACATACTTATGAGACGTAAAAATTAAAGACACAGATACGGCTGTTTCTAAATATCTAAGAGGTTTTCTGGAAAGGGTTAGTTAGGCTTAACACAGGTTAGGTTACCCATGTTAACCCTAACCCAGCCCAAAGCCTTTCTCTTGTCCCACTTTGTGTTTTGCTTCTTGTCCTGTCCTTAAACCAGCTTCCTGTGAGTTTAGTGTTCATCAAAAGCTTCAGAGTTTCTCCCTCAGAACGTTTCCCGTCTCCTGTTGCAGACATATCCAGAACAAAGCAGACATCTACAGAGCTGATGATGGTTCTGGACTCCTCTAAAGCCGTGTTTGTTCGTGTTTGTTTCCCTCGCTTCATTCTTTCTGAAGCTGCTTTTAGTGGACGATAGCAGTGAAAAAAGGACTTGATTCCTCTGGAGTCGCTCTCCTGTGTCTCCTCCTTTCAGTGTCTCATGAGGAATCCCTGGAATTGGAGTTATAGGCCGTGTTGTTTGTCTCAGAATGCAGTTGCTGTTTGTACTTAAAAGGAAATCATTGGCTCTTAATTAGAGCGATACTGCAGTGATAAAGTTACACCTCTACATAATGATATATTGATAGCAGTTGCAGGACAGGGTTTTTTTTTTTACCAACATCTAGTCTCTCTTTTTCCTCCATTATCTACAGAGTTTAAAAGTCTTTCATCTTCCGTCCTAATACAAAGCTATCCTTTCTTTTGATAAAGCAGCAGGCTACAGTCATTTGTTTGTCTGTGTTCTTGGCTGCAATGACATCATGCATGAGAGCATGCGGACACTCACTGGGCTTCTCATGTGTGTGGGTTTGCGTGTTTACGTGTGCTGTTTGTGTGCGTTTGCTGACGAGGGGAATTCAGATTGTGTTGGAGAGCTGACAGCAGCATTATAGCTCTCGGTGCAGCACAGGTCCCTTCAGGCTTCATCCTCGTCTCTGCTGAGGCTAAAAATGTCTTCTGCCTCATCTCTGCTCTCGCAGTCACGAGCACCGCTGCATGTTCACAGACCACTACAGAGCTGGAACATGGCAGCTTTACCTTCCTGCCATGCCCGTTACAACTCAATATGACCCAACAGTAGTTGGAGTCGCTCCCCTGCCGCTGAGATTTGCATCTCAGCAGCTTAAACTGTTGGGACTGATCAGCTTCCAAACTGGATTCTGATCCAGTTGTGAGAATTTTGTAGGTCATGTGACTAAATGACTAACGTCTGAGCAAACAGTCTTTTACTGCAGTTTAAGTCTTTTTGGAACATTAAAAAAAAAAAAAACATGCCAGTTCTGGTTCATTAGGTGATTCCCTTCCTTTTATGACTCAACGGCATGGGGAATGTTTTATTTATTGCCTATAATTGCAGTAGAAAATAAAATAATGTCAAAATAATTACGAAACTCCAAGATAGTTTTACCTTTAATGTTTGTTATTTAAAAAAAATAATGTTTATTGAAAAACACAAAGTTGAAACCAAAGGTTGTGTCGTACAACCACTGCTACAATTTCCACGTATGGAATTTTGGTCTGTTGTGATTCATGTGTGATATACAAAACTCAAAAGTGTTTCTTGTTCGTTGTTCATCGATGTGCTCAGACGTCCGTCCAGGGTTTTGGCTCGCAGGTTTTTACGGGAATTTGATTTTGAGCTGTGATTTTTGATAGATTTATACACAAGTTTGTGTCTTTCCATGACCGTTCCACGTTTGTCTAACAGACTTTTCACTATAACTTTTATATCACATATACATATCACCCTCAAATTAAATAATTGGTGCATGAATCACCAAAAAAATGCATATAAACAGCACAATAATCACACACGGTGCATGTCCTATGTTGGTTTATGTGTTCTTTGCCTAAACCAACGAACACATAAAGCAGTAGAGGAGAGAGAAAATGTGATTGGACACAGATTTGTAGATAAACTGCATCCATTAAATAGTATGACTTTGTTGGCAGCAGCTTTGTCTTTGACAGTTAGACCACACCCCTTTCAAGATGAAAATAATAAAGGAGAAATGTTCGAAACAGAGGACCTGAAACTGAAATTTCAGGAAATTTTAAAATAAAGCTCAGAAATAACGCTAATGAAATTGTTTTGTTCTCCACGCTGAATATTTGGATGTTTAACATGTTTGACAGAGTTTAGCCCAAAACCGTCATCATCATAATGTAAAGACCACTGGGAATGCTTTGCACACAGATCAGAAGATGATCGGGGCGGGTCTTTGGTTTACTTAGTAAGGAGTCCAGAATGCAGAGTTTTTGTCATTCCCAGGAGTAAAGCACGCTCTCTGGCTTGATGCTGAAAATGAACATGAGCTAATTTGTCTGCCTGTTGGGTTCAAAACAAGACTAACCCTGAAAAACTGCAGTTTGAAGAGTTGACTGGCTAAGGATCGACTGAAGCTAATGAGCTCCAGCACATTTAGTTCTTCAACAATAACTTTGGGATTGTACCAATTAACTTGCTGCCTAATTAACTGAACCTTCAGCGTTCAAGCAGATCTCAGGCTGACTTTAATACCATTGTCTGTGTTTTTTTCAGTTCCTCCGCAGTTCCTGAACTATCCGACCAACACCTACGCTTATGAGTCCACCGACATCGAGCTGGAATGTGCCGTCACAGGAAATCCCCTGCCAACTATCCGCTGGATGAAGAACGGCGAAGAAGTAATCCCAAGTGACTACTTTCAAATAGTGGTGGGTCACACACTATAGAAATATAGATCTTGTATCCTTAAGCAGTGTTAAGTTAGGGTTTCATCATGTTGCCTCAAAGAAGAGTTTTTTTGCAAATACATTTGTCACTTTATTACCGGTTTGCTAAGTCATTACTGTAATTGAGTTAATTCTATTTGAGGTGACTCAAACTCTCAACACCAATGTCCTAATTAGAAGATTAGCTCCTGTGAAGTGTGTACTGTCACATTTTCACACTTCTCTCACAAACGGCGTCTTTGCTCTTTTTCACTGTGAGTCTTTTGGTAAAGCTCTGGTGTTGCACACAAAGACTAATCTTTTGGATCTAACCGTTTAATAAGCGGGTTTCATTTCCAGCTGACAGAGATGATAAAGATAATTTGTAAGTGAATTTATAAAATAATTACTGAAGGCTGGTTGCAGTGCTGAGTGCTGCACTACGACCAGCAGAGAAGTGAAGATCTTCCTGCTGTTTAGTCATCTGATAAATCTCATTACCACTGTTTTAGTCTACGTGTTTTCTTGTGGTATATCAAGCGTTTGAATGAGAAGAGTTGTCTTTTTTTTGGATGTTCCTGCTTTTGTCAGTAGCCTACACAGCCAAAGGCTGACCTACATTTCAGATGCGTTGTTGACGAGTCGTCTGTTGTCTTTCAGGACGGCAGTAACCTGCAGATTTTGGGTTTGGTGAAGTCTGATGAAGGATTTTATCAGTGTGTTGCTGAGAACTCTGCTGGTAGCTCGCAGGCTATGGCTCAGCTGTTGCTCCGAGAGCCAGGTATGGATGCACACAAGCATGTACACACTCAACAATGACAATCACACTACCACCTTCATTCTGTCGGGCTGTAACAATTCATTCTAACAAAGACTCATAACACAATTTGTGGTTGACGGTCCGATTCATGGTCGACGTTGGTTCATTATGAACGATCCGATTCACTGAACGATGATCAATGCAGGACATCTTTAGCCAAAACTTCAACCAGTGTGACTTGATAAGTACCTGGTACTGAAGAGTGCAGGTGAAGTTTTCCATGGATTTCTTCAAGATAATCCATTTCATTTTGAAATGATTTTAGAACGGTAGAAGTCGATTACCAACTTGCCACAGACGGATCGATCTGGTTGGATAAACTGATGTCTCTGTTTTGATATTCATACAACTTTTTATTAATATTGCCAAACCTTTAACACCCACTTGCATACATAATTTACTCATTCCAATTATAACCTGTCTAATAAAATACTTTATTGTTTTCATCTCCAGTGATTGGAATGTCAGGTAAAACAAGGATCTGCTGCTTTTTGTTTTATCTAAAATATCTCTGCTGTAGAACAGAGTTTAGGGCCACGGTGAGAAAAAAAAACTCTGGAGGATCTTTGTTTTTTTTTGATCCTCGCTTACAGGATAAAAGTCAAAATTTTGAGATTAAAGTCGGAATAGATTAAACCCGCTACAGCAAAGTTGTCTGTTTATCGGAGCCGTGCTTGAAGATGAAAGATGTGGAGCATTTGGGGAAGCTTTACTTCCAGAAAGGTTTTAAAACCAAAAAATTCTTAACTTTTTGGTGACTCAAAATTCAGATTATTGTCAGTCTCTCTCACTCAATTCGTTAAATCCACTGTCATAAATTTAGGAGTGAAGAATGACAATGACGATTTTAATTAGGACAAGCAGATCAGTTCAGTGGGGAGATCCAGCTTCTTTCAGTTAAGGCAGCCAGCTAAAGTCAAATTGTTTTATCAAGAAAGCCCTTTGAGACAGTAATCCACGCCTTTGTAACATCTCGGCTGGATTACAGTAACTCTCTTTACTTTGGTGCCTCTCACTCATCCTTGTCCCGTCTCCAGCTGCTGCAGAACGCTGCTGCACGCTTGTTAACTGGAGCGTGGAAGAGAGAGCACATCACACCAGTTCTGGCTGCCTGTCCATTTTAAAGTTTGTTTTGAAATTCTTTTATTTGTTTTTAAATCTTTAAATGGTCTGGCTCCGCCCACCTCTCTGAGCTGCTACAGCTGCATTCCCCTTCCCGCTCGCTTAGATCAGCTGACCAGCTGCTCCTAGATGTGCCATGGACACAGCAGAAACTCAGAGGGGATGGGGCATTTGCCGTTGCTGGCCCCAGCTTGAATCGCTTCCATAGTGGAATGCTCTCCCTATGCAGGTTAGGCAGGCTTGTTCACTGAAGGGTTTTAAATCCAAATTGAAAACTCACTTTTTCTCCCTGGCTGTTAACTCAATGTGAGTTGATGTTTTTATTGGTTTTTATATATTTTATTGATTTTATGCTGCTTGTTTTAGATTGTTGTTTTGTTTCCATTCTGCGTTTTTAAGCACTTTGGTCAGCCTCTGCTGTTTTAAAAGCGCTTTATAAATAAAGTTGACTTGACGTGTAGCCGGCGTTTCGGGGTTCAGTGTTGGTAAAGCAGAGTGTCATCTGTAAAATAAGGAGCTCAGCGACACGTTTGCGTGTAGAGGACCACTACTTTATTTTTTTTTTCGTTCACATACATGATTTCATTTTCATTACGTCATGAACCTGTCATGCACAGAACACCAAAGCTGAAGGTAAAGTGTTCCCGTTTCTACAAAAAGCAAAGATGAAAATAGTCTGTTCTATTAGCATTAGAACGTTGAAAATGCCAGAAAGTGCTCCTCCTCCTCAGATGAAAACGTCACACAGACGTAGAGATCTGGTCTTTGGAGGAAGAAAGGATGAAGGTGGACATCTGCAGGGACACCGACGTCTTCATCAACGGCTGCAGAGATCCTGAAAGCTACCCATCAATAAATAAATCATAAATCAAACAAAGGAGCTTCCAAACATTTGGAACGTTATCAATAAACATTCAGCTCACCTGTTCCACTGAGTTTAGTGGGTCTGCTGCTGCGTGGCGTTCACCTGCTGCTCTGAACGCTCACTTCCACTTTAATCTCCTCAGTTTACGAGTTTTTCTTTAAATCTCCTCATTTGGCTTTTTTTTTGGTGGCCCTAAAACTCCATCGTAATGTTTATGGAACAGATTTAGAGTTGAATGTCAAGGGGAGAGTACATTTCTTTACTAAAACTAACTTGTCTATATGTCTCAGTTTGACACTTTTTTTTGCAAACAACAGTAATTGCATGTAGAACAGCCGTTTTTGCTAACTGCATCCGAATTTTACCTTGTCACACTATTAGCAGGCCGGTTTCCATCCACGGCGCTTGTTTCCATCTGCGAGGTTGTCGGGCTTTTCTGCTTAGCGGGCCTCTTGTTGTAAAGCTTTTGTTCACTTTAAGGGGAGCTGGATATTTGATCTGCTTTTTTTCTGTTTCTCAGTAATCAGATTAAAGTCACAGCTGACAGAACACCAAGCTAGCTGACTTTGGCAGAGCGGTTGTTTGTTGTACTGTTGATTGTGTTTGGGTTAAAATCCTGTAGGCATGTGGGGTGACAGCAGTTGCTACTTCATGGTACAAAAAGACACACACACACACACACACACACACACACACACACTAAGCTTTTCTATTGAATGCCTGAGTCAGCACAACACACTTCCAAGCGCCCACAGCGGTGGCTCTGTGTGGGAGTTCGTGGGTGTTTTGTGGATGTAAATGAAAAAGCTGTGAAGAAAGTGAGCCCCTGGGTATTTCCTCTGGGAAATTGTGTTGATGTGACGTTAAAGTCTGAATAACCCTGTGGGACACAGATGATGCCGTGACAGTAGCCTGCCCATGTGCTTTTACGCATGCCGGTCCTCAGATAGTCATGTGACGCCGCCGAAAAAACCCCAAACAAAAACGAAAGAGCAGCAAATAAGTTCTGTCTATGTCTCTTAGTTGTTTGGACAGAGTGCATTCTTCTTCTGTTCTGGGGCAGCCATGGTGCAGCGGTAGGGCGGTCGCCCCATGATCGAAAGATTGCAGGTTCGATTCCCGCCCTGCACACCCATGAGTCGAAGTGTCCTTGGGCAAGACACTGAACCCCACCTTGCCTCTGGTGGGAGGTTGGCGCCAGTGTTCAGCAGTGGAGCCGCCATCAGTGTGTGAATGTGTGTGTGAATGTAAAGTGCTTTGGGCCTTTGAGTAAGGTAGAAAAGTAGACGCCATTTACCATGTTTTTCTGTCACCCATGTGTTCACATGTTTTCATTTTTCAAATGGTAAAAGCTGTAGCCTATTTGGAAAAGATTTGTTCAAATTTGCTCTGATCTTCTCTCTCGAAGCTGCTTGCTGTTTGTTGATTGATTCATTCTAGTCTGTTCAGGTCTACAGTCTTGTCCCTGGTGTCCTCAGACAGCTCTTTGGTCGTGGTAGAGAGGTCTGACTGTTTAAAGGTGCGGATAAGCAGATCAAACAGGTTTACATTAATACAGGTAATGAGTGGAGGACAGACGACCTTAAAGAAGTGAAGAGAATTCTTGTTGTTTGTCAGAGACAAATACTTATCGTCTGCGCCGTTGTACAAATGCATCCTTTAAAATCCTTTAGCGTGATTTCCTGATTAATTCTGTTGGAGTGTAGCTTTGGTGAACATTACAGAGCAAACGTGGTGAATACAAATCCGTTGCAGAGGGTCCCATGGTATTGTTCACCCCCAAACTGCAAAGTCCACTGCTGGGTGAACGACAAATACCTGTTTACCCCCCCCCTACTGAATGCTGGTAGGGAAAGAGAGGCCTCTTCTAGAGAACATGCCCACTAAGCTGACGTCACAGTTATAGAGAACTGCTGCTGCGCTTCCTGACCTGGTCGTTAGCTGAAGCTCAACCAAACTGTAGAATAAAGAAGGATACAAGATGGGAAGTCTACCCAGAATGCATCTGTGTTTGAGTGTTATCAGCTGTGTGCACCCTCATGGAGGTTTTTTTAAGTTTTATTTAACCTTTATTTACCCAGGAAATGTCCCATTCAGATTAAGAATCTCTTTTTCAAGGGAGTCCTGGCTAGGAGGAAATAATAAACTACATTTATAATAAAAATGAAACTTTTAAAACATAAAATAAAGTAAATTAAACTGAGAGTTTATGTCTTAGTTTTGTTCTCTCTTTTGGTCTCTGCTTTAATCGCCGTTCAGCGTGTTGCTTCTCCCCGAGCCAGCGGCACACATTTAGAGGGTCAGATGGTTGGTTAGTGGAATCGCTTGGTTACTATCGCCACGGGAACCGCACATCCCAGGAGGCTAACCGCGGCCAATCAGACATTCCCACGAGAAATCGCAGCCCAGAGTGTGAGCACGTGAAGTGTGTGTGACTGTCGGCACACCACCTTGTTACCCCTGAAAATGAAAGTCTTCTGACTTCCTAGGTTCTTCTGTAATCAGACACGGCTGTGTGTGTTTTTGTTTTTCACATTCCTGACACGTGAAAAACACAACCCGTCCCGATAACAGCAGAACCTAAGAAGTCAGTTAATAACACAGACGCTAGGAACTTTACTGAATGAACATCTTCTGACACAAGCTCGGTTCTGACAGGAAACACACGTGCACACAAAGATCTTTGGGATTTTGTCGTGACTTCTACAAAAGTCTTAACATTTCGGTTTCCTGTGTTGGAAAACATTTCACTAAAGCTCAAACTTTACTGACATTGGGCGGTTTCGTTAACCGAGAACCCGTGTTGACCATCATGCATGGAGGTTTTTTACCTACCTTTCATCATTAATATCCACTCTGAAGCAAAAATCCACCTGCAAACTCAGCCGGGCGGTGTCCGCTCTGACCTGTGTGCAGGTCTGGAGAAAACACAATGAGGCTTTGGATGTAAATAAAATGCTGACTCATCATGTGGTTCTGAACATTTTCAAAGGTAGAAATGACAAAACCAAAGATGCAACAAAATCATAAATATATCTTGAGTCCCACTTGAGTGATGGGGTCAAATCAGGATCAAGAGAAGGAACAACCAGAGGCAAATTTGGAAAAAAGAATCAAAATTTGAAACCAGTTGATAAGTCAAAGGTACAAAATTGTAAACTTGAAGGAATTATTGCAAATTTTTTTAAACTAAAATTGTAAATAAGAATATTAAATTAAACCAAAAAAGTTTGCAAAATTAAGAAAAGGGTTTATTTGGATTCTCAAACTTTTTTCAAGGGTTTTCACAGCTGAGCTGATCTTAATTTTACGTGGGGGCGGGGCTTGGATTTCATTGGCTACAGAGACATGTTTCCCATCAGTCACAGGTACGCCTCACTCCACACTTTTCTCTCTAGTTTAAACTCTTACAGCTCAAACCTTCATAGTAAAGAAAGTCAGAATTAAAGAAAGAAAACAAGAATCTTATCCAATTTCTAACTATATCTATATCTGTCTGTCTGTCTGTCTGTCTATCTGTCTATCTATCTAGATCAGATTTTCAATCATTCTTTTTTAAATTTACAATCTGCCTTTTCCTTCACTCTAAGCTGTCTGTCTGTCTGTCTGTCTGTCTGTCTGTCTGTCTGTCTGACTGTCTGTCTGACTGTCTGTCTGTCTGTCTGTCTGTCTATCTAGATCAGATTTTCAATCATTCTTTTTCAAATTTACAATCTGCCTTTTCCTTCACTCTAAGCTGATCCTGATTTGACTCCATAAAAGTTTCTTTATCTTCCAATTTAAAATAAGTCCATTTCTGAATGGATGGAAGTTCATGTGATCATAGTTGCAGTCATTCATTGGCTAAATCAATGGCAGCCATCAGTTGTGTTGTTTGACTGAGTTAATACCAAGAAAGAGGAATAACTTTCTGATGAAACCGCATCCCAAAACATTTGTGAGGGGGGGCCGGTGTTTGATTGCATTGGAAACAACCCCGTCTTTGCGTCTATATCGGATACTTTTAGTCACAAACTTTACAAAACCTTTGCAGAAAAAGAAGAGAATTTAGAATCAAACAAATCAAATCAATAGAATCAAAACTTGGCAGTTTTCTGTTTCAGGTTTTTTTTGTTGAATTGTTACTGGATAAAATGTACAACAACACAGCGTATACACAGCAAATGTCGGGACTCGTACCTGCAATTCTTGCAAAAATAATAAAAGTCCCATTTAAAGGTCACATGTCATTGATTATTGTCATATTTGAAGTTGATTAGAAAGCTGTTAGATGAAATATTAAACTCCTACAGCTTTGGGGACCCACTTGTTAACTGCATCATTGTTTAGTCTTTTGCCACTTTTCCCAAACCCCCCAGTAGAATTGAACAGAAGCAGTCCCTGGGTCGCCTCTCAAACATTCTGCAGCTCCCAGCGCTCGCTGCACTCTTCCTTCTCTTTGTGCTGCATTGTATAATATAGACGTAAGCATTGGTTTGACTTTGTAACTTCCAGAAACACAGCTTCTGCTTTTGGAGCATCGTCCTATTCCAAGACAATAAAAAACAAACAATTGAGGACAATTTAGACTGGGTCCGAATTCCTTCCCTACTCACTACATAGAGCACTCTATAACGCGTTCTCCATTTTCTAGAGATGTCTGAATCTACAATTCCAAAATCCAGAGCCCTAGAAATTTCCCAGAAGTCTCTGCAAAAAGGCAGTGTGCATCGATGCTCTCTAGATCGGCAAATATAGACCACAATGCATTGCATAGGAACAATTGTTGCCAAAAAATGTATTAAAATGTATTTTTTAAATAAACTATCAACGTTTTTATCTTCAGAAGACAGTGGACTCATAAATAATCCATGCAAAACGCTCATATCAATTAAATTTTAACTTTGTGAGATCAATGACGTCATGCGCCGTTAAAAAAAACCAAAGTCGTGATCATGGTGTCTGAATTGCTTTTAAATCCAGGGCTCTACATAGAGCTGCACTATATAGTTTTTAGTAGTCAGGGGTTAGGGCGGGAATTCAGACACAGTCCATGGAGACTTTCTTTTTCTTAAGACATCGACCCCAAATGGGTCAAACTTCAGACCATTTCTTCTGGGTTGCTGTGAACACAGTAAAGCATTTGTGTTTTGAAATGAGAAAAAGCCTTTTGGTGGGTCGGTCTGCGTTTGCTCGTCTTCTGCAGTGACTGAGAAAGAGGGGAGACTCTGTGGAACTTTCAAAATAAAAGTGGGTGGTTAAATGGACTGCTTTTTGATCCACATCGGAAATGTTTAGACTGGGACCTAATGCCGCCATGCTTGACACTCTGCGTTAACCATGACATGCTTACTTAACACAGACGGAACTCCAGCAAATCTGCTGAACGCATTTCACGCTCTCAGGTGTGGAGCAACAAGCACTGGGATTTGAACGCCCAACTACTGATGTGTGCATAAAGTAGTTGGACTTCTGCGACACGCACGCTGCTGACAGGAAGTGCACGTGTGGTAGTTAGATGTGTGCTTTTGCTTTGTTTCCTTTTTGCTTTCCTTTTTTAACACGGTTATTAAATATTTTTTTATCTTCTGCTCCTAAAATTAACAAATCATTTGACTTGAAAACACGCTTTCCCAAATTAAACATTTATTTCTTATATAAAAGTCCCCTTTGGTAATAGTTTCCTTAATGACTTCAATGGTTCCAGTGTTGCTTAGCCACAGCAGTATTCTTCTGCTCCCGACTCTTTTGTGATGACAGGACTTTAGACTGTTTTTAGGTTGGCTAATTAGCTCGACACAGTTGAAATAATTGCAAGAGTTTAATTGAAACCACAGTAAACAAGAAGCGCTTTGCATGACAACTCTGCCGCCATCAGTGTGTGTGGGAGTGAAAAGCACGGCGACGGTGAAGTGCTCCTTAAAAGCGCCACATTGGTAGATGCCTCTCTTACAGTTGGTTTGCAGAGGCAGATTTGCAGCAAACCGGACAGCTACCGATAGTTCTGCAGCCACCAAGGCAGTGTTTCTGACGCTGGTCCTGGAGGAACACTGTCCTGCATTTGTTCAATCCATCCCTGCTCAAACACACCTGCTGTCCATGACTGCCACTGCCAGGCGTCTGCAGAGCCTGATGATGAGCTGGAGCCGCTGTGCATAAGCAGGAGAACCTGGAAAACAGGCAGGACGGTGTTCCGCAAGGAAACACTGCAGTAAGGTTAGTGACACGGGGTAAAAGCAACACAACCAAAATGGAATCTGTGAAAGCATTTTCCTTTGGTGTTTGATGACCCAGATGTGAGAAACTGAGACTGTTATTAATTATTCTTTCTTTTTAGTCTTCCTTCATCTGTTTTAGGAGCCTCGGGTGGGTCGTGTTTTCTCTTTTCTGTTTCACATCTTACTTTTTATTTGTTTATATATAATTACATATTTTTAGTCCATATCTATAAATATCAGTTCAATGATACTGTAAGTGAATACTGTGGATGAAAAAGCTGCCAAATAAAGTTTGGAAGAAACACAAAGAAATCTTTCTGCAAGTAAGGGGATTTACATTCTGATACCATTCAACGCCTTTTTTTAAATTCAGGATTTAGATAATGATTTTTCCCATTTTTGTTTTTTTTTTTAGCTTTAACTCTCAAATGATGGTTAAAGCAAGACAGACACAGAAAAGCAGAGAAGCATGCCATGACAGATAATTTCCTGGCTGCTGTGGGAAAAGGAGATGAAGAGATGATCAGGACGACAGCAGAAAGAGAGAGAGAGTGTGAAAGGAGTGCAAAAAAAGAGAAGCTAAAAAATCCAATCAGACGTTGTGGGTCTGTGGTTCCGGGAGAGGCAGGATAGATTAAGGATACGGGGGTGGGGGGGGGGGATCCAATGAGGCAAAAGAATAGATTAGGAAAAAAGGCTAAAGAAAGAGCGGAGAGGAAAAAAGCAAAAGTAAAGTATAAAAGAGGAAAGGAGGGAAAAGAGGAGAGAAATAAGGGACTGAGGCAATAGAGATAAAATTCAATCAGCTTGCATGATTTTATCAAAGCTGAGCGAGAAGAGGAAGGTAGGACATGGATGGACAGACGGAGGAGAGTGGAAGCAAAGGAGAAGAAGAGATGGGAGGGGTCAAGCGAAGGGCAGGGCGGGCGAGGGAGAGGTGGAGTAAGATGGGGGGGGAGTGTCAGCCATGACAGATTTGTATTCCACAGTGTGCGTCTGACCTTAGCAAACCCATCACACACAAACGCACACACACACACTTTATCTCCCACACACAGAAAGGCTTTCCTCCGTTACCTCTCTGCACACACAAATCAACACTTTACCTTCACTGTGTGCAGGATTGGGTCCATACAAAGGAGGGGTTTGTTGCCATAGTGATGGCAGCCTTTCTTCTTCTATCATGCGAGGACCAAATAGGTGTTTGAGCGTGAGGCAGGTGGAGGTAAACATGAAATGTTTGCCTCAGACTCTGGGTTGTGCCGGATGCTTCCTGCTTCTAAGCTTACATATGCAAATATGCACAGTTATTGCTGAGAGCATTTCAAGTTTCTTCTGCAAAACTTTATCTCCACATTTCCAGTCTTCATTATTCTCGCTCCCAGCACACTGCATATTCTGACCTCCTGTCATCATAGGAATCCTCTTAATGCTTCACCCACTTTGCTACTTTGTTCTGGCTCTTATTATGGTCTCTGCTTTATGGCTGCCTGTGTGTGTCTCACCAACACAACCATCATTTTCTCTTCTCCTTTCATTACAGCACATTCCAAATTATTATGCAAATGCTATTTTTCTATGATTTTTCTAAATCCTAAATGCAAATGACACTCAGCATCATTTCAAATTACTAACCATGAGAGTATATATGAAATGTTATTGAACAAACCTCCTAAAGATGACAGTGAAACCTTCAAAGTCACTGTTTCACATTATTACACATAGCAGTTCCACAGCATTTGATAGACTGTAAAGAACAGAAAACTGTCATCTGTTGAATTTGCTGCATTAGGTCATATTTACTGAAATCCAAAGCTATTCCATGTAGCCTACAGGCCTACATACATTATATTTCTCTTTAGGATGCTCCAGAGGCTCTCAACAGGGTGGGGGTCAGGAAAGGATTGGGCCACCCCATCAGTTTATCACCTTTTATGCCCATAGCAGCCAATGCAGCAGCATGACATGGTGCGTCGTCATGAAGATCAAAGCTCGGTTCTTCTTTTTGTACCACAGAAGAAAGTGGTCAGTCAGTCAGAAGCTCCACCTACTTTTCAGAGGCTATTCACCTTCAGGGGTCGACCAGCTCTCTCCCCATGGTTCCAGCCCAAACCATGACTCAGCCACCTCCTTACTGAGGCTGCAGCCTTGTTGGGACGTGGTGGCCATCCAACCACCTACTACTCCCTCCATCTGGACCATCCAGGGTCACACGGCTCTCATCAGTGAACCAGACTGTCTGAAACTGAGTCTTCATGTGTGTCTGGATCCACTGCAGGGGTCGAGGGTCGTTTAGGGGTCCGTAGAAGGTTTCCGTAGAACTGCAGCCTCTGGAGGATCCTACACCGTGATGTTGGTGGGACTCCAGAGACTCCAGCAGCTTCTAGTCTGTGCTTTCTGCTTTGTGATGGTGTTTCAGCAGCTGCTCTCTTAATCCCATGTTTGTCTGTCAGGAACCTTCCTCATTCTGTCTTCATCTGCATGAACCTGTGTGTCTCTGAATCAGCCACAGATCTCTATAGAACCATGATCACCTGAAGTCTTCATACCGTGTCCAAAGCATTGAACTACTTCAGGCTTTTCAGCAGCAGAGACGTTTTTTCTTTTCATTTTGATTGAAAATGTTGCTTAAACTGCAAGACACATGGAGCAGCTCAGCGGCCTCGTAGTAGAGTGTCTGCCCTGAGACTGGAAGGTTGTGGGTTCAAATCCACGACCGAGTCCCACCAAAGACTCTAAGAATGGGACCCAGTGCGCCCCTGCCTGACACTCAGCATTAAGGGGTTGGATCGGGGGGGTTAAAACACAAAATGGTTCTTGAACGCGGCTGCAGATCACGGTGGATAAACATTTGCAATTTTTAGTGGTTTTGTTTGATGTGCTGCATCACCAGCACTCTTTCTTTACTTATTTTATTTATTCTTGATTTGTTTTCAATGTTTCTACATGTTGTTGCTTTGCTTTTGACGTCACAGTGATTGAATTGCCTCTGTGTGGAGAAGATGCAGGTTGTAGCTGCCTTGCATTGGGTCTGCATAACCTCTAAAAGTTTGGTACATGTCTGAAGAACCAAAGCTAACACTGACACACGTTTGCTAAATCTCTGATTTTAGCGTATCAACAGCAGCATATTTACTGTTTACTCTTTGCTGAGTCACTTTTGAAGCTACAGCCATCAGTGCCGCGTCCCGAGCGGACTGCGGTGCTACGCTATCCGGGGCGATCACACTGACTTTAAAGAGTCCTGTTTACCGCAGCACATGCAATGCCCTGCAACTGTGCTGTGGCTGAGGGGTTTCGACTTCTGGGTTGCAAAAAGAGCATAATGGTGAAGCTATCATCTTAAAGGTCCAATCTAAGAATTGTGCCCAGCACGTCCTGTTCCAGCTGGAAAATGACAATTCAGAAGGATCAGAAACCCTGGAGGATCGTGAATCCTGATCGAAACTGCAACAAAGCTGTCAGATTATTGAGAAGTTGTGGGAAAAAAAACACTTGCTGCTGATCAACACGAGAAACACCAGTGCAAACGTGAAACTGAAACAGGAAATCACACAGCTGATGGTCTCAATATTGGAGGAAACAGTTTCTGCTCATAAACAGGTATTCATGTTTTTCATGCTTCTCCTGGCTTAGTTCATTTGTTAGCATCTTTTACCCAGAAAGGCCTGCCTGGGGTTTCCTTCATCAGGTCAGTGTTTTGTGGTGAAAAACACATTTTATTCTTTTCTTTCTGCATAAAATCATCTGTAAAGAAGGAAGGCAGAGATGGAGGTAAAGAGCACATTCATCTTTTCTCCTCTCACACTGCTGATGTTTCTGCTTCTATTGAGCAGCATAAATGGAAAATCATCTACAGACTGTGTGTGTGTGTGAGTGTGTGGTGGGTGGGTGCATGCACAACTATTGATCTGGTTGGAGGTTTGTACCTCACCACCTAGATTTAAATGTGTCACCATGCTCTGTGTGGGTTTGTGTGTGTACGCTTCTATATCAGGTGTGTGTTGTCACTTCCAACATCGATTCTTTTTGTGATGAAACACCTTCGCATCTGCCCCTTCATCATCACTCAGGAAGGGCAGGCCAGGGGAAATGGGTGTGTACAAATGGAACCGCATTGTGTGTCTGGACATTTACAGTAGTTATCGAGTGAATCCAGCTGCTCGCTGAGGAGAAACTCCAGGAATCACAGACTCTAAATGCATTTCAACTCCTTCTAGTAATCAGAAAGAGTGTCCTTTACTTCAGAAACTCTTGAGTGTGTGATCTGAGAGGGTGCTCGTAGAATAGGTGAAGCTTTATTTCTGGGGCGGGCGTGCTGCAGAGCGATCGACTTCTGATCGTAGGGTTGCAGGTTCGGTTCCCGCCCTGCCTGCCCACGTCTCAACTTGTGTGAATGTGTGTAAATGTGTGTGACAGTGCAGCGCTTTGGGCCTTCAAAGAACAAAAGGACTGTGGAAGTTCACACCGTTTGGGGTCCAGATCTGCACTTGTCAAAGTGATGCAGAAGCTTCATGCAAAGCAGAGGATGATAACCGGTAGATTTGTTTGTGTATTTTTGAGCACACCCAAATAAGTACAAGTACAAACCATTATGCCTCCTAAAGCTTTTACATGACATTTGTAATTGCTTAATCGTTTTACTTGTCATCTATTTATTGATTTATCTATTCCCTACTTTAAAAAGTTTTTACTTATATAAGGACTATTATTAATATTATTTTACTACCTTTCTAGACTATTATTACGCTCATGAGATAAAAAGTTATGTTTTAATAATTCTTCATGTCTTGTTAAAAATGTATTCATTTATTTTATGATTACTATTATTGTTATATCTTTTGCTTTTATTTTATTATTATTTATATATTCCAGTGTTTCCTCTCTGGGATCCATTGTTCTGGGGAACTACCGCCTGTAGGGGGCGCTGTTGCTGCTGTGCTCGTTCTCATTGGGCCGGCTGGGGTCCCGCTCTGTGGTCTAATAGCCATGGACTGGGTCCTGAGCTGCTGTGTTGGGCGGGCGCTGTGGCAGTGACCCCCGTGGTCGGGCTGGGCCTTGGAATAAATGGCCCCCCATGATATCGTTTCCTCAAAGCAGAACCGAGCCAGACTGTTTCTGTAACCCTTGTTCTATCCTAGCCACGTTAACATTGGGAGTGGGGTCATCTAGACCCACTAGACAGAGCTCTGAACCTTTGTTCTTCAATGATTTGTGATCTTCATCTGGTGTCCATGGATTACATGAAATCCTCTCCACCTTTATCCACCTTTGTCATGGTAGGAGAACACCTCAATGGAAGGGGGGGGGGTCATAGGATAGCACAAGGAATAAGCTGCAGTTCCTCGTTTCTGTTCGGGATTATATTGGGATAACTTGGTGGGTGGAGGGAGGAATCTGGTGAGGGAGGGGTGCCAATTTTGTGTGATTGTCGTGTGTTTCCTGCTTTAATAAATGTTTATATTTTATGGCTATTTTATTTGCCTCTATGTAAAGTGCTTTGTGTTGTCAACTGATATGAAAGGCACAATACAAATAAATAAAGTTTGAGTTAAAATTAAAAGCCGACAAACCCATGGATGGCTGTTGGACTTGCTTGTACAGGGTGAGTGAAAATGACTGTAAACTGTGCTTGAACGTTAACGTCCTCATTCCTGAATTCTTAAAACCACCCCTTGTTTTTCCTCATTGAGCTGTGGACGTTTCTTTGTAATTTCACAGACTATTACAATGGTTTTGGCAGCTCTGGCCTGTGTTCAGTCCCTCATGCAGTCCAGGGCAAATACTGAGAAACTAATTTTGTATAGAATGACTGGAAGAACATGAAAGTGTTTGTTAACGAATGACGTCTGTATATGAAGCAGACCATTGGCTACATTTCTGGAAACAATGACTTTTTAAACTAACATTTGTCAAAGATCTGCAGACATCTGAGGTTTTGATGCTGGTCTTAGTCTGGTTTGACTGGACATTTGGAACGTAAGGGATATTCTAAAAAAGCAAAAATCGTATCAATGAGCCTCATATTTCTGATGTGAAGTCATTGGAGGACTGTCCCTGATGGACCGTGCCTTCACCCACAATCCCTGGATAATCATCAGATGCCTTCTAGCTTAAATGAATGTTGGCTTTTAATGAAGTTGAAGCAAAATTACGTTTTAAACAGCATTTTTTCTAATCAGAGGCGGCTCAGTGTTCCTGTGTGCTCTTCAGGAAAATACAGCATTGCCCGCAGATCAAAGAGAAACCATTCATTTGCTAAAATACTTTCACGCAGAGAGACTTACTTAAATGTGGAGTCTGTGCTTTAGTCACAGTTTCAGGTTTTCTTATGATTTACCCTTTCTGTTTCTTTCTCTTTAGCTTTGGTGTAGTAAACATCTGAAACGTTTTAGAAAGAGTAAAGCTTTTCTGTGCATGCGAAGGTTGGAATACGTTTCTGCTGCGGGACGCTGCAGAGAGTAGATTATAACTCAGAGATGCCTGTAGTTGGAACTGATTGTGCTGCTGGGAGCAGTCTTCTCGGAGGTCACCTTAGTGCGCCTGTGTGTTTTCAGAATGCTGGACGGCCTCAAAGTTCAGCGAATGTGGCTGCGTTTCCTGCTTTCACAGAAAATAACAGGGCTCTGGACACCATGACACCGCATTTCATGACATACAAACACCTGCAATTACTGCATTGTAGCAGAAAGCTTTTACGAGAAATTGCACATGCACGCACCGGCAAACACGTGTAGCTTTAGCATTGTGTAAATGTCAGTGCACAGCAGCCTTTAGCTCATATTTATGTAGCCTGCAAGCATACAGGCTATCATTGAAAATGACCAACAACATATTTTATAAAATCCTTTCATTAAATTCAAACTGTTGAGTTAGGCTAAGATTATTTGTCAAAGCAACATGAAATGTGTTCTAAATTAATTTCTTTGAACAGACTGTTGGTAGTTCTGGATGCATTTCTTTGCAGAAGGTACCCACTGTCACTGCCAGCTGCTCTCATTCATGAAACCTTTTGTTGTGAAATATGTCTTCTTAAAAAAAAACAGTGCTACATGTGTGTTAGACTAATGTAGATAATATGGGAGAAAAAGTTTCCGGTTTTGATGCCGAGCAGCTGCCACATTGATTTCTTGGGTTTGGTTTGAGGCATATTTTTAATTTCGTTAACTGTAAAACTGATGGGCAGATCTTATTAAAGTCTCACTCCAGACATCTTTTCATGTATTCTCAAAGCGTCTTTCAAAAATATTGATGATGCAGTTTTCAGGAAAAATTCAAAAACCTGTGTTGTTTTCTGGGACATAGTTTCTGCAGAGCAGCAGGAGATCATCAGAACGTGAAGAACAGATTTCACTGTTACAGTGGGGGTTATGAACCTTCAGACACACGAGGTGTGAATTGGTATAAACCCCTTCTGCGTCTGAAGGAAAGCTTTATTTATATTATTGTGTTTCTATGCATTTCTTGTTGGACCGAATGGGAAAAGAGAGATGGACAGAGTGGGATGTCAGAGAGGAGAATCAGGGTTCAACGGAAAGAGGAGAAAAGGGAGTTACAGAAGTGGGAGGGGTAGAATCACAAAGCAACACGTTGTTGGACGTTTGTCATCATTTCTGTCAGGTGTAGATGTTAGTCCAAAGGGCGGGGCCTGTCCACAAACAGACTCAGATATCAAAAACAAATCTTCACACACAAAGACGTCAACACGTACACAATACAACTACAACTCACACGCGCACACATATACATACATGTCAAGCACATCATGCCGTCATGCATGCCGTTTGTGCAAAGGCCAGCTGGTACCTGTGCTCAGGTGAGTGTTTGTGTTCTACTGTGGTGGATGACAGAATGAAAAAATAAATAAGGGGGAGTGGCCAGTGACCCCCACACCTAGACCCCCCTACACGGGGACACCAGCAGATTGAGGGGATCCGCCCATTGGGCGACCCAACGTCCGCTGGAGTGGGTCTTTAAAGAAATCCCACCCTGGAAAGTAAAGATTACTTCCACGACCCAAAGACTGGAGTAATCTGGATGGAAACAGTTAAAAACTCTGTAATCTTTGATTTAAATAAAATCCAGAGAATGGGCACTCCCCCTCCTTCTTTTTACCTTCCATCATCCATTTAGAAGAACATGAACACTCACCTGAGCACAGGTGTTAGCTCACCTTTACACTAATAGTCTGCATGATTGAATGAAATATTTCACACTAGTTGTTTTGAAGGCATAATTATGTGTGTGTGAACAATATCTGTGTTGTGTTCATGTTGACATGTGGACATTTCTGCAGCTAACAGGTGTGTTGATAGCATCTGAGTGTGTGTGTGGACAGGCCCCGCCCTTATAGACGTGTATTACATCTGAACCTCACTGTAGTGATTAGAACCATCCAGAAACTTGTTGCTTTAGGCTGCTTCATGCCCCCCCCCCCCTCCTATGATCACCCTTCTATCCCCCCTCCTCTCTAACATCCCTCTCTCTTCTTTCCTCCTTTCCTTTTCCGTCCGGTCCAACACCAAAGATTTTCAAATATGATTGAATTTAATAAAGTTTGTCCTGGATTCCAAAAGGGGTTTATTCAGACATTCCTCTGGTTAGTCAGTAGATTCATAACCCCTGTTGTTAAACTAAAACCCCAGAGAATGAAAGGGATCCAATTCGGTTTAAAGAGTCCATTTTTGTGTGTTCTGAGCACAGCAGCAGCCACTCAGATGAGCAGCGAAACATCGTCTGGATCAACCATTTAAGTCGCCTCAAAGAAAGAATTTCAGGATGACTGAGACTCTTCAGGACGAGGAAGGCGGGGGCTCGGAAAGCGCTCTGGTTGGCGTGGAAGGTGGAAAAGCACAATACAAGCAGTGGCTTTAAATACAGATTAAAATACCAGAAAACGGCTCAATTTTTGTGTGTTTTTGCTTTCCTGTTTTGACTCTCAGCCACATTCTCACACACAAGGACACATGTGTCTGCGATTTAGATAGTGGATATTGTACTCCCTCAACCTCATCCATGGAGATTTACAGGAAAGATATGTATTTGAGAGGAATTTCCAACTGGAGGATGAAGGTTTGCGTGTCGGGGTGGGGGATGGCGAGCGTTTTAACCCACAGCTGGCTGAAATGAGCCCTGAAATTGAGTGCGGAAAGAAGGGAGAGGCAGGAGGGAGATGGTGTAAATGTGAGGCGGGAAGAAGCTGGAGCAGACATTTTCCTAAAGCTGGAGATGGAAAAGGGAGAAAAAAAAAAGAGGGCTACAGATGATATTTAGTGGCAAAGTTAAAAGGAGAGATTTCAAGCACATACTTGACCCCTCTTGCATTTCAGTTGCATTAAAGACGTTAAATATGTGTTGATGCATTTTGGCTTTTGCTGTGTGGGCAAAGGTAGCTTGAATTTGTCCACAGCAGCAGATAGAAATAAGAGTTTAGCGTTAAACGCAGGCAGCAGTTTCACACCTCTCAGCATTTAGATGGCAGCTTCAGGCTACGGCAAGCATTCTGTTTTTCAGTTGGATTAACCAGAGCTGGATTAGAAGGAAACACCTCCTATTGGAATCAAAACTGCAGTGTGAAATAAATATTTCCTCTGGCTCTCTTAGATTTAGGGTATGTGAGGGACGAGGTGTCCATTATCAGACATTAACGGCCGACATGGAGCAGAGGATGCTCTTTTCATGAAGTCAGACCATGGTATAAAACTAGTTTCTTGGTGTTATTGACATTCCATTTAAATGTTCATCCTTAAACTGCTGATAACAGTATAGTTATTAATGTCTATAATGATCTGAAAAACCTGAAATGTTAAACCTGCTGGTGGGCTACCACCACGGTAAGTTCTCTGGGAGACAGGAACCACCTTTAGACGCCACCTTGACAACACGCTGACCTAGATTGTGCGCTCGAGACACCAAAACAGTTTGGGATTTGAGGTGTTGTATTTCAAGACTGACCAATTGAGCTTGGCACCTCGCTGAGCAGGAGGAGGAACAAAATCATGGCATTGAACAGTTTTTATGGGACGGGGGGACTGCAGATTTTGGTCGTTTTTTTTTTTTTTCAAACCCTAAAATGTAGTTTTCGTTTTTAATAAATACAGTTGCAAAAAAGAAGTGGTATAATTTAAGTTGGCATATACTTGTGAGGCACTTTATTACCTTCTAGAAGGCCCAAATGACTTTACAGTCACAGTCCCATTCCCCCTTCAACGCCTACTGATGCAAATATGCATCAAACTGTAATCATCTTATCTTGGCATCAACTCGAAAGCAAAAATATAGATCATTCTTTTAATAGCTGGAAATGAACTCCGATAACAAGAGGTTAACCCATTCACACACATGGGGGCTCCGCTGCCAGAACCGAACAGCTTGTGTTTCTATTAAAGCTGAAGTGTTGATGTTGATGGAATCCATGCAAAGTTCTACCTTTAGATGTTTGGAGTGAGCCCTGATTCTTTCTCTAAACCTAAGGTCAAGTGCCCTATGACAGGGAATGACAGAGAAAAGCTGCAATGAAGATGACACCCCCAAAAGAGAGTTTCCTTCATTATTAACCTCAGATTAGCGGTCAAGCTTTGTGAGACAATGTGGCTGAAGCTCTCTGCTCTCGAGATTCAAAACAGATTGTATTCCAGGAAATCTCTAGTGTCATGCTGCTGCCAGAAGGCCTGCCATGTCTGGACCCCCCCCCCCCCCCCCCCCCCCCCCCCGTAACTAGGCTGCTGTTGTGTTTTTCCACTCTGTGCTGAGTCTCTTTCTTTTGTTTTGTTATAACATGCTTTTCCTAAGCCTTTCAGAGTAAACTATCTACATACGTATATATGATGATAGATTGCGAGAACTTCACCTGTTGAATGTTCACCTCTCATCGAGCGACTTTCTGTCCAACTGGTGTTGAGCCAGAGATGGACATCCTCCTCACTGGACTTTCCGTCCTTTCATGGCCAACAGTCCCCTAATGACCAAGTCCTTGACCCCCGTGTCGCTGAGTTTCATCACCTGTCTTGGGTTACACCTCTGGATAATGATGCCTATTGTCAGGAGTACAGTATGCTGGTGAAGTAATTCCAAGGATTGTAAATGGATGAAAGGTTGTGTCTGAGTCCAGCCCCTCTATTTAAGGAAGGATTTTTTTTAGTTTTACAAAGATGATTTCCTTGACTCCTCTCTGAAGACAACTATGTTCCCTGGAGAGGATCTGGACCTCACTGTCCTGGAAGGAATGTCTTTGGTCTTGTAAGTGGAGGTGGACGTCTGACTCTGGTCCACTGGAATTGGGCCTCCTAACACAAAGTGAACAAAGTGTGTGTGTGTGTTAGGCTGGGGCGGTGCTGTCAGTGCAGACTCTTCCTGGAAGGGGCTGTTCCTCACTTTGTGACATCACAATGTGTGGGGCGGGTGCACAGTGAGCAGGATCTATCTATCTATCTATCTGTTTGTCCGTCCGTCCGTCGATCTGTCTGTCTATCTATCTATCTATCTATCTATCTATCTATCTATCTATCTATCTATCTATCTATCTATCTATCTATCTATCTATCTATCTATCTATCTATCTATCATCCATCCATCCATCCATCCATCCATCCATCCATCCATCCATCCATCCATCCATCCATCCATCCATCCATCCATCCATCCATCCATCCATCCATCCATCCATCCATCATGTGTTTAGGTGGGAGGAAGCGTTTCTCTGGAAGACTGCAGTGTAATTTTCAGCACTTATTTAGATTGTTTCCCAGCTCTTCTTCTGTCGTATTGGACTCTATTATTTGGCTGAAGCCATCTATTCCCAGTTGAGAATGAAGCTCTAGTGCTCTGAGTCAGCCTGGATTTATCGGCTGGGTCAACGAGCAGAAATGAATCCACCTGACGCACTTTAAAATCTCTTCTCACAGACAAGAGAGGGTGTGTGTTAGCGCTGCTTGGTTTCTGTCTGCCAAGCATATTCTTTAATTCTTTTCTAATGTTACGTTGCTCCTTCAAATTAAAAAAATTAAAAAAACTTTTCTTCACATTTGTTTCTTATTTTGTAAGTCACTCTTTTTATTCTGTGTGCTCTTAGTATTTGAATGTATGTGTTTATTTGTACCATGTTCAGAGTTGCACTGGCTTTCTTTTTTCATAACTTGATTTTTGTTTGTTTCCTTCATTACCTTTGCTTCTAAGTTGTGACATTTCTATTACTTGTGACCAAATCGTGGATACCTTTCAGGTTAAATTGTTAAAGAATTGCTCCATAGTTTACCTAAAGAGAACACCATAGGTTATGTTCAAGACTGCCCACACTAGTCCTAGAGATATCCCAGCTGGTTTTGCAACTCTCACTACACCGCTCGCTGCTGATTAGCTGACTCACACCTGACTGACACCTGATCCAAGCAATCAGTAGCTAGAAGTGCAGAGAGAAGCCAGGGACCACCCTGGACAGAGAGGAGGATTTAGAGGTCATGTGGTCAGACAGGACTAAGTGGAATCATGATGCTTTGGTGGTGCTTTTCTGTCATAAGAACAGCACAACGGATCCGTATTGAGGGAAGGATGAATGTATCTGTGTATGGTGAGATTTTCCTGTTGGTGAGAGCATTTAGGATGAGATGTGGCTCTGGGACGGGGCGGGGCAACTCTCTGGGTGATATCGTCCATGCCCGCTCAATCTGGGGGAGGCAGCTAGGCAGGCTGGTTGGCCCTGTCCTGGGGGGGTCCACTATTGATACAGGACTTTGGAGGTTTGGGGGGCTGCCCCAACTGGTCCACTGCCTTTGTCCTGTCTGTGCCTATCTGGAGCTCTCCCAAGAGTAATGCTTGGGGGCGGGGGCCAGCTCCTGCGAGTAGTTCTTTTCTGGCTCCTTTCTCTTTGTGGGGGTCGGCTCTTCGAGCGGTGGGACCCCTGGGCTGGGGCTGTGTGTAATGGTTGTTTCACCAATTGGGGGCCAGTCTAGCATCTGTCCCCAACCTACCCTCCTTCTCATATAATCAGTTATTAGCGTGATGGGGGGGGGGGGGCAGCTGAGCCTGCAATGCACCCCAGAAGGAGGAGCTACTTAGCAGTGGTCCCCCTCCCTTGGAGGCCCCTGCCCCCTCGGTTGTAATTGCACCATAGTCATGTAGGACCCTCGGTGGGGGGGTCATCACTGCCAGCAAGCAGGAGATATCCTCTCAGTTCCCCACCCACCAATTTTAACGGCACCTTTTGGTACACACACCCTTTACCCCAAAACAATATACACTCCAACACAAACACACACATTAGACAAGGTAAGGTGGGACCTCTGATCTTTTGTTCCCTACCCCATCCCTGTAGGGGGGGATACAATGCCCATGGCAACAACGTCCGTGTCCCTTGGGTGCTGGCTTCCTGAGCCTGGCGGCCCTCTCTCCATGCAGGGAGGGGGATCCCTGAGCTCTCTGGCAAGACCAAGAGCCAGGGATCACATCCCATCTGATCGTAGGGGTCTCCATGTTCCTGTGGTGGGGGTTCTGGTCCTTGCCCTCGAGCACTGGGCCTCTCCAAAACCCCAACAGCAGGTTGGCCTGGTTGGGCCCTATTTATAACACTCTCTGGGGACCCCACTTCTCTCGTGCCTCCTCCTCCTGGGCGGGAGTGGACGAGAAGGAGATTTAACCAGAATAACGGCCCGTACTTTGTTTGACTATGATCAGAACTTCCTGCAGTATGACATAAAATGCCACTAACTTTCTGAAGGTATCCCAGATATTAGTTTAATTCCATGGTCTGTGTGAATACTGCATTCTGATTGGCTGCAGGGAGTGGATTAAAAAATGCTAATCCACAGTGACAATGCACTCCTAAAACAGAAGTTCTGGTCACACAGCCCGAATGTTCTAGTCAATTAATGCATTGACCTAAATGCCATTTGGTAACCAGAACAACAGAAACTTGGAACATAGGTGGACAGACGTGATTCACCAGTTTATCACAACTCCGGCCTTTAAAGTTTCCTTTAACCTGTTTGGTGAATTTGATCATTTTGAAGACTGAGATGCAGCAGAAGAGAAAAGAAGAAAGAAGAGAAGAAACACAAGGAGGTGACTCCACTTTAGACTCTGGACTTTGTTTTTGGAGTAAAAAACAAGCGCTAAGAGGTGAACCTTCCCTCCAAACTGATCTTTTGTAGACCGTTTCATGACGTTCAGCATACATACCATTTCCTCTGCTGGAGGCTCTGCACCCGTTACCATGACAACATATTGCACAGTGTATCAAATAGTTGTGAAAAAATGGTTGAACCTAAAAAATAACAAGGTTAAAGTACTAATAATTGATGTAACATGTTTTGTTTCCTGTTAGTGACCTTGGTATGAGCGGGACAATGCCCTTTAAGGTGTCCATTATCAGAAATGAACAGATTGGTGGAAGCAACCGTCCTCCGTTCATCCATTCATTTCTAATAATGGACACCCTTTTGGGCATCGTCCCTTACACACTGAACATGCTGCATTGTCACTCAGTTTGAAAATGTATAGCTGTACACTAAACATTAATTTACTAATTTTATAATATTCACAGCTCAACTGCTGGTTGTTGGTTTTGTGAAAATAATTGATTCCAAACGTTTGTGTCCTGAACCATTTCATGGTTTGTTTGTAACTTTTTGTCTTTCTTTCTATATCTTCTTTATGAAATTAAAGACATACGATGCCAAGCTGCTTTTGTGTAGATGACACGTGTGTTTTGTTGTTGAACTTCTCTGTTGTTCTACTGCTTTTTCTGCTTGTCTGTGATCTTTATCACTTCCTTTTTCTCCTTTCTTTTCTCTTTCATTCTTCTGTTTCCTATCTGCTCATCTCATCTGTCGCTTGCCCTTTTCTTTTGCTTTGTCCCGCGTTTTTGCCTGTATCATCTCCCTCCAACATCTTTCCTTTACCCCC
>CM043717.1:1761851-2093191 GCA_023969325.1 Oryzias curvinotus
CTAATAACAACTCTTCCATGACTTTACTAACTCTTTTGTGTCTGAGGTGACGATTGGGTGAAAAGAAAAGACACAGAAACACAGTTCATCATGGAAAAAGGGTTCTGTTGATCATAAAACTGTTTTTTTGTTTCACACATGGAGGTTTGTTCATGTTCAGAACATGGTGTAGTTTGGCTTCACCAACTGGTTAAATGATCAAAATGCTTAGAAAATACTGCAAAAACAGTATAGACTCAGTTTACAGTAGATGATGATTTGGATGACCAGAAACAAAGTTTGACATTTTTATTTTTAAGAAGCAGACAAAGGAGATGCCAGGACCGGCATGACTGAGGCAGTTCCACTAGAACTCAGAGAGTGGGACTAAAACTCAGCTCATCTAGAAACCTGATGGTTCATTAATTTTCAATCTATCGCTGACGAGGCTGAGTCGTCGGGTTCAGCTCGCTTTCATTAAGATTACATTTGCATGAAACTAACTAGAATGTTTTCCTGATTATGTTTAGCAGCAAAACAATCACTGGTTGCCTGGGATTATTATTGTTTTCCATTCATTACTTTTTTCATTTATGCACAAAACAGTTTCATCATTTTAAAAACATTTTGGTTTGTGACTTTATTAAACTGCAGTCAAAAAAAAAAAAAAAAAAAAAAAAAAATATATATATATATATATATATATATATATATATATATATATATATATATATATATATATACACATATATATATACATTTCACATATATATATAATATGAAATTTATATATGAAATTTCTACAAAAAACAAAAAAAAAAACGAAATCAGCCATTCATGCTGCTCATCAGGATGAGAGGATGTCATTCAGACATGCGGATAAAACTGATCTCAAACAGGAGTTAGTTCTACCTGTGACGTTTATGCCCAAAGTATTATCTCCTGTCTCTGCGACCGTTAGCAGTCACTAGTAGAGACGTAGTGAAAGTGTCGTTACAGAACTATGGTAGCTCCTCTGCAGCATGAAGCTCATGGCTGGTGAGAAGCATGAAAACATGCAGAATAAGATACTCTGAGTTCCTAAAAACGATGGAACATTGAAATTATGTGACTTTTGTCTGCTGAAAATGGTTTTATTCGGTCAGAGATCTTACAGTTTCAGAAAGAGGAAAGTAGAATCTCAGTGCACTTAAAGTCAGTTTAATCAAGATGGAACCAATCTGGGAATTTTGTGACCCTGATCCATTGAGACTAAGTACAACAGACTCTCAGGTGAAATAAGACCTGTTTTTGTTTTTGCATGTGAAGGTCAAGGAAAAAGCAACAACCTGTACCCTCGGTTTCAGACGGTTCCACTGTGTTTGACCTTGAACTGCAAAAAAATAGATTATGTGGAAGATGCTGAAGTTCTCCTTTGGAAACGCTCAAGAACATTGACATCAGAAACTGATTGTTTTTACTCTTTATGAACATTTACCCATAAGAACCCATCATCAGTGTCACAGAAAAATATCAGCAAAGGATTCTGTGGTTCACTGGATTTGTGGAAAATACGCATAATTGTATTTTTAAGAAGCAACGGGTCTGGGTTCTGATGGGTAAGTACCAACAGACAATGCTAAACCTAACAAGTCTATTGAGGAAATATTTTCTGGGTTAAAAATCCTTCTCCAATCATCTATTGATCTATTTCCAAAGCGTCCCCAGTGGTTTTTTGAAGAAGATGATGATGATGATGATGCCGTTTTTAGCCCAACTCTAAAACCCTGCATCGTCTTCTTGGACATAGTTTCTGCAGAGCGACAGGAGTTTGTTAGAGATTCATCTCTAAGTTGTGGCGCTGGAAGTAATTCCCCGCTGATATCCCATTACTTATTTGTTTACACTCTGTCCCGCTATCTTACAGCCCCTCACACCCCCACTTTAACATTAGCGGTGCAACAAATATGGCAGCAGTATCAGATCCATCCATCATCCAGTTCTGATCCAGATTCCAGCTCAGACCAGGAAAACAAAGACGTTCATGGATCTGTGTGTCTGCAGGTGGACGATCAGAAAGGGGCGGAGCTTGGAGACTGTGGCCCCGCCCATTACTGTTTCTACATCATAACTCAGTGCTTTTTTTTAAAAGACATTTTTGTCTGTTCCTGATTCATGATTTGAATAAAGAAATACTCAGGAAAGAAAAACAATTTTGATCCTAAATTCTTTTATAAAAGTCCTCCATGAGAAAAATGCAACAACAAAACAACGAAAACATGATTGTCATTGGAGTGGGTCTTTAGTTATCTGTAAAAGATCACAATGATTACATAAATATTGCATTAACAGGAATTTTGCCTGTTTCAAATAACAGGAACAATAGGTGTTGTGAGTGTTTGTGAGATTAACAAGTGTGTGTCTTTCTACAGTTGAGGTCCCCAGCAGGGTGGAGTCTCTTCGAGCTTTGGCCCTTTCTCCAACATCCATACAGGTGAGCTGGGAGCCCCCCAGCCATCCCAACGGCCCCATTCTAGGCTATAGACTGCTTTGGACGGAGAGCCCATCTGGCAAAGAACAGGTGAGCAAAATAGTCATGAAGGCATGTGGAGGTTATCATAAATCTGTGTCATGTCTCTACCGTGATGACCTGGAATCACTGTCGATCTGCTGTGTTTAGAGCGTGGAGGTGGGTGGGCTCACCTACAAGATGGATGGACTCAACAGGTTCACGGAATATACCGTTCGTGTTTTGGCAATCAATCGCTACGGACCAGGAGTCGCCTCCGAGGCCATCGGTGTCACCACCCACTCAGATGGTGAGCTCCGCCTTAGCTCCACTGATGCTTAGTTACAGCCACAGATTCCAGTTCATCGTGTGACGTCAATCCTCTTTGCGTTACTTTAGTTTGGCATTTGAACGAACAGACAGGAGCCTGTTGGGCTTTTAGTTTGGCCGTGTTGAAACATTCAGCATTCATATAATGTTCAGGTAATTTAGCAGGATCACAGCGACAAATGACTCATGCAAGGAACACGTATGAATTATGTAAATCACCCATGTAACACCAAAGAACACCAACAACGACATTTCATACGTGGAAAATACACAAAATGTACGTAGCGGCTTTGTGACAGAACCTTCAATTAGGCCCTTTTTATTACAGATCATATAGAGGTGAGATCTGAAATGTGTTACTACAACCTATCAGGGAACAACAATGATAACTCTATTATTAGCAATGTCTTCTTGATTGAAAAATGCTAAAATAATAAAGAGCAAAAATCAAAAACCTCCTGCTGCCTAAAGAGTTGCTGGACCAGCTTCTCCCTCTCAGCGTGCACGTTTGTGTGTTTAAGACGGAGAGAACATGGAGCAGCGAGTAACAGAAGGCCACTCTTTAGCTCTGCTCATAGATGTGCCTGCTGTCAGGAGTTTCATTAGGAAACGTGGGGGTCTTTAATTAACCCGGGAGAGGCTTCATTTTAGCCTCTCAGACTGACACATTAATGGAGTCTGAGCAGAGCTGCTCTCTCGTTTTCTCTGACACCTTTACTCAGCAACTTCCACTGACACAAAGCAACCCTAACCACTGTCCTCAGCTCTGCATGGAGCCCAAACCCCTCCAGACTCAGCAGAAGCCAACACATCTGCATCATAATATTAAGACTAACACACACATATGTGCACCAACTAAAGCTACCAAAGGGTTGGTTGTTCTGTCATTTGATAGAATAGCAGACCATTGTGATCAAAAAGTGTGTTAATGTTAGGGAAATCCCATAAAGGCAATGCAAAATTAGCCTGGCTGGAGGACAAACTACAGCTAATGCTACACAAAACATCGGTCCATCTACATCATTTCTATGCAAAAGTTAAAAAGAAGTAGGAATTAAAGTAAAGGAGGCCTTTGCTATCGGCAAATCTTGTGTTCCTAAACGATCTTTATGTTAGAGGTCACGAGGCTGGACCCAGAAGCAGGACAGAACAGAGATGGTTGGTGAGAAAGAGTTTTAATCAGTCCCAGTGGTGGTGGGGAAGTTCCGGCTTAGATGGCTGGATCCTGGACGGCAGATGTGACCAGAAGGTGTGGAGGATGCGGGAGGCAATGTCTGGAGGAAACAGATTAATTGGTGTTTGTATGCAGAGCAGTTTCTTTTTGTGTTGGTGCTCTCCCTCTAGTGGAATGAGGATCAAATCTTTAAATGCATCTCCCTCTAGTGGGAATGAATCAAACCTTTAAAGTCATGGCTGAATGTAGCTGAGTCATCCCTGATGAAGAAACCATCATCTTTTCCACACAGCCTGACGGGGAACAGAAAAGAGCTTCCTCCACTTGAATCTAGACCTCTGTTAGATGAACATGTTTGATAGAACGAGTCTTCTCTCCTTTCTGTCTGCTAAATGTCAAGTATCATGCCTTCTTCAGGAGACACTTAACCTTTTTCTTCTATGTGTCTGTAGATGTGGCAACTGCAGAACTGTTTGTTAGAGTCTACGTCGCGTTAAGTTAAAACAGTTTGTCAGTGTGGAACGCAGAACCGCAAACTCATGCTCCTAAAATGTTAACCATGTTTGCACAGCAGCTCTTTCAGAATGGGTCTAAGCCATCCCACATCACTGGGAACAGCTCTAGATGTGTTTCAGACAACATGACAATGTTGTCAAAAACCTGTGCAAATGTTACAATCACGATCCCAGCGAGTGGAACACAAAAGCACAGCACTCAGGAAGGCATATTAATATCACACACCCATGTGAGTTTTTCTATTCTCAGAGCTCACAGGGAAACATAAGCAAGTGCTGCCTTAAAATGCAGATTTTAATGCTGTGCTTTACGTTACATAAAATGTGAATCGGAGAGATGATTAAACCTAAAAAACACAAAATAACAACAGTAGTTGTTAGAAAACTGATGAAGATTTTGTCTGTGTAATTTGACCCCTAATGAATGATGTCCGCCTCACATCACTGTGACTAAAGAATCCACACCAGGTAGGTAAACCCGGTAATGATCAGTATTTCTGAACAGATGATGTTATTGGAACGGATTCCTCTTTCCCGGAGCAGAGAGAGCGATGCTGTCACCAGTGAACTTCCATAAAAAAAGGCGGAGCGCTTGTCAGCCTGTAATCACCCCATAAAATGATGCACAACAACAAATGTGCAATAGCGCATTTACAGGCAGTTGCAAACTGACCTTATTGTGAATCTACCATCTGCATTTTGACGATAACACTCACTTGTGAGCTAATTGAATCGACAATAAAGCCCGCGCAGCGACTGTTTCAACGGCTGTGTGTGTCGGAGCAGCTGAAGGACCAGATAAGCCGCTGATGCTTCATCATGCTTCTGATTGGACAGCAAATCAAGCCAAGACGGCCTGCTTCTCCGCTGAACTTTACACCTTTCACTAGTTGCTGCACAGACAGACATAAATCTGTCGAGTCTTCCAGCATTTAGTCAGAGTGTTGTTGTATTTCTGTTCATCGCTTTCAGTTTAGTGTCAGTGTTTAATGTTATGATTGAAGGTTTTCAGTTTTTGCCTCTCCTCTCGCATTGATGTTGTTTTTATGCATTTAAACTTATTTATCTAAACTTTGTGCCACTTCATCTAAAAATGTGATTTATTATGTTAATATTACTTTAATTTTCTGTCCGTTCTCTTGTTTTCTTTGTATTTCATTTGTTTCTTTATTATTCTTTTTCGATGGACGTCTATGTGATTTTATTTTTTAACACCAGCAGCAGTCACGTTGTCGTCTGAATGTGGTTGGTGGGTCCTGTCTGAAATCCTACGTATTCCCTGACGCCAAACATTAAGCTCAACACTTTGAAAAGGCCCTCCATGCCAAACAGCGAATGAAAGAAAGTGCGTGTAATGTGGCTCTGTTACAAGCCGGCTAATGCGTGGGATGTAAGCTGTGCAAATTTCAACTGCTGACAGTTCTGTTAGTGAAGCAGATGTTCCCATCCGTTTAAACGTTAATCATGTTTTTCTGTCTGCTCCTGTCCTAGTGCCCAGTGCGCCGCCACAGAACATCACCTTGGAAGTTGTCTTGTCTAGAGTAAGTCCAAAATATCTTACCTTAAAATGAGTGTGAATTATGTGGGCCGAGCTCAAACACGTTATGGTGTCACACTGCAGCCTATTTACACAACACCTTGCACCTCTTTTAAGAGCCAAAGTGCTTCCCAGTCACCATCCTATTCTGCCGTTCGCTCACAAGGTCATTCAGCGACTGATGGTGACAGAAACGCCATCAGAAGCAGCACATAAACGGCCGCTTCAGGCTGTGGACATCAAACTACCATCAATCAAGGTTATAAGAGCAAACTTGAACTGATGAATACAACACTGAAACGGGGGCGGAGTCAGAAAATTCATTCATAAATTGCCATTTAAGTTTGCAGTGATTAGATTGACAGAAATGTAATTGAATGGAACAACAGTGTGATAAAACCTGTTCTAGCTGTTGTCTTAAAATCATATTTCCATACATTACTGGAAAGTTGCCGTTCAGCTCAATGCTCAGCTATGGTGATAACAATAGTTGTTATGAGTTGACATCATTTTTTACCATCAGGTTTACTATACCTAAGCAATAAATGAGAAAAACAGTCCCACAAACTAGACACAGTAAATGTAATCTGTTTTTAAGGGTCTAAATCCTGCTTATCTTAAGCTTTTCATATTAAAATACATCCACATTTGTGATAAAAGATTATCTTTGGCACACTAAAGAACCATTTTGTTTAGGAAATATGAGTTGTTATTACAGCTCATTTTCTTACCCAGAAGTACGACGACTCGATCTCTGAGGCTCCGCCTTTCTCTCCTTTTGGGCTCCGCCCATTTCATGACATCTACCCTGGAGTTGGCCTCAGCAGCGTGTCTCAGTTTCTCCCACGAAAACAAACAACATCCAAACTTTTCCAGAGATGGATGTTCATATGAAGGAAAGAGTTTAGCCGATCACCGCTGGCTCCATGGGGGCGGGGCTGGCAGTGCATACTCTTCCTGGAAGGGACGGTTCCTCACGTTTTGACATCACAATGTGAGGACCCGCTTGTTTTTGAGCATTGGGAGGGGCTGGTTTTAGAAGAATACTCAGAAATGTGTGAATGGATCAAAATACCACTTTGTTGTGAGGAATGAACATTAGAGAACACTGAAAATCTCCAGGAGTGGATTTTAGATGGCAGAGGCCTTTAAAAGTTGTGATCAGATGGAAATTGCTCTAAAACATGCTGGAGGCTGGAGCAGGGGATTTCTGTCCCATTTTCAGTCATTGTGTTGGTGACGAGACGTGAAATGTTTGTTCAGGGTGATTTCCCAAGATTCCTCACTGGATACTGAACTGATGGCTGTTTGTTCTGACACTTGTCTGAACTGTGACATGACCATCACTCAGCAGTTGCTCTCCAGTGACATGACCTCGTTTCATTGATTGATGGGATCCTAACTCTATTACGCATTCTCCCTTCTCATTTATGTTTCCCTTTCTCATCTGGATCGAGCTATTCCTGTGATTTATATCATAAAAACACTCCTCACTATGGGCCAGTTTACTTTTTATCTTATCCTCTATTTGCCATTTTTTCTGCAGAAAAAGCAGATGTTTTACTATCCCAGCATGCAGTAGGGTGGGCAGAGTCTTTTGCTGATGTAGAAATAAATGTATTTCTGTTTAGAAATGAATATTCTCGTGTGAAAATGTGACAATCATTAGTGTTTTGGCTCATTCTCTCTATAAGGTAATAGTGGTGGTGCAGAAGTTCATTCAGACGTCTGGCTGAGGCCTAGATGAAGTTTCAAAGGTCCAGGAGGGTAAAGAGACAAATTCCAAATGGGGGGGGGGGGGGGCTTCACACGTTTGTCACTAAGCAACAGGAGGGAGAGAATGATGAAGGCCTCATGTTAGAAGCTCATCATGTACTTTCATGGAGAGTAGGTTGATGCTGTCTGTGGAAGGTTGACCTCATTTAGATTCTGCCTGATTATTTTCCCACACGTCCCTCATATTTCTCCGCCTTTCAGGATTTAGATGCGGCTCGATCAACCAGTGATGTCACATCAGTTTGGACTCCATCTCCAAACAGAAAAAGACAGAAACTGTGACTGAATGCAGAAAACTGCCTTCAACAGGCTGCATCCACACCCTGAACTCTGAACCGGATTTTTATTTGCACACTAGACATGTTGGCTGGTTTGGTGGGAGGGACCTTGGACACCCCAGCCAACAAACAGGAGGGGTCCACCAGATTTCAGGTCCACCTTTCAGTTCACAATACACACTCATAAATGCATATTAACAGGGAGGGGGGCTGCCACTGCCCCATCCCTCATGGGGGGGGCAGCAGCTGGTGCTAAGGTGGTAAATGAGTGTCTTAACCGCCGGCTCGTTGGACGCCTGCCACTCATCCTGTCATAGTGATCATGTAACGCACCTCTTCAGTCAGGTCCTCCCAATATTACCCCAGAGCCACATCCGAGTCGTTTCTACTGGTCCCAGCATGACAGTTCATGCCTGGTACAGACCATCACCTGTCTACTCACCCCAGGTCACGACCTTTGCCTGCCTTTGATTGACGCCCTGCCTCATCCCTCAACAGCCCTCACTTTGCCTCACAGATGACCGTGTTTGATCATCAGAATGCTCTGCATTCCATCACTGCACATCCACTTCCTGACAGCAGGGGGCTAAAGCCAACGAGGGCTGAAATGCCCAATTCCTGCTCAACAGTTTCAAGTTGAATGTTTTTTTTTGGCTGAAAGTCTGCAGAAGAAGAACGCTTTCAGACAGCACAGCGTGCTTAGAGGACTTAAACACTCATTACTGTGAGCTAAATGTTTCATGTTTCGCTTAATATTTCAGCAAATGACTAAAGTAGGAGCAGACATCTCTGAGTACGCTCTGTGTTTTTAGAGCAAAATATCTGAGGGCAGAAATAGTTTAAAGGAGCCTGAAAACCTCCTGCAAGTACAGACAGAATCTCAACAGGCTGCAGAGCAGTGAAGAGTGTTAAGGTCAGCAGAGAGGATTATGGGAACCTCAGTCGTCTTTATTCTAATCACTGTATCAAAGGGGCTGTCTGTCCAGGGCCGGGAAAATCTTTAAACATGCCCCTCATCCCACCAGGGATTGTTTGTCCCACATGCCTCTGGATGGAGCTTTCACACAGTTCGATGGATAACCACCAGGTTCTTTGTCAGGGTTAAGACTTTTCCCTAACAAAGAGAAGAACCACACAGGAGCTGAGAACCTTCTGCAGAAGGAGAAGCCCGTCTGTCACAGAGGAATTCTGCCTTCCCACTGGATTCAGTCTGGTTCTGTTGGTGGTCGGGGTTGATAACATGACAGTGGGTCATTCAATCAAGCATTACAGGAACATCATATCTTAAATAGTCAGCACCAAGAACATCAGTGTTTTCTTACTGAAACATAGAACTGAGACACAATCCTTTGGTGATTATAGCGTGTATACTAGTCACCGGACGGCCACCGTGTGACCTCCAAACATGTCCAGGCGCCAATGTCAAAAAATTGTCTGGTCGCTGTGACATTTAAACTATTTCTTAAAACCTGGGTGGCCGCTGCGTGGCGTGTAAACATGTGACTGCCACCTGCAGATTTTGCTGAACAGTCAGGCTGCTGCAAGGAGCCCACACTTGTGATGTGAACGGAAATGGGGGCTCCTGTTGCTGTTCACATCCTGTGCAGTCTGCAAGATTTAGGTGGAGGCAAAAAAATGAAAAATCTCTACGACCAGTTTGCATCTCCGCTACTTTACTTAACTTACCCTCACATTTCTTACAGTATTTGCTACAAGCTGTCACCCACAGCATGCCAGTAGAATACAAATTTGCTCTACGGGCTGCCTGAGCGGTCAACGACATTGATATTCATTTAATATTATACAACCTGTGCACCCCACACAGGTTTTCCCATAATTCACCTGTAATCACCTGTGAGGGCAGTTGTTACTCAGACCTTTTTAGATTAGAATCATCCTATGGACAGGGTCATTTTCACAATCGATATGCTTGTTCAGGGAAAAAGTTCTGATTGCATTTAGAACGTCATCTTTACATCATCAGAGGAGTTCTTTTTCATGAGCCAAACTTAAGGTCAATGGATCTCCGGTTCTGTTCCCTTCTGCATTGTTTGTTTTATTTAGGACTTCCTGTGAACTCCAGCATCCTCCGAATAATCCTTCTCTAACTGCCACACACCCACAGCTGTGCAGCTCTGTTGTGCACATGCATGCATGTCTATCAGTGTGTGTCGGTTCAGCCTGAGCCAGTTTCTCAGCAAGTCATTGCTGAAGAAGAAAATCTGTCTCCTTTGTCAAGTTTTGCTGTCAGACCAACTTTTCAGACAAATGTGACATCTCCTCAACTTTCCTCCAGTCTGCACAGAGTTGCTGTGAAAATGTGTTGAACGCTTGGTTGAACACGGCTCTGGAGGGTTTGCTGTCTTGGGCTCTGGGGTCTTTGCCCTGAAATCTCCAGAGAGTCAAGTTTGGGTGACTGTCACTGACAGATTCTTATGAAATAGGTGTTTCTAGAAACAACCAGTTGAAGTGGTGTGCACTATTGTGTCCATCAGCGGTTTAAAGAAGTACTTTAGAGAAAGTAAACGTACTGGTTGCTGTCTGCAAGAATCATTGCATCTAATAGATCTACAGTTTTAGCTTTTCATCCGAACCCTCTTAAAGGTTTTTGTTTGACTTGATTTATCATGAAACAAGATTTTGTAGAGGTCACTGCAGCAACTAATACCCCCTGTAAAGCTGTGATTTGTTGTTATAACCTAAAATGGTAAATGTAAACTGTTCCATCAGCAGCACTGAGAGTCTCTTATATACAGCACACCCAGTGCTCTGTGCAAATAACTATGATTTGGTCTCTTCAGGTGTAAAGTCCTGCTGGGCTCATGTTGTTGCACGCACTCCTTTAGAAACTGATAATGTACCGTTCTTTTTACTGTAGGCACAGTAAAATGTCTCCAAGGTTTTTTCTTTTTTGGTTAAGTGTGACATAAATTACTTGTTGCACACAAAAATATGGCATCTGTGACATTTTGCAAATGATTGTAAATGTTTCTTTTCACATTGCAGACCTTTTAAATGTTTGATCGGAAAGCGTTTTCTGATATTTATTCTTCAGTCATCCTCTCATCCCTCTGACCTCTTCCTTGGGGACTGTCTCTTCTATTTTGAGGGTTATTCAAGGTCCCCTCTTGTACTCCAACCAGGACAAAAAGTTGGACTTCCTTCCTTAAGCGACCAATGGAAGCTGCAGAAAAGAGCAATCTGTCTGTTAAATCTGCTAGATTGCCGCCACATTATGGCTGTTTCTGCTCGCTCGCTTCGCTGAGTTACCGCCGGCTGTTCCGGTTACTATTGGCCGATGGCGGGACAGGTCGCCACCCTGTCAAAGAGTCTATGGAACTGGAGCTGGACCGCAGGTGCCATGGTAGCGGGCTCCTTCGCTGGCAGCCTGTCCCGGGGGTATCCCGCCTTTGCCCACCAGTAACCGGGACAGTCCCGGCAACCCCGCAGCCCCAGCAGGTTAAGAAACTGGATGGAAGTTCAGGATGAAAATCCTCGCATGGAGCAGCCATGTTGGATTGATTTTTCCACCCTTAGATCGAGTCACTGAAAACGTCACATGGACCTGAAGGGACACACCTGCGCTCCTTTATAAATGTAGCCCCTCCTCTCTATGACCCTTTATGGAGCCGGACAACCCACAAACCCGCAGCGCCAGTACAGGTCAACCCTCAATTGTGACTAAGACGTGAGGTGAAAACAGAAATAAAACAAAATGAAACAAACCACACACAAAACCCCTTGTTCTGTGGTGTGGCTGGTTGCTTGTGGTTTTGACTGTGCTGAATTTATGCCATCTGCTCAAAGCAAAAACAGCCATGCTTGACCTGGTATGTACTTAGACTGCACACTTTTGGTTCTCTAAAAGTGAACCAGATAATCGTTTCCCCCGATGATCCAGAACAAATCTTCAGTCTGAATACTCTAGGACCTGGAGCCGCTCTCAGACCCATCTTTGGAGGTCTCCAATCGGACTGAGCTTCGGTTTACTAAGAGATTGCTCAGTCTGAATACAATCCGTTCTCGGAGCGGAACAACTGAACCAAACAGCCACCGTAGCCGGTGGTCAAGTGATGCAAACAGAGCAGAAATGACGGAACTGATGAGCCGTGGAGCAACATAAAGTAGCAATTGTTGTGTTATTAACAACTTGTCAGAACGTTTATTATCACTGCTATAAATACATTTTACATGCTTTTCTGTGTCTCGTTACCTGGCACAAGCCGCTGTGATGTCATGCTAAAAACTACCTGAAGTTTCCTCAACAGAATTCTCTTAAAACAAAGACATAAGACCATAACGATGAGACACAGCAACTCACTGAAACGTGATCAGATGAATACAGGCTCATTGGAGTGTGGACTTGGTCAGGACCAACGGACTATTCCAATCTGAAACCACCTTTAAAGTTTTTATCAGCCGTGTTTACTGGTTTGTGTTTCGAGAACCCAAATTTTGACAGTTGACTGTCATGAGAACTCATGCAAGTGGCTTAAAATTTGAGCCTAGCTGTTATCTTCCACAGCTCTACTGAATTTTTAATGAAAACTCCAAGAGTTTTGTTGAAGCTGAAGATATCAAAATGTTTCAGAACCCAGGATTCATGCGTTTATCATATTAGTATAAATAAAATCCGCCATGGAAACACAAATAGTATGTCAGATGTAATATGTTAAGACCAAGCAGTTTTTTTTCTGCATACACACTGTTGAATGTTATGTTACTGAGCAAATAAAGACATTTTGCCCTCTGTGTGATTGCTCCTTTTACCCAGAGGGCATACCACAAGTGTGTCCACACAACTACACACACAAATACATGCACTCACTGTCAATGTGATTGCAGCTCTCACCCAGAGGACAAGAACAAACAATCACAGATTGAATTCAGGGAGTGTTTACCCACCTGGTCCTCTGCGTGTATGTTTAAAAGTGTGTGTGTGTGTGTGTCTGTGTGTGTGTGTGTGTGTGTGTCTGTGTGTGGTTGTGTCTGTGTGTGGTTGTGTCTGTGTGTGGTTGTGTGTGTGTGGTTGAGGTCATGGTGTGAATGAGGTGCTCTGTATGCAGCTCTCACACAGCTGCTCGCATACAGAAACACCAAAGCCACTTAAAATAGTAGTTGGTGGTCGTCATAGTAGAAGTAATAGTAGTACTTTTTTCAATTTTTTAAATGTTTTATCACACATACCAAAAGTACAAATATAAGTATTGCAGTTGACCATTGAGATTGGTCTAATCGGCTTTAAAAACATTTTCTTTCTGCTCTTTTTTCCATCTTGTCAATCATAACCGGTTGTTGGTAGAACACAGAGAATATTCTTTTCTGGGGATTTTCAGGTTTCAGATGCACGATGGAGGACAGATGCTGCTATAAACTCTTTTCTTTCAGATACCATTTGCTTTTTTTTTTCAAAATGAACTTTTGCTCAGCCGCTCAAACAGCTGCCAGCTTCTACTGTTGATGGTTTCTCCATTATTATTGCAGCACGGAACAAAGATCATTAAGAATTGGGAGGATTATGGATTCTGGACTTGTTCACTGGAGCACCTGTTATCCTGCAGTAATTGGAGTGCAGATAATTGACCGGACTCAGACGGGACACTCTGACAGTGCCTGGGTAACAATCTCTGCAGAAAAACCACAGCTGCATCTGCAAAAGTTGATCACAAAAATAGATGTACACACGTCTATAGGCAAAGGGGATAAACGTCCATATTGTCAGTTTCTGCAGAGGTCTTGAGAGCTGGTCACTCTGGTGTGAACATATCTTAAGGAGTTTTATAATCTGGAGTGTTAGGGTTACAGATCTTTAGTCTTTGTTAAACTTCAAGACAAGAAAAAGTAATAAGATTCTTTATAATTGTGGTAAAAAATACCAAATTATATGCAACTGTTCAATTATTCCAAAAATCATATTACATACATATTATTATTTTTTATTATTGATATTTGGGAGCATGCATTGCACATATATGGTTATGATCTGACTAATTATGAATCTGATTACTGCAGATTTGGTAGTATCAGATCTGTGTTTCTCCTCAGCGTGTGCAGGTGTTTATCCTTCAGTGCCGTCTACCTTCGGCCCTTCAGGGTTGTTTAGGCTGCGCTCAGCACTGATTATTATCAGCGTTGCCTTCATCAGCTTTCTGCAGACCGCCCTGCATTTACCTGACATCCTTAGAGGGAAAATTCAAAACGAAGGAAGCTCTGGGCGTTTCTGAAGGCGCTGAATGAGGCCATGACTCCGCTTGTCCTGCTGCTCCACATTGTCAGCTGGCTGCTGAATACAAAGCAGCTGCAGGAGGGGTTTCTATTCCTGACTCTGACATTTTCTCTTCTGCTTTGGTTGAAGATGTGTAGTGTCAGAAAAAAGTGTCAGTCCGGGGATTTACAAATTCACCTTCAAATTAACAGATGGAGTCTAAGTGGTACTGAACCACTGCATCCATGGAGACCATTTATTTTAGTCCGTATTAAAAAAATCTAGGATATAGACAGCATGTTGTAACTGTTTTACCTGACAGGACCAGTAGTGCTCTCATACCATAGATTTTTGTTCTTCTGAAGGATCTATGACCTAGCCTGAGCTCTGACACCATTGTTTCAAACACTGAACACTGAAGAATGGTTAGACCTCAAGAACAAAACAAAGAAGTCTGTCACACCTGACTGGCTTGTTTTCTTTGACACTAGGGTCTGTCTTATAGAGCCAAACTCTGTTTGCTTGTTTGTTTTGAGAAAGAGGCATAGGCACATCAACTGTCTTGTTATGAACTTCAAAGCTTTGGAGAATCTTGCTCAGGGGCCACAGTCCTCTGGTCCCCTCTGAAAGCTGCATGGTGTGGAGCAGAGCAATCACAAGAGCTAAGCGAGCCATGCTCTGTGATCAAATATCACTGGGCATAGTACAGATTGCCTGTTGTGGCCCCAAACATTTTTTGAGAAAATCTCCACTTAATGCCTTAGTCACACTCACCCAAAAAGGGGTTGACCTGTACAGGTGTTGCTGGTTTCTGGTTGTCCAGGCCCATAGAGCCTAACAGAGTTCGGGTGTCTGATGCAGTCACCTTAAGGGGCGTCACGAAAATGGAATGTACTATTGTTATAGTAAGTAAGTGTTTCGTGGAGTATTTTGTAAGGATAATATAAGTTACACACACTGATGACGTACCGTGAGGGCAGTAAGGTGTGCCCTCACTGACCCCATCTGTCCATCCATCCATGCATCCATCCATCCATCCATCCATCCATCCATCCATCATCCATCCACCCATCCATCCATGCATCCATCCATCCATCCATCCATCCATCCATCCATCCGTCATCCATCCATCCATCCATCCGTCATCCATCCACCCATCCATCCATGCATCCATCCATCCATCCATCCGTCCATCCATCCATCCATCCATCCATGCATCCATCCATCCATCCATCCATCCATCCATGCATCCATCCATCCATCCATCCATCCATCCATCCATCCATCATCCATCCACCCATCCATCCATGCATCCATCCATCCATCCATCCATCCATCATCCATCCATCCATCCATCCATCCATCCATCCGTCATCCATCCACCCATCCATCCATGCATCCATCCATCCATCCATCCATGCATCCATCCATCCATCCATGCATCCATCCGTCCATCCATCCATCCGTCCATCCATGCATCCATCCATCCATCCATCCATGCATCCATCCATCCATCATCCATCCATCCATCCATCATCCATCCATCCATCCATCCACCCATCCATCATCCATCCATCATCCATCCATCCATCCATCCATCCATCCATCCATCATCCATCCACCCATCCATCCATGCATCCATCCATCCATCCATCCATCATCCATCCATCCATCCATCCATCCATCCGTCATCCATCCACCCATCCATCCATGCATCCATCCATCCATCCATCCATCCATCCATCCATGCATCCATCCATCCATCCATGCATCCATCCGTCCATCCATCCATCCATCCATCCATGCATCCATCCATCCATCCATCCATGCATCCATCCATCCATCATCCATCCATCCATCCATCCATCATCCATCCATCCATCCATCCATCCATCCATCCATCCATCATCCATCCATACATCCATCCATCCATCCATCCATCCATCCATGCCATATGCATCCATCCATCCATCCATGCATCCATTCCATCCATCCATCCCCATCCATCCATCCATCATGCCATGCATCCATCCATCCATGCAATCCATCCATCCCATCCATCCATCCATCCATGCATCCATGCATCCATCCATCCATCATCCATCATCCATCCATCCATCCATCCTTCCATCCTCTTACTAAAGCGTGTGGCGAGGGCTGACAAGGGACGTACAGATTTAACTAATTCCATGTTTTTTTTTGTTCCTTGCCTTGTCCTCCCAAACTTTTAGCCTTTCCTCACGTCTCATAATAAGTTCTGCTGTAATCAATTAGCAAGATGAGGCGCAGCAGAGGGAACAGGTGCAGCTAAATGTTAATGAATTCCTCTGTGGCTGCCATCATTGTAACACTAGCTGAATATTTAAACTGCTTGTTGCCTCAATGACTTACACCTCTGCTAATGGAAACGGCAGGACACACAAACAGCAGCAGTTGGCATTTTTTAGTAAATGTTCTGCATTGGTTCCCATCTCTGTCATTAAGGTGATTTCATTTGTGGACCAATAACAAGAAGAATCCGAGTTTTTTATAGTTAAGTTAAAAATTTCATCCAAAGTGAAAGAATAAGAAGCAACTCAAACTCAGTCTACCAATCAGTACCAGTCTACTAAAAGAGTCGACACATTGTCAATACACACACTGGTCTTGGTCTTTATTTATTTGAAATTTTAACTGTCTGTCATCATGACCAGAATTAGTCAAAGATTTAAAAAAATCTATTTTGAATTCTATTTGAATTCATCCCCTTTTTTGGGATGCGAGCTGCTTTTGAGACGACGAGCGCCAAAAGATCTACTGATATGTATGTGTGTATACAGTATATATGCACGCATTTACAATTAAAATTCAACTTCAAAGTTGACAACTTTGTTTATGTACTTATAATTATAAAAGGACGCAGTAAAAGTACACAGATCTTTGTGAGGTGATGGTGCAGGACGGGTAGAACAAGGATGTACAAAGTTATGTACTACAGTAACTCCAAAACTACACACTAAGAAGTGCACAAATCTTTGTGAGTAGAAAGCTTTGCTGTGTGTATGAATATTATTTTGGTAGTAATACATAATCAGAACAGATGTTTTATTATAGCGACAGAAAGAAGCAGCGATGGCGTTTCATGCTCTGCAGTAGGACGTGTTGTAAGAAGGGTAACTTTTGTAAAGCGCGGCTGAGTGAATAGCGGCCTCCGCTCCATGAACCGGGTTCGAGGAGCGCCCGCCTCGCTCTGGGACACTCTGCTCCCTGAATGAGGCCGCATCCCTCAGGTGGGAACCTGGACCCGGCAGCAGGCGCCGTGGCAGGACGGCCGGGTCAGCCGGGGGGGCTGCCTGCCTCGCTTCCAATCGAGGAGGCACCCAGGCCTCAACAAACACTCCCGCGGCCCGGAGTGATCCTCCACCGGGCATCCGGCGCGCAGCTGGGCCGGCAGAAGCCCTGCTGCACGGCGGAAGAGGAAAAAAGAAAAAAGAGCGCTCAAAGTCAAACACAGTGACGTATGTCCAGAGGATCTTCCACTGGCCGTTCTGCATGTCAACAAAGTGACGTATTACATGTTGTAGATGTGCTGACAGGTGTTTCTAAAACTATATTTTTATTTTTGTCTCTATCTTTGATGGCCCACGATCTACTGCCACATCCTTGACTGGTCGATGGCGATGGACGTGGTGAGCACCTCTGCTCTAGATCATGTCCTCCGCGTGTCGGCAGAAACAGTAGCCCTCTAGCTAGATTCACGCACAAAAAACAAAAAAAAATCACAGTCCAGAACAAAGTTGGTATTTCTTTTGCATTTATGAACGGCAGTCAATCAGAAAAGTAAAAGCAGATATGAGTGGGATCATATCATGAGACAAAGCTTAATTACTTTTCTAGTTCATTAATATTTTGTGATTAACGTTCATTCTGCCAAACACATATGCACACACTCTGGCTTCCACTGAGTGTGTTCACAAAATGCTTGATGGCAGATGCCTCACAGAGCAGAGCACACCAGAGGCCTTTGCCAACATCTGCTCTGTGTGTGTGCATGTGCATGTGTGTGTTTGTGTGTATGTGTGTGCCAGAGGTGGGTTGTTAACATGCAAATAAAGCAATTAAAATTCATTCAATACACCCCAAACATGCACAGCAACACACCGACGCACACCATGCACTGACAAATAGCAGTGCCGTGTACGCAGGAACAAAAGCAGACGACAAAAGGAGCCCAATGACCGCTGACGACTCCCGTTTCCCCCCGTACCATGAAATCACACCGCAGGTCAGGGAGGAAGAGTTCTTTTTCTCTGTACATCAGTGTAAAACCTCATCAAATGCTTTGATGCACAAGTCTTTTAATCCGTCAGTTTAACTTCAGCTATGATTGAACCACAACTCTGTATGTTGAATCCTGAGTATTGGAAAAGAAAACTAATATTTGGCTGTTTTAGCTTTTACGTGTTCTTCAAATTCACTGCAGGCCTGCAATGATATCTTCCATTGATAATGATCAATATTTCTGTGTTCCAAGTGCTTTAAAGCCTGTCAAGCCTGAGACCTAATAATGTCACAGTGTGATGGAAGACTTTCACCAACAAGCCAATGCACCACATGCATCACAAGTTAACTGTAGAAGACAGAAACTGCTGGCCTGACTCGACAGGCATATGCAGCGCATGTCCATCACACCTCATGCTCATGCTGACCTCAAAGGACTTTGACACCACCAGCCCCATTAATTATACAGCGCTTCCCTCTATTATTACACCCAATCACACACTGATGAATGCTTCAGTGCTTGTGGGGTTAGCGGGGCTGGGATTCAAACCAATCATGTTGTGACAGGCAGATGATGCTTTTCCTCCTAGACCATAGACTTTGTGAAGGATGTCAGACGCTTCAAGAAAGGCCGCTGTATTACTGCAAACGTGCTCCATCTGCATGTAATACTGGGAGGAAATGATTCACAAGAAACTGCAAAGCTCTATAAACTTGTTAGATCCAGGTGTGCACAGCGTCTGAGATGCAGGTGTGTCATCCACAAAGGTTCCATCAAGACATCAGGGTTTCTTCATTGAGTGGTGGCCCTCCAAACATTATGGCTTAATCCACAAAAAAAACACAAAAAATGCATCATTTCTAAAGCAATGGCAATAAGAAAACACATTCTAGAAGGTAATCCAAAACTGAAACCAAACCTGAATGAAATTACCCCATTGGGGATTGTTTACCGTTTGCTTTTGTCTTTAGAGCATCAAGGTGTCCTGGCAGCCCCCTCCACGCAGCAGCCAGAACGGCATCATCACCGCCTACAAGATCAAATACAGGAAAACCGGCCGGCGCGGCGACCAAGAGGCCATTGAACCCAACAACTTCTGGTACCTGTTTACAGGTGAGGCTTAACGCCAGATTTTTGCTATTAGAACAGCTCCTATTAGCCATGGTTCATGTGGGACAAAAAAAGACAAAACACTCAGCATAAAACTGATAAAAATGGATGACGATTTGGGTCTGCTGTTGTTCCGTACATAAAACATGAAAAAACGTTCCACAGTCAGACACCAGGCTTTCTGCTTTGTGGTCTTCCTGGTGCAATAAGAGCATTCACATGGTAGCAGAAGCCTCTCATGACAGTTCAGTCTCTCAGATTTCAAGACCTCCTTTTAATTGATGCAGTGTTTGCTTCTGAGTAGAGCTGAATATCAGCAAAACGCAGTCATTCTCTAAACTGAACACAGGAGTCATGCTCCTCACTTTACCTTTTCATACAATGCACTGATGCTTTGACCAGAAGATACAGCAAGTTCAAAATTCTAATGCAAGAACAGAAGAAAAGAAGGTGTACATTCCTCTGACCACTTGCTCTGTCAGCCTATCAGAAGGAAAATGGAGTAATCCATCAATGCAGAGATTCAGTGAAGTATGCTGGTCTATACCCAGACTGAGGTTTCTGTCCAAGTTATAAAAAGGAGATTGTTTTCACTCAGCATGAGGCAAGGCTCTGAGAAACTGACATAAATATTGAAATGTGGCCAAAAAAAGGATTCAAATGCTGAATAAATGTGTGTCAGTGTGTTTTACTACATCTTTGTGTCTGGGATTGTGTATGTCTGGGTGCGTGGGCGGATCATGCTTAAATTATTCTTTTTCTTTCTTCTGTGTAGAAAAAGGGTTAGAGCGTGTGTGTGTGTGTGTGCATTTAAACTGCCACCAGCTATTATTTCAATTTGAGCTTTGGAGGATTTGAATGAAACTGATCTCCTTTTCATTATTTCGCCCGTGCTTATCTTCATCTGTGCGCGTCGGCCTTCATTTCCCTGTTGCAGGTCCGTGATTGCGTGAAGTTTTAAATCCTAGCAGGTCGGTGTAACACTGCCTGTCAGGAGTATCTTCACCTTTAAAAGTCTTTTTTTTATCTTAACCATAATAAAACTAATAAAAAGCCATATTATTTTCTTTTCTGTTATCACACACTGGAGGGTTTAAGCTTTAAGCTCAGCTGTTTGCATTCCAAAAACAATGGTCGCCTGGGACTCTGCAGTCAGGCTAAAATCATGGAAAGATTTTTTGGATCTAGGATCTAAATTAAAGTTTTTATCACCTTTTGTTTGATTTGGATAAAAAATTCCATTTGTACCAACAATATACTACATTATCCATTCCATGCTGAGTTGAAACACCGTGCTGTACAACTAACGGCCTGACAAACAGTCACAACTGAAGTTGTCAAATTGCAAAATAAAAGCACCGTCTGGCAAATCCTATCAGTTACAGTGGTGCTCATCAGTTTACAGACCCTGGAAGAAGTGATTGATTAATGATTATTTTGCAGAGAATTTGAATGAAAACACAAAAACTTCATTTCTACTCATAGTTAGCGGTTGGATGAAACCATTTAACGTAAAAAAAGTCTGTTCACTCTCTTTAAATCCTAACGACAGCGGAAACGTCCCAATTGACCCTGTTCTAAAGTCTACATCCCCCGATGATTTTGTTCTGAAAACATGAAAGGCTGATTGATCCAAAAGGGTTTGATTGACAGCTAAAGGTAACCATCCTCACCTGTGACCCGTTTGTCTGTAATCAATGTGTGAGCACAAAACCCTTGGATCCTTCTTCCATTTCTGGATCCTGAGTCACGGGGGAAGCTAAAGAGCTGTCAACAGATCTACAGGAAAAGGAAGTGACCCACAACACAGGAAATGGAGGGAAGAAGACCTCCAAGGAACGGAGAAGGGCAGACAGCAGGGTTCAGACTTTGATCAAGAAGGGAGAAGGTCTTATGGCTTATGCTGAAACCAAACCACGGTCACAAACTTTTCTGCCAGAAAAATCCTTAGGGATGCAAAGAAACACCACCAAGACCTTCAGCTGTGATCCAGGACTCTGAAAAACGGAGGTGTGGATGTTTCCAGACGGAAGGCACAGGAAGAAACATGGCCTGCATGGTCGCGTCGCCAGAAGAAAGACTTGTTAGTGCAAATGCCAGAAAATAGCAGGCTTACAATACGGAAAAACAGCACAGAGACACGCCCCCAAACTTCTGGACAGGCAGTTCAAGCAAGGCAGCGCAAGAATTTCAAGGAACGTGAGAGAATGAGCTGCTTTACCACTAAAGAAAATACAGAGCCTCATCCACAACAACTGCAAGCATCAAGCTGTTATGGATGGATTTAAATGCATTTAAGGAGACTAAACAGAATTTTTCTGACAGTAAACGGCATCACCTAAGCGATAACTATGAGTGGAAACAACAGTTTTGTGTTTTCATTCAGATTATCTAAAAATGACCAAGAAATCATCATTTCTTCCAGGGTGTAAACTTAAGAGTACACCCATCCCTCCATCATCCATCCATTCATCCATCCATCCATCCATCCATTCCATCCATCCGCCATCCATCCATCCATCCATCAGTCCATCATCCATCCGACCATCATCCATCATCCATCTATCCATCCATCATCCATCAGCATCCATCATCCATCCATGCACCATCCATCATCATCCTCCATCAGTCCATCATCATCCATCCATCCATCCATCCATCCATCTACCTCATCCATCCATCCATCCATCCATCATACATCCATCATCATCCATCCATCTCCATCCATCATCCATCATCCTCATCCTCCATCATCATCCTCATCCATCATCATCCTTCCATCCATCATCCACCATCCATCCATCCATCCATTCATTCAACCATCCATCCATCCATCATCCATCCATCCATCATCCATCCATCCATCCATCCATCCATCCGACCATCCATCCATCCATCCATCCATCAGTCCATCATCCATCCATCCATCCATCCATCCATCATCCATCCATCATCCATCCATCCATCCATCCATTATCCATCCATCCATCCATCCATCCATCCATCCATCATCCATCCATCCATCCATCCATCCATTCATCCAAACATCCATCCATCATCCATCCATCCATTCATTCAACCATCCATCCATCCATCATCCATCCATCCATCATCCATCCATCCATCCATCCATCCGACCATCCATCCATCATCCATCCATCCATCCATCCATCCGACAATCCATCCATCCATCCATCAGTCCATCATCCATCCACATCCATCCATCCATCCATCCATCATCCATCCATCCATCCATCCATCCATCCATCCATTATCCATCCATCCATCCATCCATCATCCATCCATCCATCCATCCATTCATCCAACCATCCATCCATCCATCATCCATCCATCCATCCATCCATCATCCATCCATCCATCCATCCATCCGACCATCCATCCATCCGACCATCCATCCATTCATCCAAACATCCATCCATCCATCCATTCATCCAACCATCCATCCATCATCCATCCATCCATCATCCATCCATCCATCCGACCATCCATCCATTCATCCAAACATCCATCCATCCATTCATCCATCCATTCATCCAACCATCCATCCATCATCCATCCAAACATCCATCCATCCATCCATTCATCCATCCATCCATCCATCCATCCATCTATCCATCCATCAGTCCATCATCCATCCATCCATCCATGCATGCGACCATCCATCATCCATCCATCTATCCATCCATCAGTCCATCATCCATCCATCCATCCATCCATCCATCCATCTATCCATCCATCAGTCCATCATCCATCCATCCATCCATGCATGCGACCATCCATCCATCCACATCCATCTATCCATCCCATCCATCATCCATCCATCCTCAGACCATCCCATCATATCCATCATCAGTCCATCATCCAATCCAATCATCATCCACTCCACCATCACCCTCCTCCTCATCATCCATCATCATCCCTCCATCCATCATCCTCCATCCCATCATCCATCCCCATCCTCGACCATCCATCATCCATCCATCATCCTCATCATCCATCATCCATCCTCCATCCATCATCCCCATCATCCACCATCCATCCATCCATCCATACCATCACCATCATCCATCCATCCATCCACCATCCATTCATCCAAACATCCCATCATAGTCCATCCATCCATTCATTCAACCATCCATCCATCCATCATCCATCCATTCATCATCCATCCATCATCCATCCATCCGACCATCCATCCATCATCCATCCATCCATCCATCCATCCGACCATCCATCTATCATCCATCCATCAGTCCATCATCATCCATCCATCCCATCATCCATCCATCCACCATAATCCATCCATCATCCATCCATCCATCCTCCATCCATTATCCATCCATCCATCATCCATCCATTCATCCATCCATCCATTCATCCAACCATCATCATCATCCATCCATCCATCCACCACCATCCATCCATCCATCCATCCATCGACCATCCATCCATTCCGACCAATCCATCCATTCATCCAAACATCCACCATCCATCATTCATTCAACCATCATCCCTCATCCATCCATCCATCCATCATCATCCCTCCATCCGACCATCCATCCATCCCTCCAAACATCCATCCCTCCATTCATCCATCCATTCATCCAACCATCCATCCATCATCCATCCAAACATCCATCCATCCATCCATTCATCCATCCATTCATCCAACCATCCATCCATCATCCATCCATCCATCCATCCATCAATCATTCCACCTTTTAAATCTACTGAATCTCTTTTGGGGTCACAAGGTTGCTGGAGCCTATCCCAGCAACTGTTGGGCAAAGGCTGGACACCCTGCATGGGTCACCAGTCCATCACGGGGCCAACTATGCATTTTTTCATAACATTTTTTTTAAGAATATTCTTCAAGTCAACACCCTAAGATGCATTGAGAATGTAGAATGACTTAGGTTTGGACATCAGAGGCATGTTTTGCAGATACCTCCCATCAACTTTACGTCATGAGCGGGTGTTAAATCATTTCCAAACCACTAAATCTTTTCCATGTCCTCCACCGTGAAAAGTGCTTCAGATCTGCATGCTCAGCACACCCGTGAGCGTTGTTCCCACCTCTGCTGTGACGTCCACAGAACACAGTCGGGTGGAAAAGAACAGTTTGGTGTCTGCTTTATGCATTCTTTCATCAGTACTGGTTCATCTCTGAGTTCAAAGAAGAATGGCTCAAGTCAAAGTAAGTTGATGTTTTAGGGTTAGAAATAAAGATTTAGAAAAAAGTCACAGCAAAAAAAACATGAAAAAAAATGAATCGTGTTGGTAATTCTTGTTGTTCACAGGAAAACTCATCATGCACTACCCCGACTTTGACATTTGTCTTCAGTGTTTCCATATTTGTAACCCTGAATGGTGTATTTTTTTTTATTGCTTGCACTGAAGAATTCTATTCAAAGCAGCTCTTACGAGAAGGCCAGTATAGATACATTTAAAACTGTTTAGTCTTTTTTCTGTCTGTGCAGGTCTGGAGAAGGGCAGTCAGTACAGTTTCCAGGTAGCAGCCATGACAGTGAATGGAACAGGTCCTGCCAGTGACTGGTATACCGCCGAGACCCCCGAGAATGACCTGGATGGTACGAGTTCACGTCTGAGTGCTGCAATCTGCAGAACAGGAAGCAGCTTTCTGTACTGTCACAACACACATAAATATTTCACCAACAAAAGGCTGGAACTGCAGATACAGCCAAGGTTTGCTCCCAAGGGGAGACAAAATGCAATGAAGGCAGAAGGAGATTGTGTGGGGGTGGGGGGGTGGCAAAAGGATTGGGGGGCATTTGACAAATTATAGCTACAGTAGAAAATGCATGAAATGAAAGAAAAAAGCCCCAAACTTTCATTTTTGAGCACAGTTTTTGCAATATTTTGTTTTGGGAATAACATACATCATCATTAAGTTTAGAAAAAATTAGAAATATTTCACAAAACTGTTTTTTTTGTAAATATTTCTTCAAATTTGTTCTCATGAAGAGTGTTAAAGTGATCCTTCAGATCTATAGTCATCTGCATTTGCAGTGGTAATGGAATAACCTCTTGTGATTCTTTGGATATTGTTAATACGTGCTATAGAACTACATTTCAGGAAGAGTCATAAGGAGGTCATTTGGAGATGCTTTGTTCACATAAATGACACAAAAGCGTGTGCACTTCACAAATACTGACTAGTTTAACTCAAATATAAAGTTTGCAAGCTGTGATTTGTAAGAAAACGGGAATTACTTCGCACGTGGATATGTGTGGCTGGATAGATGGAGAGCCCGACCCACGAGCAGCAGCAAAGAGAGTTTGGTCTCTAATATTGCTCTTCAGAATAATTGGAAAAGCTGACCTCAGGCTGATGCTCAGAACCTTCTTGTCCTGGCAAGGAGGAAGCTGCAGAGATAAAAACAACAAACACATCTATACTAACTATGTTTCTGGACTGGGACAAAGGGAGACACAAATCTCATTTTAATCGATTATCACTCAATAAAGCAATATGAAGCGTCTGCCTTTGGGGACCGAGAGCACGGTAATCTGATCTAATCTGATGCTGAGGAATAACAGAAAGTGTCAGGCCTTGTAAAGGTCCGATTACTGTGCTAAAAAGGTTACCGTTGGCTAGCCGCACTTGCTTCAAGTATGGATGCTTGTAGTTTCGTTCATGATCATTTTAAATACTCAAGTATTCAAGTTTCTGAAGGGTCTTTGTCTTTTACTGTTTTTTGCAACAACCTCAACCCTGCAGAGAGTCAAGTACCCGACCAGCCCAGTTCTTTGCACGTCAGACCGCTTCCCAACAGCATCATCATGTCCTGGACTCCGCCCCTCAGCCCCAACATCCTGGTTAGAGGCTACATAATTGGCTACGGAGTGGGAAGTCCCTACGCCGAGACGGTCCGAGTGGACAGCAAGCAGAGATACTACTCCATTGAGAACCTTGGTAAGGGCAGAAAGAGGACACAAAAGGTGTTCTGAGAACACAAACATTCGCTTCCCAAAGCTCCTTAGTATAGCAACTTTATGAATATGCAGATTGGTATTTGTCTCTCTCCCCACTGCTCTCCCTCATCAATGCTCCACCAATGGAACATGTATCATTGAAATACCATGGAGTGCAAAAGGCATTCTCTGTTGAAAACCATTTAGGTAAATGACTATTTAATTATGATCCAATTCTTACACTGCTGTGACTGCACCGAAGCAGATCCATGACATCCAATGTCCTGATGTCTTTGTTTGGTAATTATTCTTGACAACGAAATGTCGTGCACATATCAAAAATGCATGTATCGTGTAGACAGTCAGTACAGACAGGCTACCACTGTGGGGAAATTATGGAGCTGAAAAATCTAAAAATATTGACAAGATAAAGATCTGATTAATGAAACTGTGTGAGCACATTGGAAAGTGGCTGAGATAACGTAGGTTCAAGGTTTTTATTTGGCCATTTGTGCATAAACTGCAGTCATTGGAGTACGAGATGTAGATGAAAAATTCAAGAGATCGGTTTTCTGTATGTCTTATCACACATGTGCACAGATATGCATGCTCATACACATAGCACAGTAGACCAGTATGTATAACTGGCTTGGATTTTTACCACATTTAATGTTTGTGGTGAAACGGGCATTGAGTGTACGGCATAAGTGTAAGCATGGCAAATCTGGATGTCGTCACATCTCCATACCAAAACAAGATGATCGCTCTGAGATTGCATGTAAATGTTCTTCTCATGTCCAGCTGGACAGGACAAGTTAAAGAAAAAAAAAGTAAGGAGAAGAAGTCGGTCTAAGTCACACCCGACTCCATTGGTTACTGTGTAAGAAGCTCTCAAAATGTATACATTTGTGAAAAATAGTGTGAGGAAAAATATGTATCTTTGTTTCTACCTCACATTGACTGTATTCATAAATCTGCTCGGTTTCAGGCTAAAGAGCCAACTGGCAGAATTCTCAGTTCTGTTGTATTTTCCTCTGAGCCAAGAACATCGAGAAGATGCAATTTTAAGGTCTGTTTATAACATCAGTGCCAAAAAACTCCCAGTTTCTGATGGATTTACAATACAAAAGAGATTCTCAGCTCCAGCTCTTAACACCAACAAAACGCCGACTCAGCCCTGTCACTCTGCCTTTATCGCGTTATGATGATAAAATGCCTATTTAATTATGATCAATAATTTAAAATATCTAATAGGAAATGCTTGAGGAGTAAAATTCAATTTGGAAAGGTCTGAAAAGACACAAGATCCTCTCTGGTGACAGCACAACAAGGCATTTGCATGCCAGAGAAGACAAAAACAAATTGGACGAATTTTTTTTATGCATAGTTGAAAATTTCCCTCTGAGGTCTGATAATGGAAGGATAATGAAAAAATAAAATCAAGCAATTGTGTTGCATACACACATGGGACTGAGTGCATGTGTACATGGCATTTATAATTCATAGTGATCATTAATTCATGTGGCAAGGCATCCGGGGAGCAGAGGGGGAGTTTGCTTTATTTGTGCAGGAGTTTGACGGTATGTGGGGAGCGTGTTGCATCGTGTCTCAGCAGTCAAGACACAGGAGGAACCGCTGCCTGGCAATTAGTTCACGTCAGGAAAACAAGTCACTCCTTTAAAACCTGCTGGAATCTGATTGAAGTCTTTAAATGTTTGTTAAAGTGCCCAAAAGCATCAGTAGTTGCTTGTCAGCTTAGCTCCGTCACAAAGGCCTTGACCTTTAAATTCTTCTCTAGTCATTTCCTAAATGTTGCATAATGAGTTCTGCCATAAAATGGTAATTTTCTGTGCTGCAAGTCATAAACAATCACTGATTCAGTCTTCTTGCTTCCCCCTCAGAGCCAAGCTCACACTACGTTATTTCTCTGAAGGCGTTTAATAACGCTGGCGAGGGAGTTCCTCTATATGAGAGTGCTGTCACCCGATCTTTGACAGGTAAGAACACATGCAATTATCAAAAATAACCCGTGAGCCATCATCTGATGAAGTATAATTAATACCTTTTAAAAAAAATTGCAGCTCAGCTCAGAAAATGAAGGCTGTGCCAATGTAAGAACCGGAAATGGACACTATAGCTGTTTTTAAGAGCATCTTTGTTACTGACATGTTTACCCATAAAATGAGGTGAGTGGATGAGGCGTAAGGGAAAAAAGCACACAGATTCAAACCTTAAGGAAAGCTTTAGGAGGAAGACAAGGACGATGAAGAAAACTCACAGAAACACAATGAAAGCACTAAGAAGTGAAAAAGGCAAACATAAGACAGTTTATAAGTGAAGTGAAACCATGATCTGGTTCACAGAAACCAGATGGGAAATTCTTACCACAATATTGTTAGTGTGAATTATAAATGACACTTTGTTCTTGAACATGCAGCTAGTACTCAGACTCAAAGGGCTGCAAAATAAATACATGTCTGTGCACTCAGAGGCTGCAGCCCTCTAGCTCACAGTGGTGTGGGATGAAAAGTGCTTCTCCATAGCAGCTTTTGGCTGAGTAAGCGTTTTCTAAAGTCACAAGTCACTTTGATTTTTCTGTTAGAAAGTTGTAAATGTTACACACTGATGTACATTGTGTAAAGTGGGTGTTTAGATGGGCTGTTGGGCTGGAGCCACCAGACTGGAACAGACTGCAGAAGTAGAGTTCAGGTAACAGAGTCTGGAACTGGTTGGAAGAACTGGACAGACTTTGGATGACAAGATGGAGAAACTAGAACACAAAAGTCTGTTTAAAGCGGATAAAGGGGCCACACACAAAAAAAGTGAGAAAAGTTGTGATCTTTCCGTGACTTTTTTACAGATGTATCATAAATGAACCACATTAAACCACAGAAGTACAAAGAAACCACATAAAGAACATGTCAATTGCTGTAGAACATGAACCGTGTGTGGTTATTGCGCTGTAAATATGCAATTCATTGGTGATTTGTGTGTCAATTATGTAAGTTTGATCATGATATGTGCGCGTTTACATGATATAAGAGAAACATTGGTGGTTCATGTGTGGAACGTCCGTTAGACATATGTGGAACGGTTGAGGAAAGACACAAATTTGCATATTCATCAAAAATCACGCACAATTGTATTGTGCATTTTATTTTGAACAGCTCAAAACTGAATTCACGTACAAACCCGTCAACTAAAACCCTCGACGGACGTCTGAGCACATCGACAAATGCAAGAAACACGTATGCATTACGTAGATCACGCATGGATCACGACAGAATCAAACTTTATAGGTGGAAAATGTACAACAATGTACGTAGTGGCTGTATGTGGCACGGCCATAAGGCAGAAAAAAAAAGATGAAAGACGGCGACACCTCGGTGCAAAACTCAGTAGCAGCTCATGTCTATATATTGTTTAGCCACATTCTATATATTGTTAGATACAGTAATAACATTTACAGTCTGCTTCATCAACTATGACAACAACATTAGTCATATTTATCTGGGTAGTGATTTTAAAAGTTGATCTGCTGCATTAGGAACCACTAGATAACAGAACATCATCATTTGTTTTTTAATTATTGATATTTAAGGCGTCTTTTCTTTGCTTTATGTTTGACAGCAGTTGATTTAGTGCTGCTTTAGTGCCGGTTGATCTATTTCTTGGAGTGCTAAAATGTGCAACGATCTCCCCATTAGAGGACAAAGGCTGAATTCCCTCTAACTGGTCATTTCATCATTCCTGCTCACATTTCCATCAGGAAGCTGCCAATTTGTGTCACAATTCCACATGAAATATCAAAATCACAGGTGATTAAGAGTGGGATTCCATTCATTAGAGTTATATCAAATATTTAAACGCTGTTAGCATGAGTGCCTTTGCATGAAGCCTTATTAGCAGTTGTACCCTAGCAGCAAAACGCAGCTGCTCTTTAAAAGCAGCCACAGTGCAAACAGGAACGCTGCGTGGAACCTCTTCATTATTTCAAGTGTAGCAGGAAAGCAAATAATCTGTCAGCCTGATTTAGAGTGATGACATTAATAATTACTGTTTTGAGCTGTAAATGAGCGACTTTTAGAAGATCCAGGCAGATTACTTCCTCATCTCATCCTTAGATTATGTTTATGAAGCGTTTTCAATATAATGCATTGATGTTTTATTTATGGTGCGATGACTTTCAACAATGCTTTTACCATATCTGGGATGGAGACTCATTAGGCCTTCCTGCAGAACATCAGTTCCAAAAGTGAGATTAATGAAATGGATCCAAGTCTCAGCCAAGTTTCAACTTATAAATTAAACAGTGGGCCCTTCTCTTCTCACCCAGCAGCCCGCAGCGGACATAAATCCTTTATGATGTTCATGAAAACGTCACATTTTGAGGGTTTTCAACCTTCACGATGTGGCGACAGTCATCAGAACAGCTAGCAGAGAAGACATTTCACTTCAGCGAGCTCTGTGGAAGCATCATCTTCAAAACCTTCATTATAAATGTGATCATGCTTCCAATTTCTCTTTGAATCTGAAGAGATGTGTGAGATACGACGAGGTGACAGAGCAGTTCATGGAAGGTAGAGGACTGATGTGGTCAGACACGCAGAGTAAAAGCCAACCCTGTGAGAAGAAACAGACAGAGGGATGTGATAGACGTGAAAATAACGTGTGGGAAGAGCTGGCCTTTGTTTGACCAGCTGCAGTGATGCTGATGGAACTCACCGCTAATATTATAGATCTAAGGTCCATCACGGCTGCATGTAAAGTCAGTGTATGATGTCGTATTTTATATCCAGGGTTGGAGTTAACATATTCAGTGACCTTTTTAGTGTCGTAGGTTTGTTTTTTCAAAGAGTAAGTGTGACAATATATTTTTTCAATAAACTTTATTGCACATTTTTTAATCTACAGAAATTCACATTCAGTTCCACAATGAGGAAACAATTATTAATATAAAACACACATATAAGACCAAACAACAGTAATAGTAATAAGCCCTGTGTGTGTGTCATTTTTTATTTATTTATTTTAAATGCTCATATACAAACCAAGGTAGGGTGAACAAACGTTATAAATGTGCATATAGAAAAAACTAAATAATATTTAAAAAATAGGCAAAGGCAAGATAAACAACAATTCAAAATAACAATACTTTTGATATATTTTAATACATTACTGTAGTTTTCTTGTTTTTGTTTGGAATGCATTTAAGACACTTATAATAATCAGAAAAATAAAAATACTAAACAAAGGGCATGTATTTTTCCATTTACATGAATGAATAATATGCTTGCATAAAATAAATACAACATTGACATCAGAAATTCCCGGGTCTAGATTTTCTATAAAGAAAAGAACATCAGGTAAAGAAAAAAAGGGAATATTTAAAACTTTGAGTGACAATCTATTGTGAATATCAGTCCGAAATATTTTTATCTGGTTGCAACTGTAAAGGAGATGTTCTAATGTTTCAGATTCAGATGAACAGAATATGCATGGTTCTGATTGATTGCATTGTATTGTAGTATGTTATGAATAAGATTAAGTAAAGGTATGGGATTTGCTTTACAGACTTTGTTATAACAGTTACTAGAATCCTTAATTTAGTATTTAGTTACAATAACAGCATTCCATCAGTACGTATCAACTCATAGACAAAACACACACCATTATCATACCATTCAGACAAAGTGTGACAAGAATGTCACGGATGCTGTGAGACACCCATTTACTGTTTAAGAGAACTGGACAGAGTAGCCCCTCCCCCCTGGCGTTCCAGGACGTGGCTCCACGAAGCCAGAATCCCAAAGACGTCTAGAGACATAAGCAGCTGTTCCTATTGGTCAGAAGAACCGTTCTGGATCTGATACCTTTCTTGATAATCCTTTTTGTTTTTCATCATAAAATATGTATACAGTAGAAATTCATATATCATTGAAAGATGTTTACGTTATAAACTACCCAATTAGATGCCTCAGTAAAAGCATGTGGGGCCTGCTGGCCCCCTCCACTAATGTTGGAAATGTTTGATTGACAGATTCTCCTCAGCTTGCTTTCAGTTGAAGGGGTGTGGACTTCTAACAAGCTCACTCCTGATTGGTGAAGGTAGTTGCCATAGAAATGTCGACTCAGGACCCATCAATGGCCCAAAAATGGCGACTGAATTAAATTTTTTTTTGCGGGAGCTGGAAGGAAGGCACTTTACGGGTGACGTCACAGCCACTCAGTCCAGTTCTCCTCGGGTATACTCAGACTGGACATATTTGATCCACTTTAAGCGAACATGTTTGAGTCTCATACACCCAAGCAGACCCTGGCCCGGACCGGAAACCATCTTTGGGGAAGGTCTCGGTTGGTTTCCAATCGGACTCAGCCTCGGTTTGCTCTGAGATTCCTCAGGCTGAATACAATCTATTCTTGGAGCGGAACAACTGAACCGAAACGGCCACCGTAGCCGGTGGTCACGTGATCTAACCAGTCAAAATGGAGCAACAGATCACATGGTCAAACGTAGAGCAACGATTGTCGTGTCATCAAAGAGGGAAAAAAAGAGTCCAACTGTTGAATTGTTAGAACGTTTATTTTAATACAGCTGATAACATGTTTTGCACGCTTTCCTTTGTCTCATTACGTGTCACGCACTGCTGTGACACCTGTATACCTGTAATGCAGGGTTTTTGTTCTAAGGGAACCACGTCAGACCTGCACCTGTGGACCTTAGGGCTCTGGGAGGATCATAAACTTAAAGCAGGTCCAATTCCATTAAGATATTTATGAACTAATAAAGGAATCTTGAAGTCCATCTTAAAGCTGACTTCTTTCTGGTCCTGGTTAAGAGCCGTGCAGCCGACTTTTGAACAAACTGCAGCCAATTAAAAGTATTTTAATGCCAGAAAAAGGGCATGACAGAACTCTCTTCCAGAAGTCCTGAAAACACGTGTTAACATTTCAGCACTGGCTCTGGAGAGGAAGGGTGTAACCCGGATGTCAGGAGCTGGTACTGCAGGACCCGGGAGACCCGGCCTATTGGCAGAAAGTTTAAAAAACAAACGCAAACAGGACAAAACCCAGGAGCAAGAAAAGGGTGACAAGACAGAGCAGATGAGCTGACAATACAACCTGAAAAACGTACACTTCTGTTCACTCAGGACCATAAACAGAAAGGAAAACAGCTGTGGATGATTAGCATGAGCCTTGAGTGACTGACAGGGACCAACTCAAAACATGACCAAGAACAAGCTAAAAACCAAACTAAACCACAGAAGCCACACATGAGCAATGTTTCTGAGATGATAAATCTTTCACATGAAATCACACAGAGGTTTCTGACTTTCCCTCACAAATCCAAGTTATGAATCAGAAGTCACATTGGGCCCTCTCTCTCTCATAGGGTTCCATGTGAACAGCAGTTGAACACACATGTATTTAATAAATGAATAAAGTCTTTAGACAAACTCTGTCAACAGCCAAAGTGGCTCTGAAAAATCAGAAGTGTGCGTTCTGTAGCCCTACATTCCACATAGATTCCACATGTCAGCCGTACAGGAAACTTGACCATTTAGGGGTAAATGTTTATGTTAGGAGCTCCAGGGTGCAGTAGTAGGTAGTGCACTTGTCTCACAGTGAGAAGGTCCTGGTTCAAGTCCCAGCTGGGTTCTTTCTGTGTGGGTTTTTCTCCTTCCAAAGTCCAAAAAACAGGGTTCATAGGTCCACTGATGATTAGGATGTTCATGTAAACTCACTAAATAACATTAAAGGGAACCCTCATTATACTCTGAGCAGTGGTATCTATACTTATTCTTCCTCAAAACACTACACAGTTATACAGATCAACAGGTCACAGAGGCAACAAGACAAATGTGCAAAAACCGCCTGAATCACAGATCACAGAAAAAGCAACAAACGTCACAATGAACGATCGCCTTAGTCGAACTTTTTATTAGATGGATGGAATGTTGTTGTACATGATGCTGTGCTGAGTGACAGACCTTTTTGTGAGGATGAAGGTAAACATCTTTGACAACTCAGGGTTCACAGGAAACTCAGCTTTCCAGGTCAAGTCCAAGCCACAGACCTGAATTTAAGGGACAAGATGTGCCATTTTAGCTTAGCCTTATCCCTGTTGTGAGTGATGAAAACGGCTGTTTGGGAAGTTGGTGTTAAATGGTAAAACTGGGCTGTCCTCAGGTGTCACCTATCAAACACTTTCAATGTGGTCTCGAGTCTCCTCCCCAGACATTTTCACAGCAATTCACACCTTGAACAGCGAGACTCAAACATCTCACATGGTATCCACTGTGGAAAATGCGTCCAACATATTTCAGAATAAGGTCAGTAACATACGCGACCTGAACGACCTGAATATTGCTAAAAATGTGCCCAAGTCAAAAACACAGGACAAGCCCAACATCAGGGTTTGATGTAAAACACTTTACTCTGGGCAAGAACAATGCCGTTTGGTTCTGTTCAGAACGAGCCCAAAGTCCTCTGACCCAAACTGTGTAGAGAAAGGTTCCTGTGTCACACAAGTTGTCCTACATGGAGACTCGTGCAATTTTTTCAAAGATCAGTTGACTGATGTAGGAATGAAACCCAAACAAACAGTCCAACATGGAAATGCAATAAGATAGTGAGCTGATCCAGAGGGCTGAAACTCAAACTCAGGCTGTTTCAACCAGGTTTGAGCGGTGACAGCACACGCAGACACGCATGCACACGCATGCACACGCATGCACACGCATGCACACGCAGACACACTAGCCTTCCTACGATGGCAGCAGCCTGCTGGAGAGCTTTTTATGAGAGCTTTAAAAAACGGCTCATTAAGAGTGGGATCCTTGTTAATATACTGCCTTGTCCTCGCCTCGCCGCCCCCACGCTGCAGAGGCAAAACGGATCCCCAGCCAGCCGCCAAACCACCACTTAATCAATGACTTGAGGACCGCAGAGAGTTGGGTGGGGTGGGGGACGTGACAGAGAGGGGATGAGAGTTGGAAGGAAAGGATAGAGGAGGACAGAACAGAAGGAGAAAGATGTAGAGGAACTTGAGAAGAAAACACTGGCTGCACTCAGATGGAGAAGCAAAGAGAAGAGAATGGAAACTTAGGCTTGGATCAAAAGACAAGATGATGCTATGATGTCAGAATGAAAGAATAACAAATGAAAAAGGTGGGATTGATGGCCAAAAGTGAGAGTATGGAAAAAAGATGTGCTGAGAGTGATGGAAGTACACATGGTGTGCAATTGGAAAGAAGCTTGCTAGACGCTCATTAGTATTCTGTTCAACAGGAGCTTTATTGGGATGCTGGGCGACCAGTTTAACCACAACGCTGTCTGCTGCAGCTCGCCTCACAGCCCCAAACACCTCCCTCATCAATCTCTTTCTGTCTCACTCTCTTTGTTGGCCTCCAGCTGTACATTTCTCTTCAAACACAACACATTAGATGCCACTGTTGATTCTCTCAGCACTTCAGGACACTGCATACAAAACACAAAAGGTTTTTCTCTATCTTCTCCAATAATTTTCGCTTGAGCTGAACGCCATGGCCAGCAGGCGAGTCAGTAGCTTAAACCGTTGAGTCTAGCTGGTACATTTTAGTAAAGAACATTGAACATTTTTGCAGAATGCTTTTTATTCTCAACTAAATGGATTTGTTAGGAATCTTTGCTGTGGAAAAGATTTGTTCTTCTTTCATTTAGCATTTTAATATATAAAAGTCTGATGTTCTGTCAGTTTGGTTCTTATATGAAGTATCAAATGTAAGAAAACGTCACATTTTGCCCATCATTAAAACTAGAGCTGTGTCACATTTCCTTCACTATTCCCTACATAGTGAACGATACAGTGCCTTAGCCACTTTCTAGTGCTGTCCTAAGCTATAATTCCCAAATTTCCCAGAAGTCTCCAGTGTGCATTGATGCTCACTAGACTGGAAACTATAGACATAATGCATTGCATTTGAAGAATCTGAAGAATCATAAATAGTCTTTGAAAAATGCTCTTATTGATTATATTTTCACTTTGAGAAATCAGTGACATCATATTTGCTATTTAAAAAAACAAAAAAGGAATGAGCGTGTTGTCCACATGGCTGATGAAATACAGGGCACTAGAGCTATCTGTTTTTTTCTAGTTAGGGAGTAGGGAGGAAACCCAGACACAGCCTAGGGATGTCCCGATCCAATCACATCATCGGAAATCGAACCTGAACACGCGGTTTATGACTTGGTCAAAATCGGATGTTGCAGCCCGATCAGGAATCAGACATTTACTTTATTCTTATCATGATCAGCACTTAATATTTCAGACTTATTGTTCCAGATAAATACCATATTAGAAGTCTGCAGATTCTGAACGGATCACCACATTTATTGTGGCGCTACTTTAAGCTGGAGGCGCACAGAAACAGTTTGGCTAAGGTAAGCTAAGCTAGCTCAGATTTGGACTTTCAGATCAATAACTCTTTTTTAGAAACATTTCAAGTGTCTCTATTGGGTTAACACAAACAACCACCTACAAAGGCATTTTAACAGAAAAAAAATCTGGGTTGTTCTCAAAAAGAGTGGCGCTCTGCGTGCCGCCGACACACCGACGCGGTGGGACGCTGCTGCAGGAGAAGGGGATTCAACCCGTGGAGACCTGATTCTTTGTTTGTCTTTGACAGAGAGCCAGTGAAGCAGAATCACCTACTGCTGTAATAAAACCCAAAATGTGATATTCAGACATGTGGACGGCTGGTCTTAAGAGGTTAAACATGAATTCCATAGTCTCTCAGGAAACAAAACAACCAAAGCAAAAAACATCTTCCATGATATGAGCTAGTCATTAATATTCAGTATCATATTAAACGGTTTTAAATGAGTGTCATCTTTAATTTTAGGAGTTTTTGATAGAGATTTGAATCACATCTCCATGATCAAAAATGTTCAATAGTTCTGCAGATACTAAAGCTACAGTCACCAAACTTTCTCACATTTATCACCTGTTCTTATCAGCTAATAGTTAACTTTTTTTACTAATTGACATAGTTGCACTAATCTTAGTTGATTGTTGAAGCTACTTTACAGAAGTGCTCTGTTTGAGTGGTAAATGATTATAGAAGTTGAGTGGGTTCATTTCTTTAAATGTGTTACAAAAGTATTGGATGAGCATCGGATCAGGATGTCTGCACATGCGTAACACAAACCTTAAATAAAGCAGTTATCAGGGCTTCACCTTCACTGCTATCTTTATCTGTCAGTCTAATTCTGACAGCGTCATCATTTACAAAATATGCCTAAATGAAGGTTGTAGATCCTAAAAATATCCGTCCACTCTAATGAGCTCAGTGAATAACATATTATCAATCTGCCAAACATGACCAAAGGTCATAAACATGTTTCTGCATTGAAAAGTACATCCTGTACCTCCTTTATTCCTTTATTACCTAATTGTACTATAATAAACACCACCATTGAGTTTCCGTGGACCAGAAAACAAAGTTAGCATCTTGATAAGCCGAGTTTGCCTCTTTCTGTAAATCCTCCCGTCTTTGTTTCTGCTTCCGTTAGATCAGGAGGCAGAAAGTCTGCATCCGACACCTGCCGTCTTTATTCTTTAGTGTACATGTTCTCTCTGTGTGTCTTCTGCTGCCTTCAGGTGCTCCTTCAGCCAAACACGAACATTTGTAACACACGGTGATGTTTGTTATACTTCTGAATGCACCTGAAAGCAGCCTGTGCTGTCTCAATGGCTGGGGCCACTGACCCCCACACAGCCCTCATCTCTTCTAGAGTATCCAAGTAAACAGGAAACGTTGTACCTCCTGAAAAGAAAACTTGACTTGGCATAGTTTGCTGTGCTCACTCTGTCAGTGAAATATTTTTCCTCCAAAGCTTTGGCTGTGTGAGCTTCATGTGGCTCCAATCCCTGTGTAGAATAACGGCTCTGATCTGCACTTCTTTTTACTCTTTGTCTTTTCTCCTCTTTCTCCTGTTTTTCATTTCATCACCATTCTCCCTCCTTCTCCCTTCTTTGTTGCATGGCAATTCCAAACTTGAATCTTTTTATTCTTTACAATTTCTTACATTACTCATTTCTTAATCACTTGCTTGTTTATTGTATTTTTTATATATTACCATTGTTCCACATCTTGGTTAATGTTACCTGCCTCACATCAGACCCCATTGACCCTTTGGAAGATGACCTCTTCCACCTCTTTGATAAATACCCCACTCCCATGCCAGACACCAGCACTCCCATGATCCCTCCTGTTGGGGTCCAAGCTGTAGCTCTGTCCTCGGACTCTGTGCGGATGTCGTGGGCCGACAACTCCATGACGAAGAACCAGAAATCATCGGAGGTGCGGTATTACTCTGTCAAGTGGAAGAGCAGCTACTCTACAAGTGGGAAGTACAAGGTAGGAACCTGAACTGAGGATTCTTGACCGTAACTATACAAAAATATTGGTTACTTTAGGCCAAGCTACTTTATGATGTAACAAAGGAAAAAAAAACACTTCAGTGTGGCAGCAGAAATAAAATCCCTCAGACATATGTATATGTCTGAACAACTCTGCATATATGCATTATGTCTGAATGCTTAAGGGCTTGATTAATGAAATACCTATTATGGTGCTAATTTGCCAGATGAAAGTGGAACTTGAACAAAACTAAGCAACTCCTGACTGGCAACAATTGAATCATCTTCCTCTACAGCACTCATGACTTCCATTAACGTGTTTATTTGGTTTAGTGTAGCCGTAGAAAGAGACAGTGTTGTTAAGGCCACGTCACACAGCCGCTATGTAGATTTAGTGCATATAGCACACATGAAAATTGGTCATATGGGAATATACATTGAAAAAGGGAGAGAAGTTGTGGTCTTATATGAAATTTTCACAGATGTATCAGGAATGAACTATGTTAAATCCATGGAAGAAGTACGAATAAACCATAAAAGAACACATAAACGAACGTAGAACATGAACCATTCGGGATTATTGTGCTGTTCATATGAAATGTATTAGTTATTTTTAGGTCAATTAAGTAACGTCATATGTGTGCTATATACGTGATATATAAGTTATACATCGGTGGATCATGCGTGAAACAGTCATGGAAAGACACCAATTTGCGTATGTGTCTTGCAAAAAATCCTACACAACTGTGTAAGTTTTCCATAGTAAGTAAGGGTTACGCAGTGTACATTATCAGAAACTAACGCACGCCGTGGAAGCTTGAACCATCTGATGCGAAGCGGAGGACGGTTGCTCCCTCGAAGTGCATGAAATTCTGATAATGCACAGTTGAAACACCGCCATCATCCCACTTATATCATGGTCACTTACAAAAGAAATAAATATTCAATCAGTTTTTAGTATTTTTTCGGTCTGGACTATTTTTTACGTGGTGCTGCGCCGCTTAAACGGCACTGATCACAACTGCAGCGGCATAGGAAAGCGATATCTAAGGTGATGATCACGATGAGAATCGTCAGAGAGAAAGTTCTCCTCTAACCGCGTGTTTTTGTCCAGATGATGAAGATAAAGTTTGTTCTAAAGAGGCCAGTGCAGTGATACAGAACATTTATGCTATATGACCAGAACTACTTTTTTAGGTGTGCGGTTATCACTGTGCATTGTCACTATTCAATCCACACCCAGCAGCCAATCAGAATTGAGTATTCGGCCGGACCTCCACTTCGCGTGGGACGGCTCAGGCTTCCACGTCGTGCGTTAATTTCTGTTATACCATGGTCCGCTTGAATACTCGATTCTGATTGGCTGCTGGGTATGCGTTAAAACTTAATAACCGCACGGTGAAAGAAGAAGTTCCGGTCAGCTAGCTTAAATGTTTTGTATCACTGCGCCGGCTTCTTTAAAACATCTTTTGCTTCATAATTTGGACAAAAACAAGCGGTAAGAGGTGAAGTTTCTCTTTGAAATGATGCTTTATTCAACCCATCGGGACGATCAGCATATATATATCGCCGAATCTTGACTGCAGCGGTGGTGCTGCGCGACGCGGACTATATGTTACGTGACGCGGCGCATCGCGCCGCATCACGTAACATATAGTCTGCTTTTTGTGAGAAAAGCGATCCAATTTGAAAAAAAAAACAAGAATTAAGGACTAAAACCTGGTTAATATGTATTGCTTTTGTAAGTGACCATGGTATAAGCGGATTAATGGCCTTCGAAGTGTGCGGTTGTTACTTTATAACGCACTTCGCGGAAGCAACCGTCCTCCGCTTCGCTCGGACGGTTCAGGCTTCCATGTCGTGCGTTAAAAAGTGATAACCGCACACTTCGTCGGCCATTAACCCTTACGTATCACGGAAAACCGAAATGTCATACATGGAAAATGTAGAAAATGTACGTGTGACATGATCTTTAACTACCAAAATGTATGACATGTTCATTCAAAAGCACTATTTGTAAAAGTCACGTTAAGAAGAAGAACAAAGAAGACCGTTCCTGCTTTAAGCAGTGAAAGGTGTGCAAAGATCCTCCTAATGAGAGGAGTGTGTTGGCGGCGTTGCTACTATTACTGTACTCGTGAAGAATCGAGGCGCTTTACAAAGAGTCAGGAGTTCTGGGTCGTTCTGACAGAACTGTTAAGAAATTATAATTAAAATATAGAAAATATTATAAATTCTTCTCAGATGAAAGAAAGCACTTCTTTGGTTCACACGGGCCGATCTACTCAATGAATCTGATGACTTCTCCTGTCATGTAAGTCAGCTTTCTCAAGGAGACTTTTTAGTCTTTCAGTCCCTGGAAGTGAACACAGAAATGTAATAAAGAAAGTTCTGCAAATACACCCACTCTGCTCAGTTTCATAAACAGCCGGGTCGGTCACCAGGGAGGTGTCATTTTCTCAGTCTCCGGCTGAAAGGGAGGAATTTTCTGAGTCACATTAATTAAAAAGAAAGAAAAGAAGAATGCCGCTGTTCTAGTTTGTGAAAGCCAGTAATATTCAAAAGAAAATCAATTTTTAAAGTGAAAAAGTACAAGAAATTGGCAAGCTGAGCTAGAGAGCAGGTGTGCAGACGAAATAAGAACGTTTACCTTCAGTCTGTAATTAGATGTTTAGAGTCAGGTGCTGAGGTGAAACCACAGAAAAGGAACTGGATTGAATTTGCACAACTGTGTTTTCAGTCTGCAGACACCACTGCTCTGAGCCACACCATCACTGGCCTGAAGCCAAACACCATGTATGAGTTTGCTGTCATGGTAACCAAAGGCCGAAAGTCCAGCACCTGGAGTATGACGGCACACGCCACGACGTATGAAGCAGGTAGGGTTCGCACCTCTCCTACGGCGCCGCAGCGTCAAATAATGACTTTTAGTGGAGCAAAGACGGAAAAAAACAGCAGCATAATGACGAGCCGGTGCTTGGGGGGGGGGGTCCAGCATCTCCAGAAATCGGTTTTCTTCTTATGTCGTTTTGAGAGTAAACACTCCAGGTTCTGGAAACCGCATGCTTAAAAAGTGACTTGTAGAACTTTATTCTCTTCCTCCCCCCTGAACTGCAATTATTTTTAACAAGGACTTTAACAATAGACAGAAATCACGTCTTGGTTCAGCGAAGAGTTGCTGCAAAACTTCACTCCCCCCTGCAACAACACAACAACAGTCTGCAACAATGAAAGCCCACCGCAGACTGAAATCAAAATGTCAAGGTATCACTTTCAGGATGTATACAATCGTGTTTGCCGGATTTGTTACCCAATTAAGCGTGAACGGCATCATGCCACCGGCTCCCCAAGGCCCACTGGAATACATTGACATTCAGAGTGAACAGATGGAGTCCACTCGGTTCCTGCGCAGATCTACCCACACACACTGACCTCACTTTCAGAGCCTTCCTCCAGCAACAAATGCAGTCTTTCACCAAATCTGAGCTGTGCTGTTTTAAAGACAAGAACTTTCACACGGGAAATATCCGAGTGGATCATTATAGGGGCAAACATTGGGATTTGGAGAAAAAATAGGGCAAAAGGATAAATGAAAAGAAATGTTTGTCCCTCCATTGTGCAAGTCATCTATAAAATTGAGTTGAGTTGAGCACCTTTATGTTCTAAATTTGGAATAATTAGGCTCAAAAAGGGCCATTAGAAGGAAACTGGGATTTCTGATAATGATGACATTTCTTTATTCGTGTGTTTCTTTGCTCAGGTTTAGGCACCGAGATGTATGGAATCATGAACTCAGGCGTCTCATGACACTAAGATGGAGATGACTGTAACAGATTTGTTCATTTAGTTAACTTTTAGTTGACTGGTTGGAGCTTTTAAGTGTTTTATGTTTATTCCTCACTAAAAACACCCCAAAGTGGGATTTTGATCCGTTTATGCATCTCTGAGTTTTCCTCTGAAAACCTGCTCTCTGAGCACCAGCCCCTCCCATCCACCCAAACGAGTGGATCCTCACAGTGTGATGTCACAAAGGGAGGAACCACACTACCAGCCCCGCCCCCAGGCTAACAGACACGCCCACTTTCTCAGTGGAGCTAGCGGTGATCGGCTTTCATTTTATTTGAACAATCTGAACATCCATCTTTGTAAAAGTTCGGATGTTTGTTTTCCTGAACAAAACGCAGACACGCGGCTGAGCCCGGCTTTAGGATGATGTCATGAAATGGGCGGTACCCACATGAAGCAAAAGGCGGGGCCTCAAAGCCTGAGTCGTCTTTTTTTTTTGGGCCTGAAAAAGTAGCTGTAAAAATATTTCCTGTAAAAATTCATTCTTTAGTCTGCCGAAGGCAATATATACATATATGATCATATATGTAATAAAAATGTCAAATGTTTAGTCTATACATAGATGTAGTTTACTGTGAAAGGATTAAAAAAAAACACAATATAGAGCTTTCAACAGCTGGTTGTTGCTTGTTACCACATCAGTCGGCAGCTCATCCTCCTCAACATTCAAACCTTAAATCTCTTTTATTGGTTGATCAGGAGGCAGGTTTGACTTCAATTCAGTTCTACTTTATTCTATTTCCATAGCCCAAAATCACAACAGCAGTCGTCTCCATGGGCTTCAGACAGCTAATTGTAAAGTAAACATACAATCAAAAAGGATCATGAATACATAGAATTCAATAGGAAAATACTAAACAGACTCAACTAAACTGGGCATCTTGAGCTCCGTTGGCTGCTATCTGGTTTCCACGGTGACAAAACTAATGTTTGATGAAGAGAACGGCTGACTGCTTTGTACGGTGGAAGAAGCGAAGCATGGCAGTAGAAATGCATCCTCTGCACATTTATGTTCACAATGATCCTTAAAATAGAAATCCAGACTAAATCTGACTTTGACTTAAATGCTGTTTATTTCAAGTCTTAAAGCACTTTTGCCTTTTATCCATTACAGCCAACATTTTCTCCAGATTTCAGTCTAACATTTGTTTATGTCCTTTCTCCTCACACCAAAACAAAGCGCCTAGCTCCGCCCCTAAAGACCTGACTGTCATCAGCCGTGAGGGGCGTCCTCGCTCCGTTCTCATCAGCTGGCAGCCACCTCTGGAGGCCAATGGGCGGATCACAGGTGGGTCTGTGCTCCACGGAGGTAACAGACGGTGGGATTTTGACGTTAGTTTTTAGTGATTAAACAGGGTTTAGTTCATTTTATGCCAGATTAAGAACCTCCATTAACACAGAGTTTTCATTGTTTGTATGTTCATCTAAATGCACATGCAGATGTTTCCCTTCTCACTGTTTCCATCTCTGGGCGATCGTTTCAGATGTTAAAGCATCTTTTTTAATGAGCTCTGCTCAAGTTATCCTAGAGGACAAATTAAACAATCCCTGCAGGCTCTAGTACAAATACATCACAAACTGTTCAGCTCTAAAAATGTACTTGTTTTTTCTGATAAACTGTCCATTTGTAGTCTGGAATGTGTGAATCTTTCACATGGTGTTAAAAAACTGCTTTACGCTGTTCCTCGTTTCAGGCTATATCTTGTATTACACAATGGATAAGAACATGCCGATAGACGACTGGGTGATGGAGGCCATCAGCGGGGACCGGCTGACTCACCAGGTGGTGGATCTGAACCTGGACACAGTTTATTACTTTAGGATTCAGGCCAAAAATGCCAAAGGTGTTGGGCCTCTGTCTGAGCCGATCCACTTCAGGACAGCCAAAGGTGCGCCAGAGTACCTGTGTTAGAGTGATGAGCGATCGTTTCACCGTCACCCTGATTGCTTTTAAACGTCTCCCTCTTGCATTTTCAGTGGAACATCCAGACAAGATGGCCAACGATCAAGGTCAGCTTTTCCAAAGTTCTTTCTGAGAGTTCTTGTTCTTGTCGGTCTCTGATTTCATTCCTTTTCTGACAACTTCCAGCCATCAACTGCAGTATGTATGTTTTTGAGCAACACTGAACCCTTACAGGTGTGCCTAACGAAACGGCCAGTGAGTTTATGTTAATATATTGTTGAGCTGAAATGAAATGAGCCAAAACTCTATTCCAAACACCAGATCAATCATTCATTAAAAATACTTGAGAGGAGTTTGCACACACAGCTCCTCCATACATAATCCTCTGTGATTCATTAGCGCTCCAAGATCTGATGATTGACTGTGTGGTGCAGGTTTCTCATGGATTTGTGCCCGTCTTTAGGACCAAGACCCAGTTTAGAAGATGTGCACATCAGGTTCAAAAGCCCCAGAAACTAACCCAGAAGCTTCAGAAAAGAGACAAACTAAAGAGGAAAGCAGGTGAAGGGAAAATGGTTTGCCATCTTTGACGATAAACTCAGGTGTAATCACCACTCTGCTGCCTGCTTTTATCAATAAACCTCACAAAACAGAAAAAGAAGGGAGGTCAAATGGTTAAACAAAAAAAAGCTCATTTATTTAATTTAATTTGCCTCAGTAACCTTTGAAATCTCAAAGCAGCTCAGGGGACAGGAGGGGCGATGCTGCAGTTTTTAATATTTGATTGTTTATTGGCATGGAAGAAGGTCCCTCATCTCCTTTAACGGGCAAGCTTCCAGGTAAAAAGGGACAGAGGCTTGATGCATTTGAGGATTTCAGTTCAAACAGGAATTTAGTACACTCTGTCATCGCATTTCAGATTCAGAACAGGTTTCTGACATGTCAAAGTTTCTGCATGAGCAGATCATGTTTGAAGTAAGCAGTTCATTTCCATCAGGACTGATTAGGTCCCTGAATTACGCCAAAAAGAATGAGCAAAACGACACAAAAACAGATAATACATGACAGAAAATGGAACTACTGCTTCAACTTGTTCCTCTGGGAGGGGCTTGTTTGGGTTTTCTGGCCTCCATAGATCTCACTAATTTATGAAACCTGAAATTGTGTTACTGATGTTCAGAGCCAGGAGCACTCACCTTGTTTTTTACATTCAAATTTACAGACAAAATATATTTTTGAATTCCTCTTGTCCTTACATAAACCAAAAGTGTCCGTGCAGCCAGAACCTCTACAACCTCCACAACCTCCAGGACCCTGCAGGCTTTTTGTGATTGTTGCAGCACAAAAAGCCTGAAGTTGAGACCATTTCTCTAAAAAGTTACAACATTTTTCACAGTTTTTTGTAACCCCACAGGAAAAGCCCAGCACTGATGACATGGCTCACAAACAGGATTTATTTACATTTAAAGCAAAGCTTTTTCATGGAAAGAAAGAGCAGCTGTGAAGCTTGAACAAATGTGTCATCGCTGCATACTTAGTCACATTACAAAGATTTCACTTTTTTCTCATTTTTAAAATAAAAACGTAAAAAATGTTATTTATTTTCAAGAAAAAATAGTTCTGTTTTGTTTAGGGTTTAGATAAACGTAGCTATTGATCATTTAGTCTTAATACTGATCCTTAATTGAAATACATTTCTATGTTTAATACTTCAAAATAAAAATTTGATTTGTAAACCAAATTCAAAAACCAAATTGAAATAATTTGTGAAAATACAAATGTATTGACTAAATGGAAATGATAAACATTGGACATAACAAACTCTAAATGTCAGCTGTAGATGTTACATTGAAATACTAATGTTAAAGGATATGCTGGCTGGAACACACCCATCAAAAGATCATTGATGCTGTGAGCCGCTAGCATGAAATAAAACACGGCTGGAGCTCGTCTGGCACATGGAGGGGACATGAGGGTCATAATGTGAAAGTGTTTTAGAACAGCCTCTTCAGCCTAAAGAGGACGGGCTGTTCTTCTGCTGAACAGCTGAAAATGACGGCTGGTGGGTAACGGTCTGTGGTCGGGAGGTGTGGCTGTGGTTCAGGGGTTACGGGGGGGTTCCTTTGGTGGGTGTGTCCTTGTCAACATATTTGTAGAACATTTATATTTCATATATTTATTGTTTAAACCTTTTAGATTTAGATTTTAATTCCTAATTAAACAGTTCAGGGAACGTGGGATGCAGGCTTCCCAGCAGAGGACAGAAGTTATTCTGATGCTGATAAACATTCAAATAACGATGGACTCTAATCCAGGCGGTCTAAGAGCAGAATCCCATGGCTGCTGGTCTGGTTCAGTCGAAGCCGTCTGAACGTTTTCCCACTTTCTGCTGAAGGTGTTTCATTCCAGTGGGACTGATGCAGGACCCAGTCTGAGCATCTTTTTGGAGAAACTGGATCGTTCCAGATAAATTGTCAAAGGAAAACATGGAGAAAAGTGTGACGTGATTATACGCTAAATTTGAGAGAATTGAGATTTTTTTTCTCAGATTATTGCAGGTTTTAGATTTTTTGGGATTGCTGCTGTTTTCTGACTGGAGTGATGATATAATTAGTGCTGTCATGCCATTGATTGTTTTGTGGGATTCATTCATCAGGACCTGTATTCGCTTAATCTAATAATTGCTGTGAAAAGCCTCATTTTGAGTTTTTTTTTTTGGTTTAAATTAGTGACATTGTGGCTCAGTAAACGATCAAAATTACAACAAAGGAAGTAAATTCATGACGTTTTTTATTATGACAGACTTCCAACTTTTACTTTTACACCACTAAGGGTTTTTTTTCAATCTCAAACAACTAAGTAAAAACTAAACAGAAAACAAAAACCCATTGAACACATCCAAAACCATTTTTCTGAGCGGTTTATAAAGTATTGACCATGAACTTCTTCTTAATACCTAAACATCTGCTGACAGACGCTGTTCCTCCGTTTATCAGAGCAGCCTGACAGTAGAGAGATCTCATCGTTTCCTTTGGCCTCTTTGGTGAATTTGATGATTCTGAAGACGGAGATGCAGCAGAAGAGAAAGAGAGAAGAGATGAGGAAGAGGAGGAGGAATTGAACCATTTACACTTTGATTCTCTGAAACAAACTTTAGCTTCATCATCTGGACAAAAACAGACGCTAAGAGGAGAACCTTCTCTCTGAAATGACGCTCTGATGGTGCAGGATTGGAGCAGGCGCTGTCGCCGTTGCCATGAAAACATCTCGCACCACATGTCCGCTTTGTGTGCAAAGCAGTTAAATCTTAAAATATAACAATATTAAAGTACTAATACCTGATCTAGTTCCGACCTTTTCATAAGTGACCGTGGTATGTAAGGGATAATGGCCAACAACGTGTGTATTATCAGAACCAAACAAACGTGGTGGAAGCCTTCACGTTGGACGGTTGCTCCTGCAATGTGCGTTCAATATAACAACATTTGATGATGTTGAAGATGATGATGAACAGATGATGAAGCTAAAGTTTGTTTTAAAGAAGCCAGCGCAGTGATACAGAACATTTAAACCATGTGACCGGAACTTCTTTTTTAGGTGTGCTTTATCCCTGTGGATAATCAGTTTTTAATGCACACCCAGCAGCCAATCAGAATGGAGAATTCACCCAGACCGTGGTATAAGCAGAATAATGCCTTTCAAAGTGTCACTTAGCAGAAATTAATGGACTTCATGAGCAACCTGCCAACGTGAAAATGAGATTAATGTGCTAAAAAATTTGCTAATTAGCGCAACAATTTGACACCCCCAGACATAATATGATAAAACCAGTTATTTGGTTCCAGTCTGTCTTTTTTCTGGTGCTAACCTGTTATTGTCTTTGTCTTAATGTCCTCAAGGGGTCACATGGTCAAACTAAAGTCTAGAAATTGGTTGATTGATTATTTTGCTGATAAAAGGTTCCTATTGATGGACCACATAAAATGATCATCTTTACAGAAATCGCTGCTTGTTCAGAACTGTCATACAATGACATACACGGTGCAGGTTAAACATCAGTGGTGTGAATCCTGTTACAAATATCAAACGGATGAAAGAGCTTGTAAGTAGTTCCAACATGCTGCGCTGGGCTGGCTGGCTGCAGGGGTTCATTAGTCTTTTTAAGGGAGCAAAGTTGTATTCATTTATGTAACATCCATCTAAAGGGGCTCGAGGAAGAGCAGGTGACATCATCAGAAGGTTTTTGAATTGCACAGACGCAGTTTACACCCATGAGGGGGAGCAGCGGCCCGCCAGTTTTTGAAATCCCAGCCCCGACGGGTTGTGGAACCGTTGGTAAAACACCCGAGCACAACATGTGAACATGAAAAGCTTCCTAAATATGTGGCTGAAGCTCTTCCTAAAAACAAATGGACATAAATGATGTCAGGTTGATGTGTTTTCTTTCAGTGCTTCCATGTCGCTTTTATGTGTCTTACCTTCACTTTGAGAACAAATGTCTGCCAATCAGACAATATTTAGGAAATAAATAAAAATTGTAAACTGTTTATTAACTGCTGAACAGATCAGAGGGGGCTTTTCTTTCTCCATTCCTGATATTTTTCTGTCTGGTTTTCCAGGACGAGGTGGAGAACATCCATACTGGCCATCTGACACCAATCCGATTGACAGGAGCAGCATCAATGGTAACACAGTGACGTCAGACAGTTTCATCTTTTTTGCAATTATTGTTCAGAGCATAGAGGTCTGTTTCATTGTTGGGTATTTATGACATTCTCCTTGCTTTCTCTAGTTGGGTTTGACTTTTCCATACAGCACATTAACCACCTTAGAAGCTGATATATATCTACAAATGATCTCCTTTCTGTTTGCATTTGCATCAAGATAGTAGAAAGTAACATTTTGTCCTTTTGTTAAACAAATCATTAATTTAAAAAACATCACATACAACAATCTGTTTTATCACTGTGAGTCTCTCATCACTGCCGAGGTTTAACTGCCAAAATCAGTAGAAAAATGAGAAATATACTATGATCAGTGCTAAATCAGTTTTTCAGTAGCATGGTCAACGTTGTCTTGGTCAGTGTCCCTCCTGAAAATGTCGCAGAACAGTTTATCTTGGTGACACGGCATTTCTAGATGGATAAGACAGAAGAAGTCACAGACCCTGTAGTCAGCTTTGTAATTGGTTAAAGTCTTAGTCACATGCACTGTTAACGGGGTCGACCCGTCCAGGTGCTACAGGTTGTTGGGTTTTCTGGGTCTGTAGAGGGTCAAAGATAAGGAGCGACTGGATCTTAAGGGGAGTGCAGGTGTGTCTTGCTGTTCCCTTGAGGCCCACCTTAGGGGACGTCATGAAAATGGAACGTACCATTGTCGTGTATGTTGTAATGCTAATACTTATGACATACGGGTGATGCTGTCGTACGGTGTCCTTATGCCACGCTCCAGTCGTTGGCGAGTACTGGGTCCTTACTGATCACACATAATGACCACATGTACGGAGTGTGCAAAGGTTACGTGCTTTCCTGTGGGATGTCAGAACAAACTACACTCTGATTGTCTGATTTCCACATTTCTAACAGTCTGGCTGCACACATGGAGCGCGCACTCATCATGTGATTAGGACCAACACGTGATAATATGGACTCCTCGTGCCGTCCATATTATTTTTTAGAGGAGGGAGGTGTGACAATCCATAGAAACATGCCTGTATGACACCTACTTACCAACTTCACCCCCACTCACTGATACATTTCGTATAACTATTCACAGCATGCCCGTAGAAATAAAGGTACATGAACATTTTCACTCTATGGGCTCAGCCATCAGTCTATGACCTGGATGTGTCTTTTTACCCACAAACAGCCTTTATCTACTCACACGGGCAGTTGGAATATCCTGTCACCAAGCAGGGCTTAAAATAAACACATGGGGCTATCAGAGAGTTATGGTCACTGTCAAAAAAGGACAGAGAAGGAACCTTTACCTATATACTGTCTGTCTGTCTGTCTGTCTGTCTGTCTGTCTGTCTGTCTGTCTGGCTGGCTGGCTGGCTGGCTGGCTGGCTGGCTGGCTGCTAAGGGTATACAAAAACCGAACGGACCAGGTCTAGTAGTGTAATTCCACACAATAACCAGGTGTGAAGGCGAGAGCTTTGTCAGTCACAGGAATTCTGTGGGTAATGGGAACTGTAACTAAAGAACCTACCAGAATTCTACGATCAACTGGGACTGGAGAGGAGAACCAGACAACAATCCATGGTGGACTCTCATCCATACCGGAGCAAATGTTGAGAAACGTCAGTGAAACTGCAGAGATGTTGCAGGAAGCAGCAGAGGCAGTTTGAGAGCTGATGATCACAATTTAGATTACATGTATGTACATTTAAATTAATGTTAATTAATAATTAGATTAAATAAAAAAGGTGTTTTTTTTACTATGGAAAAGACGGGGACTGACTGACTGACTGACTGACTGACTGACTGACTGACTGACTGACTGACTGACTGACAGAGAGGAAAACACTCCTATAGCTGGTGGGATGGGTGGGATAAAGAAAAATGAACCGGTACTTAAAGGATAATAACTCCCCCCGTGGGGAACAGTGTTTTTGAACAAAAGGAATATCTGGTCACCAAGCATTGGGTTTGTAAATACAAAGCCCCCCACAGCAAGTCTGTCCTTCGTCCACAGGGACTCGGTCGGGGCGGTAGCATGTTAGCCCTGACAGCTGGATAGCAGAGTCTGAATGCTATCATTATATTTGTTTCTGCACTAATAGAAACCTGACAGTCGCTCACATCAGCAGCTGAAGTTTCAGCCGTTGTATATGATCCATTTTACTGTTGAGTAAGCTTATGTCTGTCTACGTTGGGTAACGTGGCGCTAACCTGGTCCAGATCCTTCCATGCCTTCCCCACTTCTGCCTTCTCTCACATCCTTTCCAGCATCTTCCCTCGGGTTGAGACACTTGACCTGGTGGACTTGCAGACAAATCTGAGGCCGTCTAGTAGTGGATGGTCTGGGACGTTAGTTTCCCCAGTTTTTAAGGAAACAGCAACTGTATGGTGGAGAGAAAGAGGCTGATACATGAGTCTGCACCAGTCTTTTACACTGGCTAATGTCCATTGCTGTTTGCATAGACCAAAACAAATCTGTGCTCCTGAGTTAGGTCTAGATAAGTACATGGGGAGGGGGCAGAAGTGCTACCAAAATGACAACTGGGTACCAGAAAGCACTAGGGTCTGAGCGGAATATCTCTAACAACCTTCACCGCCAGCGCAGACCATAAATCTGTCCTCTGTGACCTCCGCCCTCTTCCACATTTTCAGCAGGTCAGCAAGGTCAAAGTCTTGCTGATCATCTTGGCCGTGTATCAACTTTATGTGGCAGAGCTTCAGTGGACTTGAGAAATGAGTCACGTGGCAGATTCACCTCTCACTTTCTTTATGGGGTCACGTTCCAGCCTCGGTGCTGAGGCGTCCGTCATTCCCTGAGTGTGACTCAGCAGCTCCCATGCTGCCAAGCAGCTTCTCAGCAGCAGCAGCGTTCATTTTTGACTCACATTCACCGCAGCTTCTTAATGTGTATTCTTTTCCATCTCCAGGGAGGTTTGTGTTGGCGGTTATCAACACAAGCATACCTCTCTGCTGACAGAACCAAATAATGACAGAAAAAAATACACCTGATTAAGAAGGATGTGGTATCGTAAGGTTTATATTAGAAAACAACAACATTAATACTAAAAACTTCCTAAAAAATCTAATAACATGTTTAAATTCCTTAGAGAGAAAGAGTTATTAAAACTAAAAGAATTTTTCAAGATATGATTTTTCTTTCATCTAAAAAGGTAACCTGGTTCAGCAATTTATTGCTCGATCTTGAATATTTTGTTTTTTGCACTGAATGCTGTAATTGTGTTTAACCAAGGATTGGAGGAATGTTACTGGTACTAAATACCTAAACTGATGCTTTAGTCACATCCGCCCTTGCAGGTGGATTCAGGCTGTTTGAGGGGGAAAAGGGGCAAATCTGTACGGGTCACTCACTTAAGATGGTAGACAACCCGGTGAGGTCAAAATGTTTTGCACTTTTGCTTCTTCAGGCGGTTGTGTCAGGGTAGTGACCATTTAAGCAACATGTAAGGGTGAAGCAGGAGAGACGCAGGCAAGTCACACAGATTTTTCATCATTTCAACCCCCTGAAGCCTGCACACTATGCAGGGAGCCTGTTAGTGCTGTCTACGTGAAAGGTACATGTCCCAAGCACGCGGCCTGGCCGGTAGCAATGAGGACACTAGGCAGAGTGTAGTTGGTGTGGACATCCGACGGGCGTCATACGGGCACTTTGCACATAACCTGCACACCCCTTCTGTGCAGAATTGTACGTGGTTAGTAAGAAGCCAGTTTGTGCACCTTACTATTGACCAGATTCCTGCGTAAAGTGCATCACAGCATCACCGTACGACAGCATCATGGGTAAATCATAATTACGATTTAATTTACACTATCTCTAAATGGTACGATGCATTTTCATGACATCCCTTAAGGTGGCCACGCGAGCCTGAAGGGAACTGCAACAAACCTGTACTCCTCTTGAGATACAGATCCCATCTACAACCCTCTATGGCCTGAACAACCCAGAAAGAACCTGTATGGGTCAACCCCCACACCGGTACTTGTGACTAGGGCAAAATACTAACATACATTTAGTGATCCTCCATGGAAACATGATCCATTTGAGGTTCAAATTGAGCTTATAATTAAAAAAAGGACTTGGGATGTGAGAAAGAAAAAGTCTAAATTGGTGGTTTTCAGTTTTCTAGGTATAAGACAGATTATGACTGATGCGCAATTTCTTCTAAAACACGTTTGCAGAAGTTGATTTAGAGGTGTTCCTCCTCAGGAGTCCCCTTGTTTTGGTCTTGTCAGTTCATTGCTTCAGGGTTTGGGATTTCATTTAACAAAGAACAGCAGAACAAATCCATATTTTCCAGGATAATGCAGCATTTTCTATGGCTTTCTTTTGTGTTTTGTAGCTTTTTTTTTATTGGAAAAACAGACCAATCAACTACTTTCTAATCTTCTTTTCTTTGTGAATTTCAGATTCCCCCATTGGTCAAATGCGCCCACCTCATAGCAGCGTCACACCCCAAAAAAACAGCAATCTGCTGGTCATCATTGTGGTTTCTGTGGGTGCCATTGCCGTGGTCGTGGTCGTCATAGTGGCGCTCATCTGCACCCGTCGCTCCTCAGCCCAACAAAGAAAGTAAGACTTTTGTTCATCTATAATGATTTGTGCCTTATTATTTTCCAGAGTATAAAAGAAAGCATAATAAAGAAGGAATCTCATTTATAAGTCGCACTTTTGGGAGAAATGTATTTAGCAAATGTGGGAACAAGAACATTCACAAATGTGGGACGTTTCATCGTGAAAGGCAAATCATAACCATGGAGTAGATACCAATAGTAGACAGAATATGTGCACGCTTCAATACCATGACACAATGATGCTTAGCTAGCTTCATGAAACACAGGAGGAATCTAGTTTATTAGCTCAACATATGAACAATAATTCAGATAACTGAAGCGTAAAGAACACACTAACAAGTCAACTGAACTCGTCACATCACTAAAAGTCACTACATCCATTGGAGGCTTCATCCTCTGCGTCGCTTCGGAACAACTTCAGACCATAAGACTGAGCGGCGCTTCTTCCTCTGCATCACTGCCGGTATCAAATACTGACACACACACCCACAGCGCCCTCTAGTGGTTTGTCCTATACATTTTTTAAACATCACATAGAAGTGGGACCTGAGTAAAAGTTGCACCACCGGACAGGCTATGCAAAAAATGCGACTTAATCGTTGTTATAACCACACCACAGACACAAAGGCTGTCAGAATCCAACTCATCTAAATAAAACATCTGACTGCCAAGTGATGGAGTTCGGTAAACATCATCACTCTGCAGAGCGGTTTCTTCAGACTCACAGTAAACTCCAAAGACATCCAAGCCTACAAATGAGCTCATGAAAAGGAAGAAAGAACATTTCTGCTGCTCTAGATTCTTCTTTTGGCACATTGGAGTAACACTTTTATGTTTTGACAGTAGTTTCATCAGACATGTTGGCTGTCTGTCTTTGAAGAAGGCTTGAGTACAGACCAAACTTCAGGGACCCCCTCAGAATCAAAGAGCACCGGCCAGTGTGTCAGAGCAATCCTTTCTTTTGTTTTTTTTTCTGTCTGTTCAAAACGTAGTTCATGTGTATCTAATATTGGGTATTTGGAAGAGAATCTATTTCATGTTACATGTGTGAATAAAAAATGCATCCAAGTTCTAAACTTGCTTAGTACCTTTTGAGGTCTTGGGGCTGTTGGATTCTATCCCAGCCACTGTTGGGCGAAGGCGTGGTTCCTCCTGGACTGACAGTCCATCACAAACCACGCAAAGACACACAACCACACACTGACATTCACAACAGTCAGTCACCAATCAACCTATCAAGCCTGTTTGACCGTTGGAGTTTTTAATGCAGCCAAACACTTTCAGGTGTCCCTCGGTCAGACACTTCCATCGGGGCATTTTTAACAGTCGGATAGTTGTTCATCTAAGTCACAAATGACAAGAGTGCTGTTAACATTAAACTTCCACAGTGGCGATCAGAATAAAACCTAAAGGAGACATTGTGTTTCTACACTCGAGAACTGGTTTACTAAACGTTTGCAAAATCATGCAAATGTGACAACACATTCAGAAACATATTGCACGTGAATAATTAACTGGCCCTGCCACAGACTGCTGACCTGTCCAGGATGTCCCCTGCTTTCACCCACAAGTGGCCGGGATAGGCTCCAGCAGCCCCGTGACCCCGAAAGGGACAAAAACAGGTTTAGATGAGCGGCTGAATAATTAACTGGCTTATTTATGGAAATCCAAAGGAAAAAATTGTTTCCACAATCGATTACCGCCTTGGATAATATGTGATATGAGCTTTCTGGTGGAACAAATAGAAACCTTTGGAAGGATTTGATGCAATTACATCAATTTGGCATGTGCAATGTGATTAGTGAAACATGAAGCATTATCACAGTCACTGTTCTAGAAACAAAGCACATGTAATGGGAATATATATGTTAAAAAGACAGAGGCAAAGGCTTTGGAGATGCACTGCCATGCCAGCTCTGAAATCTTGGTTCTTATGCATAAGTCAAAGGCTGATTCTAAAGCAATCCTAGTCATTTCCGCTGAGATTACTAGTGACCCTCTAATCTCCCCTTTCTACCCGGTGTCACCAGCACACACCTTGGATGTTTCTTTTGTGCGCAGTCCACTCCTCTCCTCCTCTCCAGACCCCAGCCACTGCTGTGCTGTGGAGCAGCTGATATCCAAAGCTCTCAGCACTCCCAGTGCTCCATCTTTGGTTCCTCTTGTCATTGTTGACCATCATCATTCACACAGATCCAGGCTGCCTGGTGTGCGCTGCGTTTGCCTGAGGATCCCACTTGTGTTCTTTTGTCTCAAATATATGCAAGCAAAGTGCAGAGAAATCTGAATGGAACAATGGTTTCTGAAGAAAACGCAGCTGATGGTCAAACCTATTTTCTATTGGAAGTGCAGTAGGGCTGCCCATTGTAGTGGTTAGCTGTACTGTGAGACAAGAGGACTTGGTTGCAGACAACAAGATGGCTCCCTGACATCATTAGCCGGAACCTGAAGTCCAGAACCGTTTAAATCCTTTTTGAAAGAAATAAAACAATTGACGTTTTTGCTTCGATTTAAGCTCATGTTGCACCCTGAACCATAATTCACATTAAAAAGTTAAAAGTGCAACAACTATGAAATCCTGTAGAATTTCCTTTTCCAGCTATTGATTTCTGGGCGCCATCTTTTCTGCATCCAAAGAGAATAAAGCGAGTTTAGAACATGAACAGATGGAAATACAGCAGATCAGTCACAGTTTAAAGGTTTAAGGTGTGTGTCAATCTACCAAACACTCCACATGGAACCATCAGTGAAAATAAAATGTTTGCTTCACAACATCCAAGACCATATAGTTGTCAGCTCAGTGCAGTCAATGGTATATTTGGACTGAATCTGTAAAGTGAAACGTCTTCCTCTTAGTTTCACATGAGCCCTTTAGGATAGGATAGGATAGACAACTTTATTTATCCCTTTGGGAGGTTCCCGCATGGAAATTGACATCTCCATCGCATACAGCACTATTAGACATACATGTAGGAAAAAGCAGTACAGTAATCAGAAAAGTAAAAACAGTAAAAGCAGTTTACAGTTCTGCAAAACCATTTAAAAAAAGTCATTCAAGCCCTTTCCTTTCTGTCCTCCTCCCCCCTCCTAAGTGGTGGCTAAGTAAGGGTTAATGGCCTTCGAAGTGTGCGGTTGTTACTTTTTAACGCACGCCGTGGAAGCCTGAACCCTCCGGCGCAAAGCGGAGTGCGTTAAAAAGGAACAACCGCACACTTCGAAGGCCATTAACCCGCTTATACCATGGTCACTTACAAAAGCAATACATATTAACCAGGTTTTAGTCCTTAATTCATGTTTTTTTTTCAAATTGGATCGCTTTTCTCACAAAAAGCGGACTATATGTTACGTGATGCGGCGCTTTACGTAACATATAGTCCGCGTCGCGCAGCACCACCGCTGCAGTCAAGATTTGGCGATATATATATGCTGATCTTTCCGATGGGTTGAATAAAGCATCAGTTCATAGAGAAAGTTCTCCTCTAACCGCTTGTTTTTGTCCAAATGATGAAGCAAAAGTTGTTTTAAAGAAGCCGGCGCAGTGATACAAAATATTTAAGCTATGTGACCAGAACTTCTTTTTCACCGTGCGGTTATCAGGTTTTAATGCATACCCAGCAGCCAATCAGAATCAAGTATTCAACCGGACCATGGTATAAAGAGTTTGATGGCACGGGGGACGAAGGAGTTCCTCAGTCTCTTAGTCCTGCACCTTGGGAGGAGCAGCCTCCTCTGAAGGTGCTTCTCTGGCTACTGATGGTCGTGTGCAGAGGGTGGGTGACATTGTCCAGGATACACGTTATTATCTGCTGTCACATTGCCACTAAATTAGTAGGATTCCTTTAAGTGATGCAGCGTCAGGCGAATGCAGCTCCAATTCTTCTCATTCTGTAATGTTGCTCATGATTTTGGTACGATGGTCCTGGGAATTTGGTGACAGGAGAAGCAAAGGAATGACTTGCTCCAGTCTGACACAGGCTCAACATTTGGAAGGAAAACCTTCAAAAACAGAAGAACAAACAAACTGCAAGCAGACGCTCACTCATGTGCCCAGGATGCAGCATGTTTTTGCATAAATTAATGCATTACATTAGCATTGTGTCTTTTCATAATTCTGTGCTCCAGCTTTCAGAGGGACAATCTTTTTTTTGTTCTTTGTTCTCCAGTTCAGGACATTTTGTTAAAAATGTTAATCTCATTTGCTGTCCTAAATTTGAAATGTTCTCTTGAATCTAGTTATTGCTACAGTTTTGTTTTTGCTTTGCAAAGGTCTCTGTGAATGTTGAAGCAGATGCCTTAGTGCTGTGAATCAGAACAAACAAATCCAATCCGACTTCTCAACCCTGTAGAAAAAGGGCGAGCCACAGCGCCAGTAAAAGGAAGGGCAGTCAGAAGGATCTTCGACCTCCTGACCTCTGGATCCATCATGAAGAAATGGAGATGAAGAACATGGAGAAAGCCCCAAGCGTGGCTCCATCTGGACGGGATTCACCCCTCCAGTCCTGCCAGGACCTTCCCCAAGTGGCACACAGCCAATCAGAGAGCCAGATGGGCAGCAAGAGCAGTCATTCAGGTAACACATCAGCCAGCTTGTCGCTCAGTGTTTGGAATGCTGTGTCCAATTGGATTTTCTCCATACTTTTCCATCATAAGGATTTAAATCTACCTGTTGGGATTGAATAATTCATGTAAGAGTCTTTCCTCCTGATGGATGTTTTTTCCATACTTTTGATGCAGATTTCATCTAAAGAGTTAACCATGTCTGACATCACCAGAAACAAACCTTCATAGCGTGTAGATCCCTGACACATTAGGCTCAGTATGTCCTCTATTTGTGAAAATGTATAAATAATGTCTCCCGGTGGGAAACAGACAGCTCGTAATGAAATTCTCTTTGGCGGGCCTGAGCTGGAGTGAAAAAAACGGTCTGAATCCCTGATTAGGAGTTGGAGTGTTGTGATGTTGCAGGACCCGATGCTGATGAGGCATCCAGCGGCATCTCCACCCTGGACCGCTCCGTCACCACCAGGAGGGGAACAAGAGGCAAGATGATGATTCCTATGGACTCACAACCTAGCAACACGCGTAAGTAACACACATTTTCACCTGATGTGTGGTATCTTGTTATTTTTTTCCGTGCTTGTATTTATGTTTCCAGTGAATTATTAATGATTGAATAAGTGATTACCTTCTCAGGGAAGGTAATCTAATGTAGTCTAGTGAGGTTTAAGCAAGGCAGCTCTTTCATTAGCTGTTTTATTACACAGCCTTCACACAGGCAGGAGGTATGCTGGCCTTAATGACATGCTTGCAACTAGCGCTGGTCTCAAAAACATGGGTTGTCGTGCCTTGGAGAAACGCTGCGAGGGAAATGTGCATTGAAGTGATGCCTTTGATGCTAAAGCATTCCAGTACAGACGGTTGGATGAGGAGCTGTGAAGAAAAAGGGAGAGAGGCTGGGGTCACTCAACCCAACGGACCAATCACAACGCATCCTGAAAAAAAATGGCTGTCTAATTTAAGCAAAAGAAAAAAATGGTGCACTTTGCAGAAAGTTCAAACCAGCCAGATTTATGTACCAGACCAGCAGCGATGGGTTGGTGGAAGTTAACAGAAATACAGTTAGTGAAGAAGAGTAGTCCAGAAGCAGTGATGAAGGCTGGAAAGTGCCGAGATCTCCGGCTGTGGAGTGGACAGAGCAACAAAGCTGTAAGGAGGACAAAGGTAACTCCCACCTGAAGGAGCTTCCTGTTTCCAAATCTGTTAGAGATTCAAACACTCCTGATAATGCTGTTCTCAGACAGACAACTCCTCTCTAAAAGACCAAATGGGTCATGAAATGAGGAAGTTGATGAAATTTGCCTCCATCTGACGACAGGATTGAGTCACAGCGTTGAGCGTGTCTGTTTCTCTGCTGCCGTTGGGCTGTTTTACGCTGGGGCAAATGGGACTAATTTGCTTGTGCAACAAGCCTGGTGGTAAAACTAAACGGTCACAACGGAGCTTCAGCGGCTCTGTGTTCAGATGACGCCGCTGCAGCAGCCGCTCTGCTTTGGCGTTTTCACCAGCATAGAGTTGAGTCTGTGCACAACACCAGAGGGAGGCTGGCTGTTTGCATCCGCCTCTTATCTTTGCTGTCAAGCTTTTGTTTTTCACGTGAATTGTTTCCGACTAGAACCATAAGCAAGACAAACATAACCCAGCAAATCAAAGAACTATTGATACAAAGAACAAGAAGATGTAATGCTCTGTGATGCGGCTGCAGCGCTAACCTTAGAGAATATTGTTTTCTGAGTCAGTTACACAAACACTCGACTCATTAAAAGATAATGTTGGCAACAAATGAAGTATTGATCAAAGTAAGCTACAAAGTAGAACTCCCTCTGAACCTGAACTCATGTGCTCACATTCTCTGTGCAAATACTGATTATTTTTAATATTGTTACCAATAAATAACATTATTTGTGACAAGAGCTGCAGCTTAAAATGAAAAACTACATCCAACAACCTTTGTGCTGCGCTGCAGTATCTTCCAATGTGCTCCTGAGTGTTCAAAAACCAGAAGAACATTGAACGGGTCCCGTTTGGTCTGAACTGAGCTTTGTGGATGTCTGAGTTCATTTTCAAGCAGCAACATGGAAAAGTCACATCTCTATTCTTCTATTAGGGGTGGGTGGCTTTAGAGCAGGGGTCTCCAAGTCCAGGTGTCGAGGGCCGGTGTCCTGCATGTTTTCTAAATCTGCCAATGAAGCTCTTTACTGGCTAAACATACCTGATCCAGGTAATCACCAGCAAATAAGGCAGGGTTTCTGGAAAACCAGCAGGACACCGGCCCTCGCGGCCTGGATTTGGGGACCCCTGATGTAGAGGAACCACATGCAGGAGACATGTTACTCAACCAAACATAACCAGAACACAACAAAACAAAAAGCAAGAATGGACTAAACAGCAAAACCTGAAGCACAGCCGAACAACATTGGATTCTGAATTCCTGAAATGGTAAACCGCCTCTGCAAAAACATGATCAACCAGCTGAAAGAACAGAAGAAGGAGACTAAACTCAAAGGGACAACCGCCACCTTTAGGTTGGAGCAGACGGTGTGTTGAAGATTCAGTCCCTTTCACAGCAGTGTCTCTATGTTGTGGGTGGATGCCGTGCAAAAAGCGTCTCTGGGTTTTATAACCCTTTAACACCGGGGCTCCGGTAACTCCTAGATAACACACGCTCTGTGCCGTGCCCCAACTCCTCGATCATTGCCCGATCGCCATGATTCCGCTGATTCTGATGCGGAGAAAAGTGCCTTTGTACCGTCATGCGACACTATGAACATAAAGTGTTGCATAAGTCCGTGACAGAATCGGCTGACACTTCACTAGTGTGCAGTGCTGCGTATCAGCGGTAGGCTGCTTTTCTCCTCAGCAGTATCAGCTGGAATGATGCCGACTGTAGTCAAAAGAATGGAAACGCTGGTGCTATAGCTCTGGTTTTAACAGTTAATTCCACAATGGTACATTTGGACTCAGCATGGAATGATGTGTTGTGTGACTCATTTTTGTCATTGGAGGCGGTCGTGATACAGACCTTAATTTCGATGCGTTCACGCCACGGTCTAACAGTCATTCCCAACTGTAGAGGCTAAAGTTCAGAGAGACTTATGCCAGACAGTCTCTGTGTTTCAAATGACTAGATAACAAAAAATAAGAACCAATGTGTCAATTATTAATCAAACTTTTTCATTTAACTATGTGAAAGCATAGGTGACAGTGGATATAATTTCCTAAGAAAGCCACATAATCTGTATTAAAACATAAGACTTTGAAGGGTTATGCTAACAGGTCAGCGTTAGGCTAACAGGCATCAGTTTGACTGTAAGCTTTGATTCAGTTCATCAATGTTAGTGCCTGAACTCTTTTGATAGACAGGCTTAATATTACCCACTGCTGGACTGCAAGTAATAATGTAATGTCAAGCAAGAATGGGCAACCTGGAGCCAAAAGAGCTGAGCTTTTTGACAGAGCTGTCAGTGTGCCAGCTGATGAGTATTTTGTGCTGTCATGTGAAGTCAGACCATGAAGCTAATTACTTCCAATAGCATTCAACTTTTGGGGTAAAGTAGAGTCCAGGGTCCATGTGGGACCCCTCATTAAAGGCTATGTCAGGTTCTGTGCATTGCTGAGTGCCCAATTTAAAAAAAAATTTTAAGAACAGTTTTTCTTGTTTTCAAAACAGTTTTAACACTTTAATGTCCACCTTCAACTGGTGGTTCAGTTTCAGGAATGACAGAGTTATCAAAAACGACTCGTCTGCTGGTCTTTGCACCGTTTCTGCCGTTAGCTTCTGGCCCATGGCCCCCCTGGATCCGTTTCCCAAAAGTATTTTAAAATTCCACCAACACACCAGACTCAGTATATTCTGCATTAAGCTTCCAACGAAGCATCTTTATTGGCTCGTCTGCAGCAGTGTGCTGTCTTTAAAGTTCTCCTGACAAGTCACATAATTTAAGTTTTCTTCCTTCCCATCTTCCTCTGGGAGGAACAGAAGTGTTTTAGGCAGAGACAGAAGTTGGAGACAGAGCTGCACATTCTCCGAGAAACAAGTGCTGGTATGCACTCCCTCACTCCCATAATTAGCCTGAACGCTCCCCCAGAACAACTCAGAGCACTGAGGGGACAGGAAAGAGATCTGAGGAGAAGAGGATGAGAAGGAAATCACCAAACTGGTGGGAATGTGTGTGAGGGAAAAGACACAAAGACTGAGAACAAACAGAAATAGAGTGTATTAGTTGCATTGAAGTCCTCATATGCCAACGGTCTGACTCCTGCAGAGATTCAGTGACGTCTGGCCTCATGAGGTCAGACAGAAGTGTACACCGTCTAGCTCTTTAAAGAAATGACGTCTCATATATGACATGTGAGTCTGTGCTGTTAACACACAACAGTGAGGCAGTCAGAGTAGTAAACAATTGGTTTTCTGAACACTCACATGAATGCATTAATGTCCTGCATCGGAGCAAAGCCAAGTTATTAACGGCAGACAAGCCAAGAGTTTTCCTCCTAAAACCTGACAAACACTGAGGCAGAATCATGGAACTCATGCACCATCAGTCCAGGGATGCCTTTCCTCTGTGTGGTGTCCACATAGTTTACACGTGGCGGCCTTGCTGCAGCGGTAGAGTGGTCGACCTCTGACCGGAAGATTGAAGGTTCGGTTCCCACTTTGCCTGTCCAGGTGTCCTTTAGCAAGACACTGAACCTTACATGGACTCTGGTGGTTATAGGCCGGCGCCAGCGTTCAGCAGCAGAGCCATCAGTGTGTAAATAGGTGACTCTGCATGAGGACCCGCCATTCGCCATTTACCGTTACATAAACGCTGTGTTTCCTTCACATGTATGCACAAAACATCATCAAAATTCTAGAAATGTCGAAAAAAACACAATTGAACAATAACGCTGTTTCTGGTAAATCCAACAGTCCAAGTCCAATCCAACTGATAGTCACATGATGTACACACACAGGAGTACACATGATGTGTTCTGGCAGATTCAAGCCCACAGCAGAATCCAACTCTAAGATTTCTATCAGCGTCGTTCGACTTCTATCCAAACGTTTCTGGACATAAATGGTAGTTTTTGTTCAGAGAAAATGATACTGAAAAGTAAACGCACCATAACAGAGTAACAAAGGGATGTTCCTGATATAGCGTGATTAGGAAACATGTTAACAAACTCATGTTTTTTAGTCAGACTGAGGTTCAGGAAAGACTTTTTATGTGCTGCATGGAAACTTAGTTACTATAAGTTACTGTTTATCTGCCATATCATATAAAACACCCTGGGATAGGCTCCAGCAACCCCGTGACCACTAAAGGGATTAAAGGGGCTTGTAAATAGATGGATGGATCATACAAGACCAATGTAAAACCGTCAGACAGAAGTTTGAATGACAGTTTTAACATCTAAAATCTTCCATTTCTCTGCTGTCTGTTGCTGTTGAGTTGAGAGATGCTTGGAGCAGAAAATTCCCATCTTTCCCGCTTTGGTCTTTCTGTGTTTAACGGCGTCCTTCAGAGCAGAGTTTCTCATTGTAATTGCACAGCTTTTAGTCAGCCTGCATGTCCTTAAGGATGTGCTGGCCTCTTTTTCTCTTTTTTGTTATTCTTTCTTCCTCTGACTTGTTGTTGTTTACCACAACTGCAAACTGAAACCAGCGAACAGAGCAGCAGGAATCAGGTTACTGCACTGCCTTCATTTCCACAGGGAGTGAGTCAGCGTGTGACCGATAATTCCTGCGAGGCTGCGACTAACCCTCCTGGGAGTTCATATAGATTTGTACACATTTGAGATGTGGGTCACAGTGAAAGAGGAAACCCCCTCTGGCCTCTTCCATTTACACTAAGTGCCCACCTCAGCTCTCATCTTCACTTATCCCATTATTTTTGGTTACCATCATGTTTTTTGTTTCTTTATTTCAAAGTTCTTCTTTTTTTATTGGTTGAATGCTGTGAAGTATTCATCCATTGTTTTCCTGTTTCTCTGTCTTTATTCTAGTGTCTTCCTCCATTTTTTGCTGCTCAACTCCTCCTACAATGTTTCCTCTATTTCAACCATTCAACTATTCAAATGTTTCAGCTCTTTCAGCTTTTTCCAGCTGTGACTTTTGTTCCTTCTAATCCATGAACTTTTCCAGATATTCCAGGATTTCCAGGATATTTGCCTCTATTGAAACACATGGGGAATCCTTGGTGCAGAAGCTCGCTGGTTCGATACCCGCTTCTGGCATTTTTCACAATTGTTATTGTGCTGTTTTCACTTTATTTACGGCCAACTTTGATCATTTCTATATTTATTTTTTCAATTTTTACCCTTTAAGTTTCATTTTCATTCAGCAGAATATCGTTCCACCTGCATTGTCTTCTGGAAATGCTGCTCCTTCTAGTTTATTCTGACTTTTGGAGTAAAGGCTTATTAAAGCTGCAGTTGCTAGAATGTCCTTGTTTCTGCTGAGATCGAATGCAATCCTGGTTCTTTTGAAAGAAATGGATTCTGATGGCTCAGACCTATTTGTGTGAGCCACGCTTCACAGGTCAGGTTCAAACTGAACCAGGAGTTTTTAGCTTGACGTGCCATTAAACGTGCTCAGAGCAGTGCATGCTGGTTAAAGATGGTGTTATTGCTGTGGTGTCTGTGTGCAACGTGACACAACCTGAAGCGCAGCTCCAGTGTTGTGAACACCAAACTCTGAGGATGTTCAGGAGCAACACAAACAGCTTTTTGAATATGACACCCCAGCTACGAGGCTTTACTCAATCACCCTTTCACACCCACGCTCAGTCACACGAGGCTTTTTCTTCTGCACCTGCAGTGCTTGTTGTCAGACACGTTCACACACCCATGAGGACACTGTGGGCGACGCGGGGTTCAGAATTATTCTGAATGAGTGCTCTGCTGCTGCAAAACAAGTAATGCCCTTGTGGATCCTGTTTTTCATCCCTTACATTTGTTTTCCTTTTACTCTGCTGCCACTGTGATTTGTGGTGGTTTTTTCAAAGAAGATGCATGCTTGGATTGAAAATGTGTTGTTTTTTCTGTCAAGTGATTCATCCGCAAAGCTGAAGTTACCGTTCCGTCTGTCACATGAAAATATACAAAACAGCCGAAGATGCTTCCTGTTTTCCATTGCTGTATCACACTGTTTCTTAGTTTGTTCATTCATTCACTCATTCATTCACTCATTCATTCCTTCATTCATTCATTCATTCATTCCTTCATTCATTCATTCATTCATCTTCTTCCGTTTATTCCCTTTTGGGGGCACAGGGCTGCTTATCCCGACCACGTGTGGGTGAAGGCAGGGGGCGTCCTGCACAGGTCGCCTGTCTGCCGCAGGTAGTTTGTTTAAAGTGAGGATTTTTACAAGCCTCACCGTTTTTATAAGTTATGAAAGGAAGTATGCCCAGCTTGAGTCCTGTCAGAGTCCCTCTGCTTCACAGCAGACAGCGCTCGCCTCCCCATCCAGAAATCCAGAAATTCCTGCTGCTGCTGCTGCGTGTTTTTAGGATCGAGAGCGTACAAGAAAAAACCCACAAAGAACCTCAAGAGTTTGTGAGCCGTTTGCACCGTGAAGCCTCTTTCACTCAGGAGTGCTGCCATTTTTGTCCAGAATGTGTGAACTCTTTTTCTAACCAGTAAAGGTTTCTGATCACCTCAAACCGTCCATCGCTTCCTCCGTCTGCCACAAATATTCTTCTCTGTTGCAAAAAAAAAAAGAAAAAGAGGCAAAAGCGTCTTAGTTCATCTGGGCTGTGCAGTTTGATGAGGAAAACGATGAATAAGTTATAGATGAGAACCACACATCTGCGATCCAACCGCAGCACACAAAGAAGGCTTCACGCTCTGCTGCTCCACATCCACAGACACTGATTCCAGGCTCCACCACAGGAACTGTCTTAGCTGAGCCACAAGTTGGTAGCACACTTCTGGAATGCATGATTCTTAGTAAGAAGTGGAACCAAGGGCGCCTGTGGTGCAGCGGTAGACCAGTCTACTTCTAATGTTAATGACTTTGTGACAAAGTTTCATTATTCTAGAATAAAAAATTGGTCTTAGAATCAAACTTTCCTTCATTTTTGTGGCTCCATAGTTGAGAGTTGTTTAGGATGACTTTGTCTCCCTGATGTTTATCTCTGCAATGTTTACTTCTGAAAATCCCAAAACGTTCTTAAAAATAAACAAGTGAATGGTTTTGCAAAATGCTTTTATTTATTTCAGAAACTGCTGGAAAGTAAAATTCATTCCAAACATGCTGATCTTCTTTAGGGATTGTGATTCTTTTGGAAGTTTGTCTGATTTCTGCTGAAAGAATTCAATGTAAACCCCATAAATAATGTGCTCTGCAGACAGATGCATTGATCTCTACACCTCCAGATTTTCTTTCTCCTGCAGCTTCCTGTCGTTTGCTTGTTCCTCTACTCTGTTTTTCTCTACTTTCACTGTTTCTGTGCCGTCACTGGTTGTTTTTTCTGTGATCTTTTTTGGGTCTGACTTAAACGTCTTTTTTTACGTTTCTTCATCTGCTTCTACATCATCTGCTTATTTTACTGACTGCAGTCATCTCATCTCACGCACACAAACACACACACAAACACACACAGGCACGACAAATGCCTCCATTAACCTGCAGTTCTTTACCTCCCCACAGCAAAGTCATCGATATTCTCAATCAATTAGTGTATTGAGCAGACTGGCTCATCTCTGGTCATCTTGCTGCTGTAATCACAGTCTGTTCTCTTAGTGACCACAGGACAAACACTGCAAGCAGCCTGTGTGGACACACAAAACACGCAGGCCCTAAATCTGCTGATCCCAGCTTTGCTGGTATCAATACTCCCTAATCAATGTCAGTATTGATTAGGCTTAGTCAATTCAGGCTTTTTTTGCTTTAAATAAATAAAAGTATCCATCTGTTGACGTGTGTTGCAGCCTGGAAATATGAAGTTTATTTACTTAAATTTAGATATTGCTGGGTTTGTGCTGCATGAGGAGTAGGAGAAAGCATGTAAAACGCTTTTTCAGTGATGTTGACATAATAATTTTAACAAGTAAGGAGTTGGAGCCTTTTTTCTCTTTGATAAGACGACAATCGGCCCTTTAGATTCGTCCGTGGCTCATCTGTTGCTACATTCTGACTGTGTTTGGATCACGTGACCACTGTCTACGGTGGCTGTTTGGTTCAGTTGTTCCGCTCTGAGGACAGATTGTATTCAGACTGAGGAATCTCAGAGCGAACCGAAGCTCAGTCCGAAAACGAACCTAGAGCACCTCCAGAGACGGGTCGGAGAGGTTCCTGATACCAGACCAGGGTCTGTCTGGGTGGATTCAGACTGAAAATCTGTTCTGGACTATCGGGGAAACGAACTCTGGTTCACTTGAAGCAAACCAAATGTGTCCAGCTTCATACTGCATTTTCTTCTCTGTCAAACTGATGTATTTATGCAGCTTTGTCCTAAATCAAAGCCTGTAGCTGAGAAGTCTCTTACAGCTTGGTTGACAGGAGGAAGTCCAGGAGCAGGAGGGAACACGGCCGAAGCCAGAAAGAGTTTCATTACAAAAAGTCACAATAAAGAGAGGGGGAAAGACTAAAAACACAAAACAACACAAAAACCCCACGTCTGGTCAGCATAAAGAGGATCCCAGTCGTTTAAATCTCTGATTATAGTTTTTTTTTTATCACATTACAAAAAAACTTTGCACAGATTGTTCTTTTTTAATAAATATAGAGAGTGATAATGATGAACAAAACTCTAAACTCACTCAGTAAGTCTGAAAGTCTATTAGATAACAGAAATGGACATAATGAAGAACTGATGGACTTTTTCTTATCTTCTAAATAGACCTTCAGAAAGATGTGTTTTGACACACAGTGAGTGTGTATGTTTGTGCGAGTGGGTGAGCATGTGTGTGTGTGTGTGTGTGTGTGTGTGTGTAACAGGCTCTAAGACTGTAAACATTGCCTCCCTGTGCTTTTCTACAGGTTTTTCTGCTTTTCCTCCTCTCTTTTTGTATCATCTCTCTGCTCTGATGTTCTCAGACCATTGACTGTATCCAAGAACTGGACTGAGCGAGTGGGACATTGCCCATAGAAAATAGTTCCAGTTCCAACCAAATGCAGTCAATTCAGTCCCCATTTTGTGATACGCCCGTCACCATGTTGGAACCAGATGTTGTAAATAAGCAGTGGTTGGTCTGAGACGTTTCTATGGCAACCACTCTCTCCAATCAGGAGTGAGCATGATAGAAGACCACACCCCTTCAACTGAAAGTGAGCTCGAGAAAATAAAACATTTGCACAAGACCACTTACTTTTGTTGAGACATCTGATTGGCTAGTTTCTAACTGGCTACAGAAAAGATATAACAAAATATGAGGATTATTAGGAAGATAATAGTTCAATTTCATTGTACAATAAACAATGAACAATAAAAGCACATCTATTCATCTATTCTATCTGAGATGTTTAAAAAGGGTATCAGAGTGAGATAGTTATTCTGAACAATAACATGACTGACTATCAGCTTTTTATTTCTCTATAAAAGTCTATGGGGTGTTGGCTTCTTGGAACCAGCTGGCACTTCCTGTTTGGAACGCCAGGAGGGATGAGTCCCTCAGTCCAGGTCTCATGTACAGTCAAAGTCTGTGGGTCAGACTTTTACCACTATCATGATACTGTAATGAAAGAGCACGCGTACAGCAGCGTTTTTTCATGTCTCTTCTGCATCATAGACACTATTTGACGTTTACTGCAGGATAGTGTTTCTGGTAAATAGTTAGCTTTAAAAAAATGGTTTGGTTTGTCGAGTACAGAGACTCTATCAATACTTTTATTCAGGGTAGTTCATTTTAAAATTACAAGAATAATTCCTTTTATTGATAAAAACAAACCCTTTTTCTAAAATACTTTCTGGTTTTCTCCACTTTCTCAGCTTGTTTCATAAATATCTGCAGTCATGCAACATTGTTGTGAGGCTGTTGTTTGTGGGTCTTTTGTGTTTGTGCTGTTTTTGCATCAAGTTCTCTGTGTTGGTTAGTGGTTGTGTTGTTCCACTGACAGTTTTGCGTCTCGAATACCTGACACTTTCAGCCGTTCTGCTTGTTTCCTGCTTTATTGCAGCTCTGAAAGTGTCACTGTGCTCTGCGTTATTGATTGTTGGTCAGCTTCTTTGTCCGCGGATCATTCAGGTGTTATTAACTGGTGACTCCACCATAGCTTGTAGGAAGCACAGTTTTCACTCTGCCCTTTCGTGGCCCCTTCCCTCACTCAAAGTGCTGTCTGCTGCAGCGTGTACCCATCTGAAAATGTCCACAGCTGACAGATTGCTGCGATGGGGAAGTTTGACGTTTTTAATTCAGTGTCTGTTGTGGTTTCAGCGGTGGTCAGTGCCATCCCGGTGCCTGCTCTGGATTCCGCTCAGTATCCCGGTATTCTGCCTTCACCTTCCTGCGGCTTCACCCACAACAAGTTCAGCCTGAGGCCAATGCCATTTCCCAGCCTGACTCTGGACAGAGGATACACGCCAGGTACTGGGATTTTACCAGCATGCTCTTTCAGAGGCTCTGCTTGTGAATTGATTTGAACCACATTATTAGGTTACAGTTTTAAGTAAAAAGAATGTAAAGCTTTTAAAAAGCTGTCCTTATAAGACCCCATAAACTAAATCCAGCTATTCTACAGTAAATCCTTTCATCAAAACAAAGTAGTTATTAAGCAGGATAAAAAAAAAATCTAGAAGGAGCTGCATTTCCAGAAGAAAATGCAGGTTGATGCTGTATTGCTGGATGACAATGAAACTTAAAGGGAAACAATTGGCAAAAAGAAATAAAGAAATTATCAAAGTTTATCATAAATACAGTGAAATCTTAAACAATAACAATAAAGATATGTTTTTGAAAAATGCCAGAGCCGGGTATCGAACCAGCGAGCTTCTGCATCAAGGATCCCCCATGTGTTTCAATGGAGGCAGAAATCCTGGAATATCTGGAAAAGTTCAAGGATTTGAAGGAACAAAAGTCACAGCTGGAAAAAACTGAATGAGCTGAAACATTTGAATAATTGAATGGTTGAAATAGATGAAAAAATATTGGAGTTTAGTGCCACAAAAGGTGGAAAATACTAGAATAAAGAAAGAGAAACAGGAAAACAATGGTTTCATGATTTATAGCATTCAACCAAATATCTGTAGCACTGCATTCTTACTGTTTCTGCAGCTTGTTTAGTCTATTACTGGAATAGTTTTTATAACTTATTGTCACCTGATCACTGCTGCTATGGAGCTGTTTTTGCTTTTCTGTAACTCACTGAGCTGCTAATGCCAGCAAAATGTAAAGACAAAAGCCAGAACCGGATATTCTGAGCTCATCCGTTGAAAATACCCTAGAATTAGTTTTTTTCAGACTTTGCGTGACATCCAAACATTACCGGCTGAGGGGGATTTTCAGGAAAAATGGATGCTCGATTACATTATTATAATGCATATCTTTTGTGCTGTCATTGTTTGGAGGGAAACTACAGCTCACACAAAAATCAACCACAAAGCATGAATTATGTAGCTAAATGATTTACCTTTCTGTGAACTAAACATGTATAGAACTTCACTGAACAGTGTCGGAGTACATTCAAGACGGGTAACAAAAAGCCAACTCAGCTCAGTCTTGACAGTTTTCTTCATCCGTCTGGCTGTCATGCTTTTAAGGCTTTTTTTCAGAGATAAATACTACATGACCTGGCTGGAGACAGTAATTCAGTAATTGACTGATTCCTGGTTGCCTCTTGTCACTGATTTAACAACAGCAAAGAGACAAGAGGAGGGTTCAGAGTCATGAAGTCAACCAACAAATTGCAAGGCCTGATTGCTGCCAGCAAAGCACAGAGGATGGGGGTTGGGGGGCATATACTAGTCAGAGGAGCGTTTAAGGGTATATTTACCCGGACACACCCCACTGAACCGCTTGCGTGTTTGGCCTGCATGCAAACACTCAATGCAGTCGTGACAAGTGCCTCCCCTTCTGACAGTCATTTATCCAGATGATCAGATGCAGAAGCTGCCGCTGTCGTTTGGACTTCAGAGGGAGTCCTGTAGTTTTAAATGCATTCATGATGCTCTTGTCTCTCGCTTGTCTCGTCACACTTCCAGTGGAAGAGGAACTTAACGGTGAAAGTTCTCTGTTGTGGGCTTGACTGCCCCTTACTTAATGATGCTGGAAGCTCACTGACAGTGAACATTGACCACAGAAAGAAAACACGGACTTCCTGTAGACCATGCTGACGTTTGGTGAAGAGGATTCCAGTCAAAGTTTATTCTGGAATGTCCAACTTCTACAAGAGGAAAACATGTTTTTGTTGTTTTATGTCATGGTGCTATTGAATTTTTTTTTTTAAATAATTGCTTTGTCATGTTCCTGAAAAAACACGTCACAATTTTTCAAGTAACTGCATCACTGCAGCATAAATCAGTGTTTGTGATGACAAAGCAACTTGGAAGTGCTTGTTCTCTTACTGTGGCTGCTGGTTAAGGACCTTATCTATATGAGGAAGGGCTAATGCCTGACGAGGTGGGCATTATCGGAAATTAACGGACGCCATGGAAGCCTGAACTGTCTGATGCAAAGCAGCGGACAGTTGCTGCTGTCTATTCATTGAATGGCGTTATCCCACCAATGCTGTAGTCACTTATGAAAGAATCCAAGAAGTATCCAATCAGTTCTAGTACTTTATCTTTATTCTTGTTATATTTTGGTTTAAATAGCTTTTTCACAAAAAAGCGGACAATTTGATACGTGGGTTTGATGTGTGGATTCCATACATGGTAACGGCTTAGCCAACCTCGACCTTGACTGCAGCGGTAAAGGGAAGCAATGGTAGGTTAAATAAAACATCAGTTCAGAGAGAAAGTTCTCCTCTAACCGCTTGTTTTTGTCCAGATGATGAAGATAAAGTTTGTTTTAAAGAAGCCATCGCAGTGATGCAGAACATTTAAGCTACGTGACCAGAACTTCTTTTTTAGGTGTGCAGTTATCACCGTGGATTATGACTTTTTAACGCACACCCAGCAGCTAATCAGAATCGAGTATTCACCTGGACGATGCTAAAATGGAAAATAAATGATGTTTACTTCTTAAACTCTGGTTTTAGACATTAGCGTCCCTTTCCTCTCTCTTCCTGTATAGCCTTTGTAATCACATGAACACAGAAGACCTGATTCAGCCTATTCTGCACAAAAGTGAAGATCCACGTCACTGCCTCAAAATAAACTGGTTGTTTTTTTACCGTGCCTAATAGTTAACTCAGAAATATTAGGGACCTAAATGTTATGGATAGGGACTAAGTGGAGCCAAAGTGGTGGTCAGCACAAAAACGTCTTTTCAGTTTATCTACTGTATTCTTGTATCAAGTCCTTACTGCAGCCCAAAGCAAGATGACATCCATCCTAGCTTCTGATTCCACTTCTCTCGTTTCTAGCCCTGTCCTCAGATGCCCCCAGCAACCCTCTCCTCCAGCAGCAGCCTGCAGCTCAACAGCCCACCCCCCTGCTCCCTGGTTCCTCAGCTCCACCAGGGGAGCTTGTTCCTCCTGTTGGCCCCGTCCCAGGGGCCCCTTCTACTGCTGTTGTTGCTGAGGAGGCACAGGCCGGAGGCAGCCGTACCATTCCGACAGCTTGTGTTCGGCCCACCCATCCACTACGGAGCTTCACCAACCCATTACTGCCACCACCCATGGGGACCATTGACCCCAAGGTGTACACTTCCATGATGTCTCAGTCTGGTGAGTAAATCAAACTATTTAAAAGTCAAACACCTTATTTATAACTGCTATGGGAGATTGGACTCAGAAAAACAAGAGCAGTTTTGATGTGACCATAGAGGTGGGGCTTTTATTTCTCTACTTTAATTCACCTTTCTTGATCAAGAGAGGACCCGAGTGCTCCGATCTCTATGGCCACCACTGTCACCTTCACCTTCCAGGCTTTTTCCAGTTCCTTCCTGAGTCCGTAGTGTTTCTCCAGTTTCTCATGTTCCTTCTTCCTGGTGTTACCATCACTATATACTGCCTCATCCACCATCACTATATACTGCCTCATCCACCATCACTATATACTGCCTCATCCACCACAACGGCTTTCCTCTGTTCTTTATCCACCGCTGCAATATCTGGTTGGTTCTCCATTACCATTGTATTTAGATCCAACACGGTTCTGGAAACATTCCTCAGAGACTTTGGTCCATGTTGACATGACAGCATCAGTTGCTGCACATTTGTTTGCTGAATATCCATGATGCTGGTCTCCCGTTCCACCACATCCCAAAGGTTCTCTATCGGGCTCTGGTGACTGTGGAGGCTGTTTGAGTCCAGAGAACTCATTATCATGTTCTAGAAACCAGTCTGAGATGATTCCAGCTTTATGACATGGAGCCTCATCCTGCTGGAAGTAGCATCAGAAGATGGAACACTGTGGTCATGAAGGGATGGACATGGTCAGCATCAATACTCAGGTAGACTGTGGTATTGGAACCATGCTCAACTGGTACTAAGGAGACCAAAGAAAACATCCCCACACCATGACACCACCACCACCAGCCTGAACCGTTGATTCAAGGCAGGATGGATCCATGCTTTCATGTTGTTAAATTCTGACCCTACCATCTGAATGTGGCAGCAGAAATGGAGACTCAGCCAGTTTTGCTGAGCTGGCGGCCAGACAGACAACCGCTGTGGGATGAGGAGCCAGCCTGATCAGACCGCCTGAACCGCCCGACCCTTTTTCTTATTTTCATGGAGGCAATAATTAGAAAATGTCCCTGATTTTATTCTCGTTTTTATTTTTACCCCCTCTGGTTAATGCGGACAGCGAGCCTTCAAACTCGGTCAGAGAGAACACAAATACGTAGAACACATTTGGAACTTTAACTCCAAGTTTCATTTGAAATACGTCCAGCCAACAACCAAATGCATCCTGGGACGCACTTTAAATACGTGCTGGAATGCAGCAACGTGACATCTTCTCTTCTCTGGCTCCTGAGCTGATGTTCACGCTGGACGGGGCAAATCAGGGGTGCAATGAGCATGCACTACTGGGCCGTTGTGACATCACAACAGCTCATTAATTCAAACCGGTTTGACAGTGATTTAAAAGGAAAAGTAATCAGAAATGCAAAAATGAAATGATTTTTTTATTACTTCGTTCTCCTTTATAAGAAAAATAGCAACACACACGTCAGAAACTCAAACAACATGATTTTCATCAGAGAGGAACTTTAAAGACTGAAAATGAGACTCAGCCCAATTTCTGCATGTTGTTCAACAACTGAAAGGCATTTTTGCAGCAATGGAGGAATGTGGAAAACACACTCTGGTGTGTCTGAAAACGGATAAGAATCTAACTTCAATTTAACCTTGTCTGCTTATATTTTGGGACTGGATTTCTTCTCAGTGACAGTCTCGTACGCTGGGACACAAACGTTGTTGTCCATCACCGATTCTGTGATTCCCACTGAAAAAGATGAGCGACTGTGTCAGACACACGTCAACTGTGGGAGGCAGAGTGTAAACATGAATACAGGAAATCCTATTGTTTGATCTTCTAAATAATTTATCTGTATAATGGTGCATATTGCCTGGGCAATTTCTGTAAATAATTGAAACAAAGGGAACCCTCTGCAATAACAATGTATCTTTAATTGATCAGATTCTCTTTGCTTTGATTGTGTGAAATGCCCACAGTTCTATAGCAAACCTTTTCTGAAGAGTTGTGTGACTCTGAGTCACAGAATGAATCCAAAGACTCTTTGTTTCTGAAGCTCCAGGTTTGCTGTCAGCTTCCTGTGACTTCCTCAGATGAATTCTCCCCGCTGAGCTCCTCTCTTTGTTTAATATTTTACTCAGGGAGGTTAAATGCATTTGCCTCAGGCTGTTGCACACTGTGTGTGTCTGTGTGTGTAGTTGATATTCTGTAACTGGCCTTGACATTTGCTGGAGGGATGGATGTGATCTGACCTGACCTCTCTCTGTTCTTGCTCAGGTTTAATGTTACCTGGCTGTACGTCCTCATGTCCACCATGTTTTTTTAGCCTCATCTCTGTTAGAAACCATTAAGTTATCGTCACAAGATTGTCTGTTGGAGTTTTCTTGTCCATCTGTTGTTATTAATGTACATAATGTATTTATTTGGAGGTGAAAAGTAGACAGGAGAACATTTTTAATTCTTTGTTTTCAAGCAGTGCCATTCTTATGTCGGGTGGGGGGGCAGAAAACAAACTATTCGCCCCTCATGGTGTGTATGATCTATGTGTTGGTGGTGTGTGTGTTGGACTGTTTATATGCCCCGGTGGCCTCAGATTAACATTGATTTTTGGCTTCTGCTGAGGAGTCAGAAGCCCGAAGCGACGGGAGACTCGCCGCCCTCGCCGTGACGGGCAGCCCTGACTAAACACAGGAAAGGACCTTTATTCATGTGTCTCTGTGCTCTCACATATGAAGTGAGGCTAAACTTTTTCTGAGTGTTGATAGGAAAGGTTGTTTTACACCTTCAAGATGAACATCTACATTCAAATGTAAGATTTGTACCAAAAAACAGAGTAAGCATAGCAGGCCTCATTCAAATGTATAAAAAGTATAGAAAGTACAAATGTTACACAGGATTGTTGGGTTCTGATTAATAGATTATAGTTCAGTAATCTATATCCATCAAACCCCAGAGGTACTGGAACCTGTCCCATTGATTGGTTGGTTGATTGATTGATTGATTGATTGATTGATTTGAATTAGGACAATGCATATTCATCAATATTTTACCATAACAAAAACATAAATATGCCAGGATTAGCGCATTCAGTGCCAAATGACATCTATTGTCCTAAGGCAGGTACAACAGAAAACAGAAACATTGGACACATTAAACATTTTTGACTAAGTGAAAACTCGAAGCTTCTACAGAAAACTGAAGCACAAATTAGACGATTAAACAAACAAAGAAGGTGGTCACACTCTGGTCAACAATCCATTAGAGTCCAGCAAATAAGACAAAAATCTGCCCTCTGTCAGTACAACTAAAAAGGAAGAAGTGTTTTTTCTGTGAACTTCATTGGACCGTGTTTTCATACTTACCAACACAGAATCAAGGTGGGTACTGAGAGCTGAAGATGGCAGAGGTGAATTAGGATGAGCTACATTTCTGTGAGAATGACCAGGAAGCAGCTTGAGCCACAGATGGATGAGGAACAAAAATGAAGTTTTTCAAGCTTCTTCTTATAGAACAGAAGACAAATAAAAATCAAGTGAATGAAATAGTTCTAATGGTTTTGTACTTTACTTGGTTTTATAAGAGACTTTTTAAATGAGACATTAATATTTCAAATGCTCGGCTTCTGTAAACCTCAGCCAAATTGTCTTTCATTCTCTAAACTCCAGCTCATCCTGGATGTAGATCACATTTGTAAAGTTGATCTGTGTAGAAAGATGTGAGTGACAGGGAGCAGTTCCTCACCTACATTAGTCTGAAATGTGCAGTTGAATGGCTGCAGCTGGAATGGGATTATCTAAAAAAGGTCAGATCCTGATGGAAAACATCAGAGCTACAGCTGCAGGCAGACAGGACCAGCTGTTTGAAATGTTTCCTGACCTGAAGGAAATTCATGAAAAGCTTTTGGAATCAAATTTCTGCTGTCGTGAGTGAACAATATATTTTTTATCAACAACTTTTGAAAATCATTCAAGCACTCATTTGTGGGTGAAGGCGGGGCCACAATCACACACACCGAGGGATAATTTAGAGCAGTTTTCTTTTCTGAGCCACGGCATACTTTAACCTTGACAAAAATCCCGCAGCTCACCAGCATCCAAAAATGAAAAAAGAAAGGAGAAACTCATAGTCTGTATTGATCTACAGTCCCTCCATGATCTCATGTGCATTTTTGAGATAATTGTGGCAGAAAAAGCTGGAAGCTGCAGCTGTTTTTTCTATAAGATGGAATAACAGTTAAGTTAGAAGATTGAAAAACTGGTTGATGTGTGTTTGTTGGTTTCAAGACGTTTAACAACAGATCTCATTGTGCGCTGTCACTTTAACCAGATGCATCATGGGAGATGTAGTGGCAGACAGACTCTCTTCTCTGAGCTTCATGGTTTTGTTCTCTTGTTCCACGGTCTGACACCGGATTCTGTGGAAAGCTACACCACTAAAGACGAGCTTTAGCTGGTATTTCTGTTAGAACTGAGAGACTTTATGAGCAGAATCAGAACAAGGAAGTGAAGACTTTAACCACTTCTGATTGGTCAGACTGATGACATGTGATTAAGCCTCCAAGAATGATTGGTGGAGACAGTTAAAGGGGCGGGACTTTTCCAAAAACAGCTGAAGCTGCAGCTAAATCACGGTACCATCATTCTGATCAAAATGTCTTTAATAGAATCAAATAAACACAAAGAAAAAAGTATTTTATGATCTTTCATATTCCTAACTACTCAGTGTTTTATCAGGACCTGTTTGGATGAACACAGAGCTGAAATCCTGGAGATGGGAAATGTTTTTAGATCAGTTAATGAGGGTAATTACGGCACACTGGTTGAAATCACTGATTTAGAGTAATCATTGATTCCATGAAAGGGAGCCGGTTTAGCTCGTGCTGGTTTGCAGCACCTTCCTTTCATAAAGCAAGGGTTCAAATCCAGGCTGCCTCCTGTTCCCTTTTCTAACTCTGTGCCGGTTCCAAGCCCGGATTGCTTGAGAGGGTTGCGTCAGGAAGGGCATCCGGCATAAAACATTGCCAAGTTAAACCATGCAACTCGTCCTCGGAAGCAAGGATGATTCGCTGTGGCGACCCCTGATGGGAATAAGCAGAAAGAGAAAGAAGAAGATTGATCCTATGAAGCATGTTTTTGGATGGTGGGAGGAAGCTGGAATATGTGTGGAGAACAAGCAAACTCCACACAGTAAGGTCCACCATCGGTGATTCTGTTCCAGGTCCCCTAGCCGGGATATTCTTGTTGTGACAAGAGGCCTGACCACTGTGCCCCCGTGCAGCCCTGTTTTATTGTCATCCAATAACTAAATTCACCGACTGACTCTAGACTACAGTCCATCAATCTACCTTAAATCAAAAGATGGTAAGAAAGGCTGACAAGGATAAAAATATTGACTCCTGAGTCAATACAGCTAAGTCTAAGGACATGGAGAAAGGTAGTTTGTCCTCTACCTCTGGATGTGGAGTGCTCCTCCACATCCAGAGGTAGCTGAGGTGTCTCGGCATCTGGTCCAGATGCCTCCTGAACGCCTCCCTGGGGAGGTGTTCCGGGCATGTCCAACTGAGCGTAGGCCCCGGGGAAGACCCAGGACACACTGGAGAGACTACATTAGTCTCAGCTAGCCTAGGAACATCTCAGAGCCCCCCCAGAAGAGCTGGAGGAAGTGGCTGGGAGAGGGAAGTCTGGACATCTTTGCTTAGACTGCTGCCCCCTTAGACCCAGTCCTGGATGAGCGGATGAAGGTGGATGGATGGATGAAGGTGGATGGATGGACTTAATAAACAAATAATCAAAAATGTAGGAACATGTCCACCAACATTGATGTGGAATTTCATGACAGTGACCAAAAGGATTATGGGAGTATTGATATGTCATCCTGAGTGATTGATAAGATGATTTTTGTTTTTTCAAAAAATTGGAATTTGAAAGACGAACATGCAGAAAACTGGAGATGACTGAAAATTAAACAACAAAAATAATGAAATGAAGGAACCAGAACCAGAACATGACGTTAACCGGAAACCCACAGAGGACTGACGAGACATGAAAACCATAAAAACTACAGACTTCAGCTTTCAGGGACCAAGAGCTTCGCTGAACCACATGTGGAGCATCAGAAGCTCAAACTTGGAATAAACATCAGGGAAGCAGAAATCTTAATTAACCTAAGTGGCTCAGAAATTATAACTTAAATAACCTAAAGAAACCCTAAAGTAAAAAGGCACCAAACCTCACATGTTTGAAGAAACATGTCTGTGCAGGTCCATTCAGCCTTTCTACCTTTCTACCTACTTTAGCCGTAAAAAAAAGATGTAAAAATATGTTTGATATATGTCTCTATCCAGACTACAACTTCTCTTAGTGAAGACAGAATGAAAGAAGAGCAGCAGCCTTCTGAATAAAGCGGATGAGAAGCCGTCTCATTCCCTCCAGAGACATGACGTTTCCTCAAAGACGTGTTTCATCTTTAACAGTATTTACTTCAGAATCTTTTTGGGATCAATAACCCTTCCCCCCCCATCCTCACCGCTCTAAATCTTTCCTCTGGCTTTGACCCAGAAACAGAGACAGACACCTCTGATGTGAGCCCTGGTGGGCATTCGCACCTCCGCCCCGGCTTGTCTGGTCCGTATTATATTTATTTATACCCTCACCTTTCTGAACAGACAGCCCCCCCCCACCCCCAACCAACCCCCTGAAGGGGCAGCAGGCACCATGGCAGTCTGTTCCTGGTTCTCACTGCTGTCCAGAGGGAGCTTTTGCTTTTGGCCCCTTTTTATGGTTATTTGTTGGTTCTTTGATTTTCATTCACATAACAAATGTTTCTACTTTCTGATGTCTGATCACTTTCCTGTTGCTATGTTTTGTGGTTATTAGAGGCACCGGAAACCTGCCTGAGTCTCATCCGCTCAGACAGCTGTTCCAGGTGTTTCCTTTCTTGGGGAACAGAAGGGATGTTTATTGATCAGGAAGTGAAAAAGAGCAGTGAAAGCAAAGGGAGAGGATTTTCTCAGAAGAAGAGGCCTCAGGATGTGTTCAGACGTCAGCAGAGACTGCCCCCCTTCGGTTTTTCTTTTTTACTCTTAAAGGAGACATCCCTCTGGATCCTGAGTGGAATTTCAGTGATGGGGACACAGCATCATAATGTGCTTAAAGGTCCATCAATCCAAATCGTAACCAGCTGTGTCCCTTTTGGGGTCACGGGGTCGCTGGAGCCTGGACAGATCGTCGGTTTGTCACAGAGCTCCCAATCACTCCCACACACACTAACTAAGTAACCAATGAACCTATGACACGAGGAAGCCCGAGTACCCTGAGAGAACACACTAATACTCAGGGAGAACATGCAAACTCCACACAGAAAAGTCCCAGCCGGGATTTGAACCAGGACCATCTCACTATAGGGTGCCACCGCTCAACCCTGTGCTTAAAGGTTTAGCTCCTTACTCTTTTGTTTTTGCGTGTTGCTTCCGTGTTGTGCTCAGCAGGTTCTCTTGCGGGTTACCTTTTCCCAGCACTCCTCTTTACAGGACGCATACAGAGTTTTAGCCGTTTTACCCTGAAAAGACAGCGTTGTTGGAAATATTGGACATCCAGACAGCTGATTCAGGTCTTCTATCTCTCTTTAATGTTCTCTTAGTTGCGTGCAGACTTGTCATTTAGAAACGTCAATAACATCAGCATTATTGGGTCAAACTGTGCTGCTCAGTAAGTGCATTAATGTCAATATTAAAGTTTGACTTTGGACAGTGACTCATAATACACTCTCTCTTTTATAGGTCAACTCAATAGTTTGGCCTAGATTTATCAAGATAATAGAGATAACAAAGACCAATACATTCCAAAAGGAAAACTATAGCCATGTCAAGTTTTTAGGATAATCTATAATGAAGTGAGTAGCATGCATTGTAGTAATCGCTTAAGGTGGCATTTGCTGTCAAGACTCTTGAAATTTGATTGAAATAAAAAAAGTGTCCTCTGAGGAACTCAGCAGAATGTTTCATTAAAATCCAGTTTCTTTCGACAAAGGCAGTTGTTGAAGTTCAAGCCAGATTTATCTCAGCATAGATGGATGGATGGATGGATGGATGGATGGATGGATGGATGGATGGATGGATGGATGGATGGATGGATGGATGGATGGATGGATGCATGGATGGATGGATGGATGGATGGATGGATGGATGGATGGATGGATGGATGGATGCATGGATGGATGGATGGATGGATGGATGGATGGATGAATGGATGGATGGATGCATGGATGGATGGATGGATGGATGCATGGATGGATGGATGGATGGATGCATGGATGGATGGATGGATGGATGGATGGATGGATGGATGAATGGATGGATGGATGCATGGATGCATGGATGGATGGATGGATGGATGCATGGATGGATGGATGGATGGATGGATGGATGGATGGATGGATGAATGGATGGATGGATGGATGGATGGATGGATGGATGGATGGATGGATGGATGCATGGATGGATGGATGGATGGATGGATGGATGGATGGATGGATGCATGGATGGATGGATGGATGGATGGATGGATGGATGGATGCATGGATGGATGGATGGATGGATGGATGGATGCATGGATGGATGGATGGATGGATGGATGGATGGATGCATGGATGGATGGATGGATGGATGGATGGATGAATGGATGGATGGATGCATGGATGGATGGATGCATGGATGGATGGATGGATGGATGGATGGATGCATGGATGGATGGATGGATGGATGGATGGATGAATGGATGGATGGATGCATGGATGGATGGATGGATGGATGGATGGATGCATGGATGGATGGATGGATGAATGGATGGATGGATGCATGGATGGATGGATGGATGGATGCATGGATGGATGGATGGATGGATGGATGGATGGATGGATGCATGGATGGATGGATGGATGGATGGATGGATGGATGCATGGATGGATGGATGGATGGATGGATGGATGGATGGATGAATGGATGGATGCATGGATGGATGGATGGATGGATGGATGGATGGATGGATGGATGCATGGATGGATGGATGGATGGATGGATGGATGGATGCATGGATGGATGGATTTATGGATGGATGGATGGATGGATGGATGGATTTGCTTTTATTGTCGTTGTCCATTGTACAATGATTTTTTAAGGTTTTCTGCGTACCCGTTACATGGCTTTGCTCTGGAAAGCAGAAGACTGGAGGTTGGCTGTAGTATCTGTGTGTAAATGAGGAGAACTCAAGTGGAAGGAAAGCAGAGGTGTAGGTTGGTCTAGAGACAGGAGGCAGAGCTGGAGGAAGCAGGGATGAAGATGCTGAGGTTCTCTGTGGGGCCAGGGTGGAGCAGGAATGAATCCAGTGGAACAGATCATGGTAGATGCTCTGGAGATCCATGGGGGGAAACAGATGGAGATTTTTGAAAGGAGGAACAGTGAGGATGTTGGTGAAAGAATGCTACCAGGAAAGAGGAGGTGCATGGATGTAGAGCAGGAGGTCATGAGGGTGGTTGGTGTGAGTGAGGAGGATGTAGAGGAGACAGTTAGATGGAGGCAGATGATTGGCTGTGAAGACCCCTACAAGGAGCTGCTAAAGTCACAGAAGAATGTGTATTTTGGTAAATGGTATGTACCTTTATAGTGCTTTCACTACCTTGCTTTAGGGTCAAAAGTGCTTTACAGCCAGTCGCATTCAGTCATGATCACACACACACGTACACACTGAACAACAAAACTTGATTTTTGAGACAAACTCAAAGAGACTTACAGCTGGAAACACAGCAAAAATTGGTGCTACAAAGTATTACCTTAAGGGGCTGAATCATTTTTCAAACCCAATTTTTCAGCTTTTTTGTTGAAAAAGTTTGAAAAATCCAATAAATGTCGTTCCACTTCATGATTGTGTCTCACTTGTTGATTCTTCACAGAAAATTTCACTTTTATATCTTTATGTTTGCAGCCTGAAATGTGGCAAAAGGTTGAATGGTTCAGTTCGGCCAAATAATTTGGCAAGGCGCTGCATTTGCCTCCTGCTGCATTTTTTATTAAAGCAAATCTGCTTCTGAGGCGACCAGAACATACAACGGAAAACAGAACATGTCACGTGACCTGAATTTTTTCTCTTGCTTTTATTTCCCAAAGTCTGTCTTCTACTTTTATTTCTTTGACTTTGGCATTAAATGGTTCCATTGAACAGTGATGACTTTTGACCTTCAAAAATCCCCTTTGACCTTTCTTATAAACCCCTTCAAACACAATCCTCCTGTTCTCAAAGTGATCACCGGTGCTCATCCATTTGAAATTAAAGATGGCATTACCGCTGACGTTCTGAAATCATTGATTGCACCCAGATGACTCCTCCACCCACATGTGGGTGGAGGTGGCTGTTCCTGTAGGATCCAGGATGTGATTCTCTGTGATTTGGTCTGCATGTTCTTCCTCTGTCATCACACATGAAGCTCAGTGTTCAGTCCGTTACAGCAATAACTTCGGTTTAAATCATTTTGATGAGACTCATTGCTATTCTCTTGATTATACTTACAAATTCTGTTTGAAATCATTGATTATGCCATCCTCCAGTCTTCAATTATAGCTGACACTTGACCTTTTACACTGAAATCCTTTCCTACCATTGCCTTGCTGTCACCAGAGGTCCTGATTAAGCAGGGCTCCAAAATCCGTGATTACACTCAGGCTGTGGCTTCAAATCATCATCAGAATCAATCAGTGATGCTCCCGGTTCTCATACTGACGACCATTTTTAATGAAATGCTCAAACTCGCCTTAAAACAGACTGCAGAGCTACTTTTGCTGAAGGGGGTGAAATATTGAGCAATGTTTGTAAAATGATGGAAACCTCACTATTTTGAGGGACGTCCAATGTTTTGAAAAGTCTCCCGTCTCTCTCAGGTGGGAGCCTGCCGAAGCCCCAGGTGAAGACAGCCTCCTTGGGTCAGGCGGGGAAAGCCCGCTCCCCTCTGCTACCGGTCTCAGTACCAACGGCGCCAGATTTACAAGAAGAGGGCGGGGCAAAGCTTCCGGAGGATTCAGCGACTAATGTGAGTCAGTCCGGAGTGTGTTGCTTTTCTCACAGGTGGGTGCAGGTTGTTGGTTTGAATGCAGCAGGAACACTGCTATGAACAAGCTTCTGTCCGGTAATCCCACATGGTAATCTGACCTGGTAATCCAAACCCAGAGGTGTTGGAGCAGACATGCCAGTCAAATGCAGAAACTGATGGACCAGAGGACTGGGGTTGGTTGATTTAAAGTAAATGCAGTTTTGAAAAAGTGGAAATTTTTTTAAAGATTTTTTTTTATTATAAAATTTGGATACGCTATAGTTAAAAAACATAGTTTCCTATAATTATAGTTAAGTGGTCTAATATGAAAACTTAATCCTGATTACAATTATTTTGGCATAATCCGTCTTCTACATGTATGATTGAGCAGTTTAATAGTATCAAGTGTAGCATTGAAGAAAACTGCAAACATCTGATGTTTGTTAGCTGGAAACCCAGAAAGATATTCCAGTAGAAGTCTGCATGGACTGTTGTTTCTCCATGGTGAGACTCAGACGCTGCACCTCTGTCATGGTGTGCTGTACCAGGTCTACAGGAGTTCTCTGTCTGTAGTAAATACAGCCCGTTTCAAATCCTGGAGGCTGTCTCATTATAATGTCAAAATGTGTTTCCAAATGCCACATAAACAGAGTCTTTACGTCTTTCTTTTCATTTGCATTTAGACACAGAAAGCCCTGGATTTGTGAAGTGTTACTGCTCTGACACCACTGCAATCAAAGCAGCAACTGCTCAATTTCAGGAGCAAGATTTAGATTTAGATCAGTTTCTGCTGCTTTACTTTCAGATCCTGACTTAGTTGAATGAAATGCAAAACGCAAAAAAACATGTTTCTTTTTTCAGGTTTGAATGGTAGTAAATAAAGTAAATGATAGAGACTGTGTGCTCAGTAGAAGGACATGCATGGATGTCCAGAGCAGTGTTTTTCAACCAGTGTGCCGTGGGAAATGACCCATTCACTAAAAACATTACAGCTCTGTGTTCATCCAAACATCCTGATAAAACGCTGAGTTAGGACTATAAAAGATCATAAAATACTTTTTTCTTTGTGTTTATTTGATTCTTGTTCTGATTGTGCTCATAAAGTCTCTCAGTTCCAACAGAAAATAGCGAATGTATTCGCATTTCAGGCACCGGAAACTCGGGCAGTCTCTTCCCCCCCTAGGGCGGTAGTTAATTAACTCACCTGTTCAGCTTCCTATTTAAGTCCAGGTGTGCAGCGTTCATTCTCTTTCTTACCGCAGCGCTGCTTTCGTCGCCGGTGCTCCATGCCCGCGGTTGTCCTTCTTTTTTGGCATCTTGGTGTGTTCCCCCCTTCTTTGGACGGTGCTCCCACTTTTTCTGATGTGGGGGGTTTTCATTTCGCCGCGTTTGTTTCTCCTTCCGCGGCGTTTCATCGGCCGGGTGGCGGCACCGGCGCGTTCGCGTCGCTGCGGCGGGTGAGCGTTTCGCGGTGTTTCGGTTGGCAGCGGCGCTAGATCGGGAGCTGTCCGGGCTTCTCCTCTGCTGTGGCCGTTTGTATCATTGCGGTGAGCGGCCAGGCGGTCTTTTCCCGTGTTTTTCTGTTGTGTTTTCTAATGCGTTTCTGCTTCCTTATTCTTTTCCGGTTGGATGTGACGTCACGCCCCTAAGGACTCTGGGTATTGTAGTTTATGTTCTTTGTCATTGTGGTCTACCTGACTCGTTTTCATGTTTTGTGGCTCTGCATCCTGTTATTGTTTCAGGGGTTGTGGGGTCTTTCCTGTGGTTCAGGGCTGGTGGTCCTCGTCTGGACAGGTTTCTCATGATGGCTGAATTAGTTGTGGCTTTCTGCGTTTTATCTGTTGCTGTATGTTATTTAAGATTCAAGATTTCGGGATTTTAATTTTGTTGCATACGAAGTTATATTTAGCAAATGCAGCCAGTAGTGAAATGTAACCCAGGTCCGCTCTGTGGACAGCGCAATAATTAAGGAAAACCGTACAAAAAAAAAAAAAAAAAGTACGTCATATATTTCTGTAAAATATACCTGATGTACATAAGTAAAACTATGTAACGATGACATACGTGCAGTATGTGTATTGTAGAATTACATATGGAATGCAAAATGATGTGCATGAATGTGGACTGAAGACTTAAATAATTAAGGTACGCGTGTAGAGTTAACGTTTAAGCGCCTGATGGCATGGGGGTAGAAACTCCTCCTGAGTCTCTCTGTCTTAGCCATCCGGCTAAGACTCGGCTCCTACGGCTCCTAGATAAGAGCCGAATGTGAATTTTGCCTGTATTTAATCAACGCTGGCTTTATTATTTTGGTGGCTCTTTGTTTTGTGTTTCTGTCGTGGCTGCTGTGCATTTGGTGGTTTACTCAGCGTTTGGTTTTTCTTGTTGGACCCCTCTCTCCTCTGTGGATTTTTACTTTTGATTGTCTCTTTATGCAACGTCTGTGGCTTGTTTTGATTCACTCGGCGATCTTCGTTCGTCGCCTCCGCCTGCTCACGGTATGGTTCGTTCTAGGCCGCCACTGTGGGTGGCCCTTGGATGTGTTCATGGTTGGAACTTGTTTCGGTTCTGTTGGCGCCTGTCGTCGTAGTCATTTTTTTTGGCATCAGTTGCCTGATTCCTCGTGCGCCTTACGGATTGGTTTATTTTTTACTTCGGCTGCCCACGCCTTCTCCACGTTTTACTCCGGACGCGATTTGTGGCTGGGGATGGCTGTTATCACTGATGTTCTCAGTGTCCTGCCTCTTTGCCTCCCGGAGGAGTCTCTCGGCATCCAGTCGGTGCTCGATTTGTTTATCGGTTGACCTTTCTGCTGTCATGGCAGTCCTCATGCTATCGACTGTATTATCACAAGCCCTGTACTGGACTTGGGTAGGCTATGGGCTCCCCTTCGTTTTGCGCGTTTTGATGTTTTTTCTGCGTCGATGTTCCTCTTTATGCCTGGTCTTTTGCATCTCTGTGGCTTACTTTCATTTTCTAATCTGGGTTACCGCGTTGTCTGCGACGTATGGTCCTCTGCCCGTCCGGATTTGTTTTCTTCTTCTGGATCTGGATGGTTCATTGGTGCATGCCTCTCCCTTTATGCCATCTCTCGCTTTTGTGCAGCGTGTACTTTGTTTCATTCTTTGGTTGATGGCTGTTTGTTCATGATCGGCCCACCTGATTCTGCTCTGGCTTTGGTCCCACGGTCATCCATTCATCTTGTGCTCTTGTTCCGGGTAGTTTGATCCTGGGCCCCATGTTCCTGTTCTGGATATTCCCGTCTTCCGTTTTGTAGCCTGTCCTTCTCAATGCTTAGAGGTCTTGTTATGATGATGCCTGTCGTGTCTTCAGTCTCCCTCCGCTTGTTCTTCTGTGGCTGGGCCCTCTAGTTTTTTGGGGGAAAGAAATTTAAGAGCGGTTTGTGTACGTCCGGCCACCAGAATCCACGGCTCTAATGGTTCTAAAGATCGTGTGGTTATGAGAATTTAGCCATGGAGTTTATATTAAGGCTCTTTAATTAAAGAGTGAGATAATAGTCTTGTGTTTCATCGGTTGTCTTGGGTAGTATTTAAATAACACCATAAGCAAATTAACCCTGACCGTAGAAACTCCATTTTTTACGCTCTAAAGCTTAGTTTAAGAGTTAATTCTTGTGTCCGCAAGCCAGTCTTCTATCTGCCCTGCTTAAGCAGATGACAATTGGCTAGATGCATCTACATGTAGAGGCTTGTTATGCTCCGCCTCTAAAAATCTAAGGTTCAGTCTATCAAAACCTACGATCCCTTATGGATCTCCAGACGCCCTTGGCTAAAATTTCGGCAGTCTGTTTTGTTGTCCACCTATTTGAGAACCACTAATATCAAATATGAGAATCAAATTTCAGCCGAGCTGCAATCCATTGCTACGTGGGACGTGGACCTTCCTCATCTACAATCTCCTTGGCCCTTGGTTACCCATCCCATCGCCTAATTCTCGATGACCTTCTGAAGGTGCGTCCCTCTGGAACTGTAAAAGGTTGCTTCTTTACAATTGGCGTATATAAAATTGGTGTTAAGATATTGTGCAGGTTCTGTATTTCACTATCAATTCACTGCTGGAATTTGTGATACGGGTGGTTTCTATGGTGCGATGAAGCCACAATGGGACTTTCCTTAACTTTCTAATAAATTTAACCTTGTTATTCCATTCATCTTAATCAGTGTATAAACTAATCAGTTCTAGGTTTTATAGTATATGTTCTTTGCTGGGACTAATACTGGTTTTGTATTTTATCTATGCATCGCATCCTGAGCCTGCGAGTCCCTGCTCTCTGGCCTGCTTCCCCATTTCTGGCGAATGATGACACCCCTGCATTCCTTGATCTGGTGTTGCCACGATGACTGCTCAACGTACCTATTGCTGAACTGAAAGTGATGGGGCGGTGGACCTCCCCTACGTTCCCATGACACTTCTGACTTAAATCAATCATCATGTTGGCAGTAGAATGAATGTAAATTCTTGGATTATATTGCCAGGTGGAAGCCTCAAAATTTAGGATGTTCTAAAGTGTATTATTAGTATGCGATGGAGCTCAAATTTTGGTTTCTAAACTCAATTACGCCAATTAAGCTTCAGACAAATGGCAGTGAGGATTTTCTTGATACTTAGATGGAAATCTCGAATAAATGGATGTTCTGAGCTCGTATTATGGTATGCCAAATGGGGAAACATTATGGCAGTTAAGCTCGTTCGTAGTCCTGTCGTTGCAAGCTTGAATTAATGGATGTTAATTAAGCGCCTTTAAATAGTATACCAAATGAAATAACGCTAAGCTCGTTCTTAGTATTTGATGGAAGCTACGAATAATGGATGGTACTTAAGCATGTTCAGCATGCTTTGGGAGCTTGGATGGATGTAGGTAGTGTCTTCATACGGGTTGTACTTGGCGGTTCAAATTATAGTTCCTTACAACGTTTTGCGGATGGGGATTTATGTTCTTAAAAAATTGGGTATGAGTGATTCTTATGTTGGCTCCCTGTTTTGTTTCGTTTTCTTTGTTTGGCTCTCTCTCTCTCTCTCTCTCTTTGCAGATAGTATGTTCCCCTAGTGGTTCACGAACGGGAGCGGCCCAACGGTCAAAGGTGCCGGGTCTCACATAGCAGTTCCACTAGATAGTGTGTCCCCTTCGAGGCGCTGTACTCGAATGGGGGCGGCCCAACGGTCAAAGGTGCCGGGTCACACATAGCAGATCCATTATATAGTGTGTCCCCTTCGAGGCGCTGTACTCGAATGGGGGCGGCCCAACGGTCAAAGGTGCCGGGTCACACATAGCAGATCCATTAGATAGTGTGTCCCCTTTGTAGCGCTGAACTCGGATAAAAGAAATGGAAAGAAGGGGGCGGCCCAACGGTCAAAGGTGCCGGGTCACACATAGCAGTCTTACTTGGAAATGAAATGAAATGAAATGAAAATGAAATGCAGCCAAAACACACCTCATCTTATGACACACTGATTATACATTTACATTCTTTCTTCTCTCTTCTTGATGATCTTTGGTTTTGGGGGTTTTTACCCTAAAGTTTATGGAAGTTATCTCATGGAATTGTACGGAGCCTTATGCCAATCAAAGTTGTGAATGCCAACTAAGATGTAAATTAAGTATGTGAAAATAAATGTATTCTACTGCAAGAGTTTTCGTATGACTGAAAATAGCGAATGTATTCGCATTTCAGGCACCGGAAACTCGGGCAGTCTCTTTCCCCCCTAGGGAGGTAGTTAATTAACTCACCTGTTCAGCTTCCTATTTAAGTCCAGGTGTGCAGCGTTCATTCTCTTTCTTACCGCAGCGCTGCTTTCGTCGCCCCACCCTCCTCCCCGGCTTCCACCTGTGGGCTCCGTTCGGGGGTTTTTACCCTAAAGTTTATGGAAGTTATCTCATGGAATTGTACGGAGCCTTATGCCAATCAAAGTTGTGAATGCCAACTAAGATGTAAATTAAGTATGTGAAAATAAATGTATTCTACTGCAAGAGTTTTCGTATGACTGAAATACCAGCTAAAGCTCGTCTTTAGCGGTGTAGCTTTCCACAGAATCCGGTGTCAGACCGTGGAACAAGAGAACAAAACAGTAGCTGCGGTTACATGTGCAAAATATCTTGATCGGATTAAAATTCAACTATGTACACGGGATCAGAAAACCTTTTTCTGATTAGAATAAATGTTTACATGGTGACACTTTCGATCTGAATAAATCATTTGTGCATGCGCAGTAGAGTTTGAAATACCGGAAGAGGAAATGAGTCCCGTTGTAAACAACAGAGTTGCCACGTTTATGCAGCATCTCAGTAATATACGAGATGATCTTCTGAACATGCTTTATATAATGAAGCACCTGTTCGCTCATCATTTTATTTTTAATCTGTGTGGTCACTGCTTCTTTTTGTGGAAGAACGGAGCTGGAAGAAGCCAGGGTTAGGAGAGGCTAACACGCTAACAACATTAGCCTTGGATGAACATAAATCCATGCGTGAAACGCTGCAATCTGCATCTTGGCTGCACGTAAATATGTGGGAACAACATCAGTCTTTATTTTTTGGGAACACGACAGGAAACACAAATCCACGTGATTGTTTTAACAGTTTCTAAGGACTGAGCGACATTTCTGCTTTGAAAAGCTCACACACACGCCGCCACCAAAGCCGCTGTTTGAGCTGGAAGTCCGACCTCGGAGACACGGTTCTCCTGAGTCCTGCAGCAGCTAACCCAGAGCGGCGGGACGGATCGCAGTCCGAAGTCTCCACATAACAAAACAACAAAACGCACACGTAACAAAGCACCCTCCCCTCAAACACAAAGTTATAAATCCGGCTGCTCTGCTCAGAGACACGGTTCACTCGGTCCACCGGGCCCGGACACAGGGTTTAGGTGCCCAGACGTCACGGGGCTCAAGGCGCTCCTTCCCGGCACCCCCCTGGTGGGGGGTGTAAGAGAGGGGAGAGGTGAAGAGCCAGCGGGGCGAGGGCGGAGCGTCGCACCGGGCGTCCACAGAGCAGCGGGTCGGTCCTGTTTCAGCTCCAAAGCTTTCTCTGAAACATCCGTCTATGCATGACGTTAAACCAGATCAGAACTACGATCGGATCAACAATTGACATAACCCAACTATCTCCATCGGAAAGAAATTTTGATCTGAACGAATCTGGAACGGCGTGTTTACATGACACATTTTTCTTCAGATCAGACGTTCTTTCCGATTACTTTTGTCCATGTAAACGCAGCTGATGAAGCTCAGACAAGAGAGTCTGTCTGCCATCACTACATCTCCCATGATGCATTGGGTTAAAGTGACAGCGTCTCAGCGTACATTGAGTCTTCCCTGTTAAACGTCTTAAACCACAGCGAACACACATCAAACAATCTTTCCATCTTCTTGATGAGGTCAGAGGTCAACATCCCAGAGTTTGGTCCAAATCATCTTTACAACTGAAACACTTTTCTAACAACGTCTGGATTGAAGGATTCGCTTTTAGACTTCAGTCACTTTTGAAAAATGAAAAGTTAAGCTTAAATAGAAGCAATAACATTAAAGAAACAGGATGAAGGTGAAGTGGCCAACAGACACAATGAAACTAAACCGAAACAATATAATCATCTAAAAAGAAATAAAACATTTTTGTTAAAGTTTTCAAAGAATTCATCTTTGATTTAGACAAAAGAAAAACTAATAAAACTTCAACATGTTCACTTTTGTGTAGCTACAGAAAACATAAATATAATGTTAGTCTATTTGTGTAAATTTTATCAAACATATTTTGATCAGATTGTTCAAAAATTACAGTTGCCTTTGCACCAACATTTAAAAAAATAAAAGTAAATAAATCACTATTTAGAAAGAAAATGTGTGTTTTTTTGGTTACATTAAATTCCATGATAATAAACTGAAGGGAAAAACAACTACCAGGGTAAAATGTCAAATAATTTTGTTGAAAAATTATTACTGAAAACTAACTTCACTTTTATTACAACTTTTAGAAAAAACAGCTACAACTTTCAGCTTTTTCTGCCACAATTATCACAAAAATGCCTGAGAGATCATGGAGGGACTGTACATCAGTACAGACTATGAGTTTCTCCTTTTTCATTTTTGGATGCTGGTGTGCCGTGGGATTTTTGTCAAGGAGAAAGTGTGGCTTGGCTCAGAAAAGGTTGAAAACCACTGAGGTTTAAACTCTGGAAAAATACTCCAGAGCATGTTTAACTTCAAAACGGTCAAAATCTTTAAAACTGTCTTTCCTCTTAAATGTCACTGAGTTACTTTCCTAACGTGTTTTATATGCAGATGTGTCCGCAGACATCTGTCCTGTCAGTCTGGAGTGTGCTTTCATTTATTTATTGCCAAAGGACAAACACGGCAGTTATTTAGTTACTTTTTAAATGTGCATGATGAAGTGGAGCTGTCAGAAAACACACTGGATTAAACTGGATGACTTTAATAATGACTGGATAATTGGATTATTATTTGGATTGAATCAATCAGATCAGCCATAGCATTAATTTAGCTAACTTACTCTAAAATAAATTATATTTTTTGGTATCAGATGTTTTCTAAGTTTGTATAACTTATTCACTGTTTAAGAAATAATATTCTGGTATGCAACATTGTTGTCTTTATTTTACTAGAGGGTGCCACGAGCTGTCACAGGAAACATTTGATGGTTTATTCCATAGAAACATGTGTGGCAGCTACTGACTTGTTTTCTATTTTACATCTATCATAAGGTACATTTCAGAAAGGTTTTGACCTCAACCATGGCATTAAAAGATGAGACTCATAAAAAGACCCCCGCAAAGTTTTCAGAGTTGAAAATAAGGATGCTGGCTGGAGCCGGTGTGTGTTACGTCTGTTGGAAGACTATCGGCGTGTTTGGGAGGACTTACCTGCAGGCGGGGGGCGGGACAAGGGTCTGAGATGGAGGCGAACGCTGAGCTGCAGCGAGACTGAACGAGAACAGGCGAATTCAGAGCGGCTGGATGCAAAAACCTGTAATCGGGTGACTGAATGATTGATAGTCAGTCTCTTATTAGACCAAAACTATGTGAAACACTGATTAACTGAGTTTCCTTTAGAGTAGATATGCTGTATAATATGTGAGCAATAGGTTTAGGTGTTTTTACAGAAAATGTACATAATGCTAAAATGTCTTTTGATTAGTGATACATTTAAAAACCATGAAGGAGGACTGACACACACAAACAAATCCCTCTACATTTACGCTAGAATGTGTGGATTGGTAAAGAGATCTGACGAATGCTGATGCAGCAAAAGAAACAATGACATGCATTTTTATAAAGTGGATTTCTAAAATTCTTGTGCTTTCACCTGTCTTGAGGCTTTCATCTGATTTTAAAATCCCAGGATGCAGCAGAAACGTCCCCTGCTGAGTGTCGGGGAGCGATTCTTTTTGCTGAAGCTCTAGTTCCAGATCAGCACATCGGTTGGTGACGGCACTGACAGAACACCGTTTCCCACAATGCATTTAGTTTTTGTGGTTACTGCAGACGGCCCAGACCGAAATCTTTCAATCACCCGCCCTTCTTGTGATATTTTTATGATGAATGACGTGTGACGTCAGAGCAAAAACTACCCAACATGCACTGCACAGCAGGTGATCTGAAACACGCCTATTATCTGACGGTGGGGTCAACATGTAACATGCTTGTGCAGCAAACTATAGTGAACTGTTAGGCTTCAGTGACTTTGATTTGAAAAATAGCCTTAAGAAAGAGGCTGAGGTCTGGTTTAAACCCTAAAGCTTGATGCTGAGTTTGAAACGGGAAGTTACTCTGTACCACGGTAAAAGTCTTTATATGATTCTAAGTGACAGCCTGTCAATCACAGGATGGACACTCTGTCTTTATGAATGAGCAGGAATCCCCGAAACCCTGTAACCCCCCCCCCCAACCTGGAGAGAGGGAGTTTCAATCAGTTCCAGCTTTTACACTGGGATAAACATTTAACAGATCTATTGTGTAACAGATCTATAGGGAGCTGCAGATCTGTACAACAGCTGGATGCGTGTCGCAAACTATCCACGGTATAGAGAAAAAAATAAGACAAGAATTCATGTTTGGATCACATAGTCTGAAGAGAGGACATGACATCACACACACCTGCACACACACACACACACACACACACAAAGAGTCACCTACACAGCTACACAGCTTTGTCACTACACCTGTTTCCTTCCCTCAAGTGTGTTAGGAGGCTTTCAGCTGCAGAATAAAACAGTTCATTAGTGACTAGAGGTGAGGACAAAGAAGGGAAGGAGAAAGTGGAAATGAAGAAACAAGGTGGAGGAAGAAATGGAAGGGGGGGTGGCATGGGTGGAGGAAAGGGGAGTAAAGAGAAGAATGGTGGATGGGGTTATGCTCACATGGTTGAAATGAACTGCAAAGTGAGAGGGTTAAGACGGAAGAGGCAGATAAATGACTCCAGGGATGATAAAGGGAAGACAGAAATAAAGAAGATGAGGGGAGAGGGAGAAGATTGCAAGATCATTTTAAATGAAAAGGAAATCAAAGGGCCGACAAAGACGGACGGAGGGAAAAAAAGCTGCTTCTTAAACAGCAAAGGGACTGATGGAAGGATAAGGAAGAAAAAAACACATTCAGGTGAGACTGTGTAATAACTGGAACATGAAAGCTCAAAGACAATTTAGACTAAAATATGGAAGGAGATGAGCGGCTGCACGCCGGAGTGAAGAACAATCAGATGGAGGGATAAAAGAGGGGGGAGGAGGGAGGTCTGGATGGACACACCGTTGGTTTACAGAAGGGCAGAAAAATTAAAGAGACGAACGACTAAAACTGATGTGAAGGGATGTCGGACATCGGAACTTGTTAAATATTCATATGTGGTTCCATGACAAAAGAGGGAAGGGTCGCCAAGGCAACCAGAGGAAAAGAGGAGGAGAGGAAATTAGGAAAAAGAGGGGGAGAGAAACGGAAAGAAGTAGAGAACGGCACTTCTATAGCAGCAGAGGAGATGCTTCAAGAAGATGCATAGGAAGAAGAGGGGAAGTGAGGACAGCATGTGAAAGACAAGAGGACAGGAGACGACTGTTGCCATGACAACATAAGTAGAGTGATGCTTTAGAGAGAGACATATTGCTGGTGGAGGAGACGAAGTTGGAGGGGGGGGTACAGGAAAAGAGAGGAGAGAAATGGGATGAGGAAGATGAGAGGAGCTGAGACGGAAAATCAGCAGAGAGGCAGCAGTGTGATAAGGACGAGTGGAGAAAATGAGATGGAAAGATGGAGGAGAGGAACGAGAGAAAGAGGGTACTAAAGGTCAAAGCGTCTGTCCGCTGCTCAGTCTATGTAATCGATTGAGTCTTTTCCCATCAGCCCCCTGGCCTATCCATCACACACACACCCAAGTTGTTAGTGGGCTGCTACACAAGCTGAATAAGTCATGTGAGGAAGGCATAAATGAGCATGTGTAATGCTGCCATGCTGCTGAAACACTGGAAGAGATGGAGGGGATCACTTGACCTACGCTTACGTGAAGAACTGTGTCATTCCGCGTTCTCCACGTAAAGGAGCTTCCCTTTCAGAAGAGTGTTTTCACGTTTAAACCCAATCTGCATTCAAACTTTGGAATGGGTGAGAAATGGCCGCACATTGACTTGTCCATCTATGGATGTCCTTAGCCGCCATTCCAGCTCGGGTCAGCCATTCATTTGACAGCTGTCCTTGTCCGAGTAAACGTGAACCAAGGCTGAATCTGGATTTGACAGAGGACTAATAGCATCATGCGTCCTCTCCACGGGCACAGGACCCTCTCTGCTCCACTTTACGCCTAAAGAGGTTTACATAGTAACATCAAGGGAGTATTCAGAATGGAAAACTCCAGATCGAGTCCTGAACCTTGTGATGGTCTGTATGCAGACTAGCATCAAGCGGCCCATTCTGTTACGGACCAAAGCTTGTAAACAAAACCACATGACTAAGATATCATCAGTCATTGGCCAGGGGGGTGTTCCAGGAAGCAGGTTCTGCTAGCTCTCACGGTAAGTTTGAGGCTAAGGAAGTGGATAACCTCAGCTTTGGGTTCCAGCAATGGAGGTATGTTTCAGGGTATGTCAGGTTGCCATAGCAACTCATGCTCTGAACATAACCTGGTCTGGAGCAGGTTTAGTTAAAGGTTAGTTTGTTTTCAGAGAGGTGCAGCAGCATGGCGTGTCCATTTGAAGATGATTTAGTGGATGAAGAAGCTCAGATAATACTTTTTCCACCGTGAGAGGCTGATAAGACCATTTATGGATGTTTAAAGAGAAACTAGTAGTAGCAGTTATCAGACAGTTATTTTCCTTTCATTCAAATTAATTAATTAAGTAGGTGTAACTTTGGTGCTGCTGTTAGATCGGCACCATAAGGGATTCTGGGATATCATTCCCTTTGCCTGTCTGGACGGATTTGGGTTTAAGTGTGGCTTTTTGACTAAATGAGTTTAGTTGTTTAGCTGTTTTACTGTGTTTTGTGGAGTTATTTGTCCTGTAATGTTGAATTCTTTCCGCGCCATGAGTGAGAGGGAGGAAGATGATTTGGGAAATTTATAAATGAAAGAATGCCAACTGTGAATGCTGTTTATTTATTTATTTTTTATTGTTATACAAATGAGTATATCTGCCGGCTCAAACTTAGACATATGACAGTTCAATATAATATATACATATATATATATATATATATATATATATATATATATATATATATATATATATATGGCTTTATTTATCCCACAAAGGGGAAATTTCATTTATCTGTGGCAGCAAAAACGACATTCAGAAATAATCTATATAATATAACATCAAAAATGACATTCATGTTAAATTATTCAAGTTATTAGTAAAATTATTGGTAAAATTATTATCAAAAAAAAAGATTCATATTAAATAAATATATAAATAAATAATAAATTTTAAATAAATACAGCTGTGAAGGTGTAAAAAACTATTGATCAACTGTAAAAAACATGCAAAAACTTTTTTTTTTCTTTTTTAAATACAGAAATAAGTAAGTAATAAAGCACACACCAAAACAAACAGCTGTTCAGGAACAAAAACAATTGAAAAACAGCAACAAAAGTAAATGAATACATGAGTGAAAAATACCCGTGGAGTGTCACTTTAACACAGTGTTGTTCAGTCTGATGGCTGTGGGGGGGATGACCTGCAGTAGCTCCTTCTTGCACTGTGGGGGCAACAGTCTGTTTCTTTCAGACGGCATTATGTATAATTCAGTAAAGTTCAAAGATCCACTGATGGAGGACAAATATAAAGAAAATTCAGAAAAAAAATGCATTTCTAAGTATTTCTTTTTTCAAATCGTTGTGAATCTGGAGCAGATAAAAAATGGCGGTCGGTAAAAACCTGTAGCAGTGATGCACTGTAGGTGCTACAATCATTGGGCCACAGTCTTCCAGCTCCGTCCCTTTCTGATCATCCACCTGCAGACCAACAGATCCATGAACGTCTTTGTTTTCCTGGTCTAAGCTGGAGTCTGGATCAGAACTGGACGGATGGATAGATCTGATGTTGATCACCATTTTTTTTGTAAATTCTAGGTTGGGGTAGTGAGGGGCTGTACGCTAGCGGGAGAGCATATAAACAAAGTCAAGTGCTTCACAAAACAGGGGAAAATGCACTAAAAGGAGAGGCCTGTCTCACAACCTCAGGGAGACTAAGACAGAAACGCTGATTCCCCTTGTTTAGTCCTGACTCTGGGCCCCTGGAGGAGGCCAGTCCCTGAGGTCCTCAGAGTCCCAGGTGGTTCATATGGCGCTAACATGTCAGAGATGTACTTTGGTGCAAGTCTATTCTTTGAGCCATAGCAAGCCAGTGCAGAGACCTGATGTGATGGTACTTCCTGGTTCTAGTCAGGACTCGAGCAGCAGCGTTCTGGATGTACTGAGACTGTTTTACATCTGGTTTGGGGAGGTCAGTAAGCAGGCCGGTACAGTAATCTAACCTACTGGAGACAAATGCAGAAACAAGTATCTCCAGGTCGGACTTTGACACTATGGTTTGGATTTTGGCAATGTTTTTTAGATGGTAAAATGCGGCTGATGTTAAGTTCAGGTCAGAGTCCATGATGACCCCCAGGTTTCTGACTTGATTTGAAGCTTTTAGAGACAGAGAGGGAGGGGAACTGCTGACACTTTCTGTGGACCAAAGACAACAACTTCAGTCTTGTCTAGGTTTAGCTGGAGAAAGTTGTTTTGCATCCAAGAACTGATCTGTTGGATGCAAAACAACTGAATGAATCCACTGGCCCATATTCACCTGCTGTCAGTGACACATAGAGGTGAGTATCGTCTGCATAGTTGTGATAAGAGATGTGAATTAACTGACCTAGTGGCAGCATGTAGAGGTTGAACTTTTAACAAAATATTTTCTGTCTTCTAGATAGGACTTGAACTAAGGGCAGAGCCAGGAATGCCCTCCCAGTGTTGGAGTCTGTGTAAAAGGATCAGCAGTGTCCAAAGCAGCGCTCAGGTCTAGCAGGAGTAAGACAGAGACTTTGCCATGAAAAAAAATGAAGGCAGGCTTACTCCATGCCCACAACTCAGAGGTGGTTTTCTAATGAACTCCTGCCGCTCTGAAGAAACTATGTCTGCTCTGAGCTAAAAACCGCATCATCTGAAAGACCCCTGGGAATGCTGTGATAAGAAATCAAAAGATGATTAGTGGAGTTTTTATGCATCAGCAAATACCAACAGAGGAAAAACTGCGAAAGCAAAAACTTTACAAATGATCTTCGTTCTACATGTGGAAAAACAGACCAAGTTTTGGTTAATGAGTCTGCAGCAGGAAGCCTTTAAGTGTCTGCATGAGAGCGTACTCCTTTTTTATTGAGATGATAAAGAAAAAAGGCCAAATTGATCTTTTTTTTTCTTTTTGAGGTTTGGGAATTTCTTAAATATTTTGGACATTCTCTGCTCGGCAGAAATTGGGCGAGCTGTGTGGCCAGTAGGGATGCCACAAGTCACGATCTGAAACCAAACGTAGGTTACACCATCACACCGAATCCTGGGGAAAGTAAATTAAACTGTGAATTCAGTTCATTTCAAGAACAGCTGTGCAGCCAGAATCTGCAAACAACAGCAGAGGAACGAGGGAACTGAAGAAGGTTAGGAGCTTCTCCACTGCGGCAGGAAGCCTGCTGGTGAGAACCGGCTGTTTGATAAAGGACACTTTGTCTGTGATTCCTCCATGTCTCCCTGATCTCCTGGGGTAGCAGGGTAGAAAGCTTGACTCCAGGCCACGGTTACCTGTCCGCATGAAACAGTCACGATGTGCTCTGCTAACTCTGCTCCATTGGAATGGATTTCAGACAGATTATAGAGGATTGTGAATCCGGGTCAACAGGCCATAAAAGATAGCAGAATATCACAGAGAAACACGGAGCATCGACAGACATTTTATCCCATCGATGAAGCATTTATGACTCGCTGAAACTCGGCCGCTACGGGTCAGCACATAAGACCAGGAGGTCAGCAGGCTTTTACAGGAGTTTTTTATCCACTGTTGTGGTTTTTATAATAGACTTTTTGTCCGTCCAAAGCGGGGACTCTCTGGCAGTCCAGAGCTGTGAGATTAGCTTTTATGATCTCATTTTAAATGAAAGCAGAAGGTCTAAAGGTCACCGTGTCTATTATACAGATAAAGACAAGCTCTCAGGAGCTGTTTGTCCTTTACATCCCTTTTATGTGAGTCTTCACCGCTGTCATGGGACCTTTTTGAGAAGCCGCACTTGGATATCTAAAATTTCAGTGAAAGAGCACAGAGAGGCAGAGATGTGATGGAAGACTCGCATTTTAACCACCTTCTTCTTGAGCAGACTGCGTCACTGATTCAGCTGGTAAATTGCATTTAGAGAAAGATCCAGCAGCTTCTGATTAAATCACACTGTCATTGCCAAAGCTCATAGAGGACAAAATAGAAGAACGGACAACAGACAAATGAGCAGAGTCAAAGCCTGCGTGGGGCATTATTAGGTGAAGCATAATTTGGGTGTAAATTACTTGTGACAGGCAGACATATTAGGTCTGGAGTCTGGCTGATGCTTTAAGAGCCACAAAACAGCAAATGTTTGGTAAGCTGTGTTTGGCAGAGTTTCAACGCTTGAATTTTTAGTTTGTATAAGAAACACACGTTACAATTTCAAAGACAAAAACGTTAGAATTAACTTTATAAATCAAATTGCCGATCAAAACATTTTAAAGTCATTTGAAATGGAATGAAAATCCTAGCTGAGCTTTTCCTGTCAAATCAGTCGAATGTGACTAACTAGTGGACTGGTTGGAGCTGGTGGATGGAGATGAGCTGTTGGGGCTCTGATTTGATTGATCACTGCTGATGTTTTAAACAGAGGCAATGCAGAAATCCATGTTCGCCTAGAGGAGGTGTTGAGCTGTCCTGAGGCAGAAACCAGTCGAAGATTTAGCCCGCATGACGGTCAGCTCAGACTAAAAGCGTCACCCGGACCGGACTGATATTGGACTTTTCACAAGTGGATCGATAGTTTTCAAATTCCTCTCAAAGGTTTAGTGGTTCAGAAGACAGGAGGGAGCAGCAACCCCACTAATGTAGGATTTTCCACATTGTGTTTTTTTAATTACCAGACAATTATTGATCACACATTTATTTTACAAATATAGTCCTGCGTGTTCTTTTTTCTGAGACATTTGGGTATAAACTGAGATTGTTAAACTTTAATAGTATTAATCAGTCAAGAGAAGAGAGATAAATCCACCTAAACAAACCGTTAAATCTATTCAGTTCTACAATATCAGAATCATTTCTACATCATTTCTCAAAATCGAAAGTGATTGTCATTTTAAAGGTTAGAATAGAAAGAAATGTTCACTTTTGTGTAAATCCAACACCTTTTTTTTAGATTTTTGTACTTTGACTGTTTCAGTTGTGGGCTGCATGGTGGTGTAGTGGTTAGCACTTTCGCCTCACAGCAAGACAAGGCAAGACACTCCGGCTTCCTCCCACAGTCCAGAAACATGCTGCACCTGGTCATTGATTACTCCTAGGCCGTGTCACACAGCCTCTACGTACGTTTTGCTCATTTGCCACATGTGAAATGTCGGTCTTTCATGATACATGTAGGATCTTCGTCATTCAGACGTGTTTCTTGTGTTCATCGTTCGTCGATGTCTCTTGAGGGGTGGGGTCCGGCGCAGCGTGAAAGGCTGGTAGGAGGGGGCCGGGTGCGGCACATCCAACTCTGGAAGCACGCCTGGCCCTTCTCGCAGATCTCCCCAGCTGCAGTTCTCAACTGAGGCCCCCCCTCTCGGCGGCAACCCCCCTCCCTGCCTTGTATGGGACCAAGCAGCTGACTTAGAACTGGTGCGGATCAGGGGAATCCGACTGTTTAATGAAAACAAAGCATCGCGAGAGGGAGCTGACCGTGGTGCTGAAGCAATGCCATTTTATCTGAATGTTAAAGTGAAGAAATGTAATGAAGCGAGGTTTCCGTGTTCACTTAAAGAACCACAAGTTTTATGACTTTTTCAACGTATATTCACATATGACCAACTTTCATCCGTGGGGGGGGGCTACTTGGCAGTGGTCCCCCTCCCATGGTTGCCGTATGGAATGGGCCCCCCCTCTCTCGGTTTTATTTGCACCTTAGACATGTAGGGCCCTTGGTAGGGGGGGTGCTTGGACATCACTGCCAGCAAGCAGCAGATGTCCTCCTAGCACCCTACCCGCCAATTTTAACCGCACCTTAGACATTTAGGGACCCTTGGTGGGGAGGGTGAGGGGACATTACTGTGAGTAATCAGGGAATGTCCTCTCTGTGCCCCACCCACCAATTTTAACTGCACCCCCCTAGTACACACACATTTTACTCCTCATAATATACATTCAAACACAAACACGCACACATGCACACACACCCCCTCACATACGCACGCACACACATTATGCAAGGAAGGTGGGTCCTAGGTCCATCTGTCCCCTACCCCATCTCTGGTGGGGGGTACTGGGCCCTTGGCAGCGGCAGCCGTGTCCCCTGGGTGCCGGTTTCCTGGGCCCGGTGGGGCTCTCTCCGCACGGGGAGGGGGTTCACATTACACCTGAGCCGGGGGTGTCTGTCTCCCGGTGGGGTGGGTTCGGGTTTTTGCCCCTGGGCACTGGGCCCCAGCCACATTCCAACTGTGGCCGAGCCTGATCGGGCCATGTTTACAACACCCCTTGCGGGCCCCCCTCTTCTCCGGGGTGCCCCCTCCTGGGCGGGGCCGGCTGTCCCCTACCTTGCTCCTTCCTGGACCAACCGTGGACCGGGTAGGTGGCTGCCTGGAGCGCAGAGCGGGTCTCCCTTGGGGGGTCCTGGCTCGTACCTGGGGTTGGGGCGGGGGGATACCCAGAACTCCTGGGTGGTGATGAGGTGCTCGTCTGGGGCTGTGGGCGCTCTTCTCGGGTGGGGCCCTGCGGTGGGCCCTCCCGGCGCGGCGGGGGGGCTGCTCCCCTGGTTGGGCTGGGGCGGTGCTCTCTTCCCCCCGTGCCTCCCTGCCCTCTGGCTCTGGGGGCCTCGGGGTGGTCCTGCTGGCCCTGGCCTGGGTGGCGGATGTGATCGCCCGGGGGGCGGTTGTTCTCTGCCTGCTGCCGTGTGGCATTGGGGGTTCTGGCTGCCGCTGCTGCTGCGGCGGGGGTCTTGGTGTGGGGATGGCTGGACACTCTCCCTCCTTCTTTTCACATTCCGCCATCCATTTAGAAGAACATAAACACTCACCTGAGCACAGGTGTTAGCTCACCTTTGCATTAATAGTTTGCATGATTGAATGAATGAAATATTTCACACTAGTTGGTTTAAAGGCATAAGTATGCGTGTGTGAACAATATCTGTATTGTGTGCATGTTTTCTATACATGTTGAAATGTGGACATCTTTACAGCTAACAGGTGTGTTTATAACATTTGAATGTGTGTGTGGACAGGCCCCGCCCTCTGAGATTTGTTTTACACTTGAACCTTACCGTAATGATTAACATCCAGTAAAGTTGTTGCCATATGCTGCTTTACGGTATTACCCCCCCCCCTCCTATTATCACCCTCCTATCCCCCCTCCTCTCTAACACCCCTCTCTATCCTTCCCTCCTTTCCTTTTCCGTCCGGTCCAGCACCAAAGATTTTCAAACATGATGGAATTTAATAAAGTTTGTCCTGGATTCCAAAAGGGGTTTATTCAGACATTCCTCTGGTTTGTCAGAAGATTAATAACCCCTGTTGTTAAAGTAAAATATGTCCAACACAAGAGGCCTTCAGCTCTCATCTGTCTGCCCAGCTGTTGGACAGGACAAGCTAAAAAAAAAAAAAAAAAAACTTTCATCCGTGCAATATGCACAAAATGTAAATAGCGGCATTGTGACACGCCCTTATGTGAGACTACGTGTGTGGCCCTGTCCAGGGTGTACCCCGCCTTTCCCCGGCAGTAGCCAGGACAAGCTGTGGTCACTCCCTGACCCGAAAGGGATCCAGCAGGTTAAAAAAGGATGGATGAACGTTTCATCTATCCATTAGAATTACATTTAGGTATATTAAAGCTTATTTTTATCAATATTTGCAACTTTTAACACCAACATGACGTTTTTGATGGATCTCATGCAGCAGGCCTCATTACTTTAAGCGCCCTAATGAATAAGAGCCCTTATTCAAAGACCAGTCTGCTTACTATATGTGGAATGCTCATATCAGAGGCTCAGGCACCATACACGCCACAAAACCTTCAATCTAAGCAGGAGGGCTGTAGGCCTGGACTGGCTTCTCACAGCATTCTGAGACTATTGAATATGTTTTTTACAACTCCAAGGACAAACTGTGCATGAAAGCCGCACTCAATATTGCTCTCCAGAATAGTTGGATTGTGAAAGATGTGCACTTGACTGTCATGTACTCTCACACATATAGTTACTGGTACTTAAGTTGGCGTGCTCAAAGGTGACAGCGTGTACAGCTGGACAGAATGCACCAATCCCCATAATCAGAGAGTAACATACAGCCAGTCAGCCTTCAGACTTCTGATCACCAAAAAGACTTCTAGAAGTGAGATGTGACAATGATCGTTCTACCTGTGATTCTGACCATTTAAGGGAAGCCGTGTGAACTCCGCTTCCGCTTGATCTCATTCCAGCTGCCTGCCGCGGTAGATTGGCCAGCACAGTCAACAAAAAGCCACCTTTAATTTCAACTGCACTTTGAAAAGTCTGTGCTGCAGTGTCCTCTTTGCTTAACCAGCGTCAAAAACTGGACATGGCATTTATCTGAAAGGGCCTGTTCTGCATAAAAATGAGCCAAAACTGCTATTTTGTAATCAGTTTTTAGTCAGTCAACTTTATTGTCGATTCCTTACATGTTCGTCACAAACAATGAATCGAAATTCTGTTTCTTACTCGCTCATGCCTGTTCAAGAGGAAAAAAAAAGGAAAGGAAAGAAAGACAATTTACAACATTAGCCAATAGAGGTGACAACCTAAATATGAACATTTGCAATTCCCTAAAGCAGCTCCAGACTGTTCCATTTTTCTTTGAATTATAGAAATGTGTCTACTTACTTTGTCATAAGGAGTAAAAAAGGATTTCCAAATTAGGGAGACAAACGTGTTCTCAGGATTAGGACCTTTGAATGTACAGTAGACACAATGGTCAATCATTATTGTTGTTTTTATTAAGTGTATATTAAGTGCTATTTATTATTATCTATCTGTTTTTAATAGAGGTGTGGATCAATTACATTTTATTCTATTCTATTCTATTCTATCAGCCTTTTATCATATATTAACTTGGAAGCCTATTTGCTTTTTCTTTAAATGGTTTTGCCTTTGCGATACAAAATAATCAACAAACGCACATTTCTTTTCTGTTTTTGTCATTTGAAGCAAAACTTTTGTATCATCGTTCACACTCAAAGACAATTTAAAGCGCTTAAATGTTTAGATTGGGATTTAAAGTCACGCTCAGTTTAGCTGAAGACTATCCAGTCAGAACTGTGTGAACACGTACATCATGCTGTCATTTAGCCACACAGGGCTGCTGGTTTGAAGGATCTCACAATAAAAGTATCCTGGTAGTTCATGTTTCACCAGATTTCCCCCCCACAAAGGCCAAGTGGGCCCCAAATGTCTTGAAAGTGGGAAGAAAATTTGGCCCTGAATGGGTTTGTCCGCAGTCTCTGTGGGGGCTTCACCTGTGTTTGCCCACATTGGCTCAGAAGGGCACTCAGTGGGCTGGCTCGCTATGCTAGTGCTAGCCAGCCCCCCGGTGGACAGCAGAGCCGTTAGCTCGCTTATGTCCACCGGGCTAATTTTGAAGTCTCTACATCTCCATGTACTTTTGGATATCTGAAATCTTTATCAGCAGGTGATAAAATGATTCTTCTTTCAACTCTTTTAATAACATTTTACTAATAAAGTAGAATTTTTGACCATTGGTATTAGTAGAATCTTCTTTAGTCCTTCAGAACCATCTTGTAACTGGACAAAAGTGCTGCTTTTCTTTAGAATATTCATACAAATGGTTTTCTTGATTGCCCATGCTATGCTGTCATAAAGGCAGAAATTAAAGCTTAATGAGAGAAGCTGGCGGTCCCGTGAGCATTGGGTTGGAGCACTAATGTTGGTAAATTTGGCTTTATGTGGGGAAGCAGCTATGTTTCTCCATGCATTTGATGAATGAACTGACGGCCCACATCTCATTGTTTTTCAGGTTTACGAGCAGGATGACCTCTCAGAACAGATGGCCAGTCTAGAGGGGCTGATGAAGCAGCTCAACGCCATCACCGGCTCTGCCTTCTAACCTGTGATTCCAGCCCAGTCTGTTATCCTGGACCTGTGTGGAAACCTCAACCAGTCTGGATGTCACCCTGTGTCCACTCCCTGAAGCAGCAACAGGTCAACCTGGGTCTGGAAGAGCCCCTCTTTGTGTTCTGAGACCAGGGTGGGAAAGGAGGATGGGACTGGAGATTAACACTACCATGGTACATTGCTGCTCCTACAGCAGATTCAGTGTGGAGGGTCTTCTTTAGAGGCCCTTCTAGACTGTTCAAGCTCCAACACTAAACTGGAAAGGGAAATGGCGCTGCCCTGGACTTGATGGAACAGGAGGATGGGGGTACAACAGCCCAGCAGGGACTATATTCAGTGACCCCCCCTCTTCTTCCTAAGTGTGGTATTTATTAGAATCCTCTCAAATGAGCTCTCCTCAGTTCTCTTACTGTGATTGTACCTCACACATTTTTTAGTCATTGTTGAAAGTGTCCAGTCATCCTTTAGTTCTGGAGGTTAACTCTGCACATTTCAGAACTGTGCATTTGGTTTGAGACAAAAATCTACAGTTTTGAAAGAGAAAACATCCTTCAACATCCCCCAAAAAGTCCTTGATATGGTAGCATTGAAGGATCTCACTGTTCTACAGTTTTAAAATCCTGTATAACGTTTTATTTTTCACCTGAACAGGCCAATCCCTCATTCAAACACAGCCCTGCATCTCTTTAATCTTCAAAAACATATTCACTATTGAAATTTAGGGGATGGAGTGAAGTTTCAAAAATGTGGATCCATTTCCAGCTGTTTTTTTCTAGGCTGTGAAAACTCTTTGCAGACTCCCACAGCTCTGCTCTTCACTCTGATCTTTACCCACAGTCATCCTCATCTGTAGAGGCACACGGTGACTCTCCTCCTTCATTCTTTCTAGTCGTTCTTGTCTGTCTCCGTCTGAAAAATGGCCTGAAAAACTATCAATGGAATTCAAAGGAGTAGTGGTAATGGATACCTTAGAATGAATTACAGGTTAGTGCTGAATGAAACATCACCCAAGGTCACATAGGTCAGGCATGGCCGTTTTGAACGTGGAACACGCTGAAGTCAGATCAGGCGCTAAGGCACATGGTACGTACAGCCTTGTGTGAGCTCCTGCCTATTGAGTGAACAAATACCTTTGTATGTGTCATAAACAGGACTAAAAATTACTAAATCAATAAAACCACATCTGTACTGTAAATGACCTTAGAAAGTAGAGAAAAGACTAACCAGAACACTCGTGCATTCTGGGTACACGTTTCTCTGGATGACGTCAGCGGCTGCACGCTGGCTGCACGCCAGCTGCACCTGACTGCACGCCGGCTGCACGCTGGCTGCACGCCGGCTGCACCTGGCTACACCTGGCTGCACGCCGGCTGCACGCTGGCTGCACGCCGTTTTTTTTAATTTTATGACAGGGAAGCCAGAGCTGCATTGGGATGGTATCACACCTGTCATGTGGCTGCAGAGGACATTTAAACCGGAGCTCTTAGCAAAGAAACACAAACCAGTTCTGAGGTCACAACTGTTGGGATCATAATTGAATAGATGTGCGGCCTGCACAGACAAAACATGTTTTTGTCTGTCTGATGTTTCCAAAGTTATACCATAAAATGACGCTGTTTGTTTTTCTGATGAATCAAGAAAAGTTGTCGTCTGATGAGATGCATTCATGATCAGCTGAAAATTGTACCAACATTTCAATTTTTATTATTTTTGACATTTGATTTGCCATAAGTTGAGCACATGAGGTCTTTACTTAGGGTCCAGTTTGATACAAAAATGGGAGAAAAGAAAAAGATATATCAGTACTACATATTTCACAAAGTATATTTTTGCAGTTGTTGTTAAGCCAGAGCTATTTTTTTCTCTGTTTGATTTAATGTTTGTGCAGAAACCTCCTCCACCCAGAATGGGAAATGATTGTCCACAGTTTTCATCACACATTTCCCTCCTCTGGTGACCTTGGATCATTTTGGGTTTTGTTCTGAGTAGAAACTCAAAAGGAGGAGAAAACAGTTTCCACTAAAGGATTTTAAACCTGCACAATTTGACCTTTAACCTGAGAACTCTGGGAAATGTAGTCAGTCAGGCGGCCAGATGGTGTTTTTTTATTCTTTTTTTTTTTCAAGCAGCTACATTGGAATTCAACATGGAGCAGGAAATGGTTTTGCCAAAAATGAAAGAATGGGAGGTGTCATTTGGTCATTACGTTTATTATTCAAACAAGATGTACACTGTGAAAAAATCCAAGCAAGATTCTTGTAAAATATGACACAAACTCTAGTTTCTCAGAACTCAGAAATCCACTTTAGATTTTCATTACAATTTTATTTAAAACAAAACAAAAGCTCAAAGGGAAAGCATGAGATGAAAGGGTCAGATATGTGTATTTGTGAGAGCAAAGCAGGAAGTCAAGGGATTAACACGGCACACATCAATTAAAAAAGGGAAAAGAGGACATCAGCGTTCGGATTTCATTGTGTCACCAAGTCACCATATTGTAATTTACAGACCTTTATCTTTTGGTGATGAAAGGGAAAAGCCGGGGGGAGACGGCGCGCTGCTGGAGGAGCCGCATTGATATGCAGGGCGGTTGGTATGTGTGAGCGAGGGCACAGAGGTATGAGGCCGTGAATTCATTAGAATGCCGTTTGTAATATTAGGATTCAAACTCACGCTCGCTGAGCGCTTATGTTGGTGAGGAAAAACCTTAGAGCTGAACGCTAACGTCTCACCGCGCATGTTGAAATGGAAAAGGTGTGTGGGCCGCCTGAGCAAGGATTGAACTCATCAGCAGCTTCTTGGAGGGACGTCCTCTCCCCACCCGGTCCACAGAGAGCTGCAAACAGATGAAAGAGCAAACGCGGTGGGCAGGAGGAAATTGCTTTACACCTATAAAAAGAAACACTTTGAAACAACAGGTTATGTAAAAAAAAGATGTGGATGGCTTTAAATAAAAACAAATGCTGACTAACCTGACAGAAAATGGAGAAGCTGAGCAAAAAGAGTAAAGAAACTCAAAACAGCTTCATGTTTCTGACCATCATCATTATCATAGTGGCAAAACTTGCCTTATAATTACCCACAAAGGCACGCTGTTCTCATATTCACTCTTTGTTACTCGGCCAACAAAAGCTCCAAGGAGGCAGAAGGACTAGATGGAGACATTGGCATGGGTAAAAAGGAGGGAAGTGATGGAAGAATGAAGCGGTTTTGATACATAAGAGCCAGCTCTGGTTGATGGTCAGAGTTTCTTCAGTTTGTGGAACCAGGCAGAAGTAAAACATTACAAAACCGAGCATTTAGCCTGAGCGCCTGATTAAATCTGAATTTCCCTGAGGCTGTTAAAAATTCTCCTTGATTCTGACGATGTGTCCTGAGACGTTTGATGTTGGATTCAGAGAGATTCTTCCAAACTTTAAGGTCTTTTCATTTTTAGTTATAACAAACTTTCAATGCCCAAAAGTGTTTTATCTGTGAGGGCTAATAGCTGCTTTCGTTCTCTCTTTTTTAACCTAAATGGGAGGTTGTACGTGCCTTGTCAACAGTGTTTCTCCCCTAATTTCTTTTGCAAGCTTAATTAAAGGCTTGCATTGTTAAAATGCGTTCTATCATTTTGTTCTCACAGCAACGTCTCCACAAGGAGCAGATCGGATGACCTGCTCTCCCAGGGCTTTACCTAAAAACTACTTTATTCAACACAAACTCCAACAGCTGTTTAGAACACTGAGGACATGAGAATTTAGCGGTGGGAGGCGTTGTCTTAAACTGTGGCAGTTCAAATCCCGCAAACCGTCGGTGTTTCTGGTAAAAGCTCCACCTGTTCACCCGCTGACTGGAAGCTCCTTTAAGACATGCTCTGCTCTCCGTGTGTGAGAACGCTGGTTCTGATCCACCACATGTGCAAAAGAACTCCGGCCAGACTGGACCCGTCCTTTTGCCTTTTCCCCTGAGTCTCCATTGATTTGGTTTTCAGATCAACTTTAGAAAATAAAACGTCTTAAGCTCTGACTGAACAAAGGCACCTTTCCGCCGACATTGTCGATGGCTTTACACATTACAAGACCCAATGATTTGTTGCCCAGTTTTGGTTTTCCCCACATGGATTTACATGCACAAGTCAAAATCTTGAGCCAAATATAATCAGAGGAAGCAGTTTGAAAGGGTTGGTCTGATGTTTTCCAATGATGTTTTTACCTTCTTCCCATTGCTGGTTTGACCCACAGCATGGACAACAGTAGAGAAATCCTTCTTTTAAATGACTAAACATAGATCACTTTGTCTCTCTGTTGCACTTTTGCACCATTTTTTTATAGCTATAATAAATAAATAATTAATAATGTAATGTCGTTCCCAACAAGTTAGAGTAGAACTGCTTCTGTGGAGAAGAGGAACCTGCTTTATTCTGATAGTTTTTGTTGTTTATCATTTTTGTTTTTAGTAAATGTAGGCCAGAAAGCTTCATGAATTCCTCCTACTAATATGTATTATTTCAGTAAATTTTTATTTACTTAAACTGTGGCCAAAAAAACCCAAAGCATTCCTCATTTGTCCTTTTTCTGCCTAAACAAACTATTTCAAGCGAAACAAATTCTACATTCAGTGTCTGAAAGCCAGTTTGGGACTTTTCCGCTGTGATCATGTTTTTATTTAAATGTCCTTAGCATTACATTATTATTAGCATTTAAATTAGTTACATGCAGATTAGCATCATAGGTTTTTGCTTTCACTCCCACTATAGTGTTTTCCATTGTAAAATGGCTAAAATAAAAAAACCTGCATCGTTTTTTGAAGCATTTTCTGCAGGAGTTCAGTAGAAATTTTTTTTTGGGTTGTGGACTGTTGGTGCAGAGATTCACTCTGCTTATTTCCCAGCATGCCTTGGTTTACACTCTCCTTCCTACTAGCATCAAGCGCCTCACAAGTCCCAAGTTAACATTAGCATAGCAAAAAATAAATAAATAAAAGGCGAGCAACGTCGGCGGTATCCAGCCGCACACTTCAGTGCCAGATGGCAGCTCAGACGAGGAAAATCAAGACATTAATGTCTCTATCCGTCTGCAGTGGATGATTTTGAATTAAAACAGAGAAGGAAGACTCTGGTCCTCCCATGGCAGTGACTGCATCCTGAACCAGAGCCTTTTCAAACATCCGTTATTCATCTGCTGATCCAAGGCGATTTGGACAAAGAAATACTTAGAAATGCCAGATACACAGCACATGTCCTCCATAACATGTTAAAACACCAAAAGCAGCATTTTCATTGGAGTGGGTCAAAAGTAAAGACATGGGATTCCATCCACTGTGAGGAACTGGTGCTTTCCAGAGCAAAACATCTTGGTCTCTGTCTTTGTCCTGCTCAAGGTTTCCAGTGCCTTGTAACAGGCAGGTGTTTCTATTCTTTATTCATTGAACTCTGTGGATTCTCTGCATTTTGTGTGTCCTTTCCCGTGGGAAAGCATTGCTGCAACAGAACCACATTAAAGAAAGCTGCCTTTTTTACAGTGTACAGTTCTGCTAGAGTAGAAAGGACTTTTTATATTCAAATTTAATATATTGTTATTGCTATTACCTATTAGAGTGCTCTTGGAATCTATTATTTATAACCATGTAATATTTCTGAATATGTAAATTTAGTTTAGTAGAACAAAATGAAAAAAGGTCAGATGTGCCAGTTTTAATTTTTTTCATTACCGTAAAAGGTTTATAACTTTTTTTAAATTGACTGATTATTCTGATTTATTCGTTGTTTAGTCTGAAGAGATAAAGTCATCCCGTCTTTCTGTTCATTGTCTTCTGTAGTTCAGGGCTTTTGTTATATCTATGCAGTATTTCCTTTCTAACTTCAAAATCAAAGACTAAAAGGATACCAGTAAAGTATTCTGAACTCTTCAACTTTAGTGAAATTCCTTAAATATTAAAAAATTTAAAAAAAAAAAAAAAAAAGAAGAGAAGATCCTAGTCTACACACTTTTGTTTTTCAATTGGAAACTGTGATTTTAATGACAGGTAACTGTGGACAATGATTAAGAAGGATAAGGAATTGAAAGGAAACCTGAGCCTGCGAGTCGGGTTCATGATTCCACGTAGACCTGCACTCATGTTTACCTTTGTTTCTGTTGTTTTGTTGTAGCCTGAACTAGTGTAGCATGCTAACCCAAAGTTGTGCTGCTCGTTGTAAATATTGTCATATTAGGTTCTATGACACATTTACCAGGACTGGCTAACTAGTTAACCTGAATTTGTAGAGATGGGATGATTGGAAATATCTCGTAATAAACGCCACCTCAGCAAGAGAATCGCTGACCGCTGTAACAGATTACATTCAGACTCGTTTACCCAGTTACTTTACTTTAGAAGCCCATGTCAGGCCACAAATGTACACTTAATGGTAATGTGGATCTACAGGGGCTCATAAATATTCTACTAAAAATGCAAATACCTAAGTAAACAAGTGTTATTCCATAGAAGAACTGGGCCTGGACTTTATCATCAGGTTGTTGAGTCATGTCATCTGACTCTCACATCCCCTTTCCTTATTTTGCTTCAGAATGAACTTTCTGCTGTCTCTCCTAACAAAAAAGTTCCAACCCCCTCAATATCATAAAGGTAATGAAAAAAATGGTTTAAATTCCTTTCAATTCCTTATTTCAGTCATTGAAGCAGCTTTTCCCATGACTGCCAATAACAGATGGTTTCTAGACTAAGTAACAGAACTGTTTGGTGAAATCATTTGCCCACCACATGTGTGAGAACTGAACCAACCAAATTAAAACAAGACAGGAGGAGCACACAGACACTGATCGTGGTTTGTGACATGAAAACTGGAATAAAACTGGCAGATACTCTAACACGGTGAAGCTAGCAGGGTAATGAGTACAAAACGGTGGTTTCACCGGAAATCAGATGAAGGACATTTAAAAAGTAGGTCTATAGAAGAAGCTCATCTCTTTTATGTTATTGGACACAATTATTGTTAGATGCTTTCATTCTAAACAATAGATTCAAGCGATAACCACATTTTTCTTTCCTGTGGCTTTGTTAGCCGTTTAGTGTGTTGACATCTGTTCTCATTCTAAGATGCATGCATGCATCTGAATTGATCATTTTAGTTTTTGGCCTGCAGTGAATCTTCACTCATTTGATGCTGAGCTAAAACATTTGCACTCCTAGTGGGAAGGTTGTTCTTCAGACAGGACAGGCACAGGTAGAAGCCAAAATGTACCACACTGGAGAGTTTTGCAGCTACATTAATAAAATCTCTGCCCAAAAAGAACCTCAGAAGGTGAAATGGACAAGAAAATCTGATTTGGAGCTCACACATGAAACCACCTTACTCTTGATTTGCAGCAAGGGTCTATAATGCGTGTCAATCAGGTCTGGTGGGGAAAAAAAAGCTTAGTTCATGCCTAATTCGCCATTTGATAAATGCATTTAACTGTGAGGCAAAGTGACCATAAGAGCTGAAAACATCAGAGTCCCAGCTTCTGGATTTTAAAAAATTGATCTTAACTAAAGTCTTTTGGTACTTCCCCTGTTTATGTGGACCAGTGATGCAGATAAGAAAGCAGTTTGGAGATGAGGTTCAAATGAAAACTGATTTTAAAAAAAAGTTTGTGGAGCTTGTGGTGAGTTTGAGACTAGAACGATGTTGTGTGAAGGCAACACACAGAGTTACACAACAGACAATTTTGATGCAGACATATTAGAAAAATAATAGTGTTTAAAGAGAATGGAAAAATGATTTGGACCTCATCTCATCAGGGTGAAGGGAGCCAAATTGAAATGACCCTTATCTCCTCTTAGACAGACAGTTTCCTCGTGTTTGAAATCACTGTTCCACAGAAGGCGACAGACGGACGATTCTGAGGAAACAGTTCTCCCCGTCCCTTCAAGAAACGCCCAAGCCTCAAGTCATCCTTACTAAATTAGCTTAGTGAATGCAATATTTAAGTGTACATTTGTTCATTTGTGTGAGAGGAAGAAAAGAGGATGTTGATGATGATGATGGTGACGATGATGAGGATGTGTCGCATAGGGTAGAGTGAAGTTTCTATCCACTTGTTGTATACCATTGCTGGTTTTCTAATGCACTGTAGAACAGTCCCATTGTCATTTTTATAGAAATGTTATTTCAATGGTGCATTCTTTTGTTTGATAAATAAAGTTTTGATACAAAAACAAGTGTCATTACTGATCCATCACATTTTATTTTCATGAGATCAGATGGAAAACATTTGGCGTGCTGAGACTTAAGGCCGTGTCTCACAGCCACTACAGACATTCTATGCATATTGCACGGATTAAAACGTGGAAAAAGTGAGAAAAGTTGTGGTCCTTATCACAAATGAACCAGAAGTACGAATAAAACCCGCAAAGAACACGTAAAAGTGCCCTTTATTGAATTTCTTCATTTTGACAATCAGAGCTCTAACCGTCAGCACCATGGTCAGCTCCCGATCCTTTGTTTCAAGTAAACAGTCGGAATCCACTGGTCCGCACCAGTTCTCGTCTCGGCGGGGGACCGTGTCACCATGTGGACTTGACCCACCTTCTGTGCTGTGTCCAGACAGCGCCCGGCTAGAGACCTGACCCCACGCCATGAGCCGGACAGGGGGAGCAGGAGACCCCCACTCTGTGAAGACCACTGTTGGGGGGAAAAGCTTGGCCAATTTAGATTCATGTCACACTGCGCCAATTATACATGAACGGGGCGTGATTATTGTGCTGTTTACATGCAATTTATTAGTGATTTGTGCATCAGTTACGTAATTTTAACATGATATCTGCGCTGTATACGCGATGTCAAACTTATACTTTGGTGGTACATGCATGAAAAGTCCGTTGGACACACGTGGAACGATCATGGAAAGACACAAATTTACGAATGCATCTCACAACAATCACACACAATTGTGTAAGAGTTCCGTAATAATTAATACGTAAAATAAGCATAGGCTTGGTAATTGGAAATACCTTGGCTTCATAGTTGTTATTTCTATTAAAATAATATCCTTTAGAACTAACATGTATAGGTACACATATCCTTTTTAAAATCCCTCGTTTTGTTTAACAGTAGATTTTTTTAAAATAATCCTTCATGTTTTGCGAAAATATGATGGATTATGCTTAAAAAGCCTCTCTACTGTAGTTAAGACTCCAGGGACACAAAACATTCAGCCAGTAGATATTGAGATTTTAAATAAACGTTCAACAGCAAACCTCTGGAGTATTTCCACCTTTAGGATTCTTTTCAGCAAATGTTCTTCAGGGAAATTCCCTTTGAACAAACAATGTGGACTGAGGGGTTAGAAATCGAGGTCGGTTATGCCTTTACAACTAAAAGGTTCTGTGTGTTTGGAAAATGATAAAGCACACAATCTTAATCTATGTTTTCAGGAAGTTAAAAAGAATAACAATTTAGAAAAAATAACCACAGCGGTGTAGCAGTAGCATGTGTGGGTTTTCATCGGGCTTCTTCCACAGTGCAAAAACATGCTTCATAGGTTCATGCGTGACTCTAAATTGTGTCAATGTGAGTTTGTGTGGCTTTTCTGTCTAAATGAGCAAACTGTCCAGGGCGCACCACGCCTTTCCTCTGAAGTATCTGGGACAAACTCCAGCATCTCTATGACCCTAAACAGGAATAAGGACGAACATGTGAATAGGTTTGGGTGTTGTACAGCAAAGCAAAAGAACGTTTATTCTGTTTTTACTGTTTTTTTTATTTCTGAATCATCAGTTTGGACTTGTTTCAACTGCAGAAGACAAAATGTTTGTCTTCTTCTTGCTATCCAGGGGACCAAAACTGAAGCACAGTCTCCTTATGTCTTATAATTGCAACCTTTGAAAAAGGTTGGTAAATGCTTTGACCTTAGACACCTGCTCACAGCATTTATCAACCTATGGTCCAAAAGTCAGCCAATCATTTGTGAAGGATTAAGAACTTTTGTTTTTTTGTAGAGTTCACCCACCTGCAGGTCTGACACCTCACTAACAAATGGGAAATGGCGTATACTCGTGTAGCGCTTTCTACCTTCCTCAAAAGCCCAAAGTGCTTTGCAGTCACAGTCCCAATCACACACTGATGGCGGCCTCTTCCACCAGAGGTGAGGTGGGGTTCAGTGTCTTGCCCAAAGACACTTCAACGCAGGAGCGGGCAAGATGGGAATCGAGCCAGAGATCTTCTGACCAGAGGTCGACTGCCCTACCACTGCGACGCACCGCCCCACATTACGACAATGCAAAGTTAATTCAAAGGACTTTTATGCGGTACGTCTTATGTTTCTGTGTATTTTACACAATTTGAAAGTGGAATTAAACACTTTGGAAGAAAATGAAAAAAAATACCAATTTTCAACCAATAACTGTTTAACACTAGTGATGTTGCTGCCAACACCCAAATCCCACACGCTCTTTAAAGCACCACAACTCTTCCACTGCTTATGTGATCAACAGATTCTGACATGGAGAAAAGCAACTTTCTCAGAATTCTATTGATTGCTTACACAGTTGAAGAGATATGGTAGTCGGAAGAATGTCAACACTGGAGCTAAAGGGTTAATGTGCCTGGAAAAAGGGACCTATGTGTACTTTACATGCATGAGAGACAACTGTTTAGTTTTAATAGGCACCAGAGAAATGTTATGGACTGAATTTCTGATGGGAAAACCAGAGTTTTGTTAATATTGTAACTGTAACTGACCATGTTTGAGGAAATAAGGAATGTCTGATGGATAAGGAATTTGTGGTTTGAGGAGTTCCACAAGGCACAGTAAGTAGCTCCAAATGGGAGCACTTGTAAGTTTAATTTCCTTGTTTTGGCCACTTGACCTTTTGTAAAGGTTTTTGCTTTGACATTACTGCCTGGAAGCTGAATAAATCCATCAAGAAAGCACAAACCAGGAGAGAAGCTGTGGCTACCAGTAGCTTTAATGTACCCAGCAGGACAACTTTGGCTTCCTTATCTAAGGACAGAGGATGACAAACGTCCATTCGTTTGGCTGAAAAGGTCAATGACTGTAGAGTCTGGCCTAATGTTCCCACTGGGGCAACAAGTTCATTCCTGTGAAAGTCCTGGTCTTTCTATATCTCCTTTCAAATGACTTTTTCAAGTTGTCTTTGAACTTGTTTATCAAGTTAGACCTTATATGGTTCCTGCAGGTCTTAAAAAGTCTTAAAAGCCTTGAATTTGGTAAAAAAAAAAAAAAAAAAAAAAAGGCCTTGAAAAGCATATAAAACAAAAAAGTCTTACATTTTAAAAACTTGGTCTTAAATATAGTGCCGTTTAAAACTTTTTCTGAATGACTTTTCTGGTCTTGTGATTTATTTTTTAACCACGATTTTGAAAATAAAGCGCGTTATCGTGCTGGATGCTACTGAGCCTGTGACCTGACATGGGTAAAATATTAAATATTTCATTCCCACAAATTAATAGAACGAAATAATTATTCACATCATAAGGTAGGTTGGCGCCTGTGCTTGGCAGCGGAGCCACCACCAGTGTGTGAATGTGAATTTACTTTTAAATTAATAGACAATTTAATGATGAAGGCCAACAATGAACTTCCCCTCTCTGACAGACCAGACCACTGTTATTTAGACACCAGATTTAGTTATGTTAAAAACCACAAAAGCATCGGTAATCACGTTTTCATGTCTGGGTTCATTCCCATCTTGGTACGCTCTCCATCCTGCTGCAAAAGCTGCTTTCTGCCGCTACTTCCGTGTCAGTAATATCCTAGATTTAGGATGCCCAAGCTTGCTGCTTCGCCATACCGAGCTCTTTTGCTTGTCATGCCGGCATTCGGGCAGCTGGCTAGCCGGTAGACGGCCTATCATTTATCCTGTTGTATTTGAATGCACCACAGTTACAGGGACACGGTGATTGGTCGAGATGCATTATTGGATATGTGCGATGCATGGTGGGATATGTAGCATGTAGCCTACTAGCCTTTGGATGTAAAGTGACTGCTAAAGAGTATGTTAATAAAAGACAAGTCCTGGATAGTATTATTCCTATTCGACCCTAAACTACAATATCAGTTGTCTGTCTGTCTACCGGCTAGCCAGCTGCACGAATGCCGGCATGACACAAGGAGGTAGCGGCAGAAAGCGGCTTTTGCAGCAGACATGAAAACTTGATTACCGATGCTTTTGTGCTTTTTAAAATAAGTACATCTGATCTCTAAACGTCCTCAGTGTCAGTGTACTGTACATCCGTCTCCCTGTGGCCCAGTTTGACCTCTGGCTTTCTGCAATGGTCGGCGGATAATGCCACAGGAAAACCACCTTCTCGTCCACGTTGGTTTTGAATTCCACCCATTTATAACACCACCATCATGTGTCTACCAAAAATGAGTTTCTGACTGGTTGAGGCGACTCAAACATTTACCAAAGTTCAGTATTCTGAATCTAGAAAGTGTCTTGACATCTTCCTCTCTACATTAACACTGAAACTGGCCACATGCCTTGTTGTGATTGCAGCATACGGGAGGCCTCTGACACTGTAAGTGATCAGATTGCTTCACTTTATATTTTACTAGCAGAGATCATTACATTCACATGGAGAACACATTCATTTCTTTGGTTAGTTCATATCCATTCCATATCCAGGGGGCATGTGGAGGTTTGAGTCCTTCCATGCCATCGTGAGCTGCAATTATAGTCTTCTTTGCTGTAAGACAAATCTGAGCTGGTAAATTGCTGCAATCGTTGCTCAAGTTAAGCCCTTTGCTGCTATTATGTTATTTACTGCTCTTTGTTTGACACAAAGGCTACAGAGTATCACAGTTTTAGCCATCAGTGTTTAGAATTAGAAAGACTTTGTACTCATACTGCTAACCACTGCTTATTCACTCTGTGTCTCACAAAAGTAGGTTGAAGTTAGGCTGCAGCATCAAATCTGAGTGTAAGTCGTCAAGCAGGTATTTGCTGTTTGGAACGCTCTGGCAGGTGGGGGTGGGGATGGGGGGGTAACTCAGTCCAGATGTCATAGTCATAGTCCACGGGTTCACAGAGTCAACAACAAAGGTTCATGAGATTGATGATTACTGAGCCGAACGCCTTCATTCCTACAATCTGTATGAGATACAAAAAGCCTGAACTTGTCGATTAAAGAATAAAACCCAATTATTATAGTCTTCATTTAGTGTCCTGATGTGTTTTTCTATTCTCCCAAAGATCTTTTGATAATAATCTAAATTATAATCAAAAAATGTCCAATAAGTCAAAAAGATTAATTCTAGAAGTGGTGGAATAGAGTTAGACTTAGTGTAAGACTTACACTAGTGTAAGTAACAAAGTGTGTACAAAACGTTAGTACACATTAAAATGTTCCTGTTCAAACCACATTAATATCTTTATAGTGATAATACGTTTACACAACATAATAGAAACTATAATAATAGAAACCATAACACTCAGCCATAGCATTGATGTAAACTCCATGTTACTCCGTGCAGAGCAGGAGTTTCTTCCCCCTCTCTAACAGGCCACAGTTTTCAGCCAAATAAGGGATTTGCAGAACAAAATGAGGAGGCTTATGTCATGGTGTCTCTTCTGTTGTTCACTTCTACGAGCTTCTTTTATGTGGCGACTGACGAGCCTCCCAATTTCTGTCTGCAGGGTGATGAGGAAGATGAATGAGGCCTGTGGTGAACTGGATGCTAGTGGAGGATAAACAAGCTGACAGCTCATCTGCATTCACCACAGTAAGATGTCAACCTCCATCTGCTGCCTGCAGCCCGACTGCTGCTGCCAACAAGACAGTGATTAAAATATACAGAAAGATAAAGCCATTTCACAAACTTCTTTAGACAAAGAAAAAACTGTAAACTCTGTGAGCTGAATTTTAATTTGAGGTGAAATGAGACAGTAACTGCTCACCTTAAAACCCGTTCTTAAATGGCTAATGATTACCTTCCTTTCTTTTTGCGTACCATCATTTATCAATATTCCACAATAACCTTTCATTTCTGTTATAAAAGGGCACAACATTTAAATTGCAAAGTCAGAGCTGGTGGTGGGAGAGCTCACAGAATTTCTAGTCATTAGCTCACATATAAGTCAGAAGTCAACGATGTTCAAAGTGAAAGAAAGCTGGCGTCTCTGGAAACGACGCAGAGAAAGAAAAGAAAAAGAATGATTGGAGGTTGGAAGATGCCAAGTCTTTCTGATTAGCTGCGTTTCCGTCACACATATGTGAAAACTTTATTGAAATTCTAGAAATGTTAGAAACACAATTTTGCAATTACACTGTTTCCATCCAGTTATAATTATGTGAATGAACTAGCGCTCATCATCATCATCTATCAAAGGAGACGTCAGCGTCTTCTTCAGCCCATGAGGCGGCGAGCTCTTTACACGTGGGAGGGGCTACGGATGAAGCCATTTTGGGAAATAGTTTGGTAATTTTCCAGAAGATCTGTGGATCCAACAATTCCACATTAGACGCTCAACTTTTGATGATCTGTGGGACCTCTGGTGGCACCGCTGTGCAGCGTCCAAGGCAGGAAGAGGGGCAGACATCTGGAGGGATGAAGGTCCAACTGAAAAGGAGTTCGTCTGAGCCACTGCTACAAAGTCAAAGAAATTATGGAAACTCTGACTCCCCCCTAAGACTGTGTTCATACGATTTGGGCTGTGATGTAAACTCAATCATTTTGTTTTACATAAGTGAGACCAGACATGCTGTCAGACATTGTTTTTGTTCCTCAAAAAAATGTAAGTAAACAGGAGATTTGGTAAGCTACAAGTTGGTTTTCATTGGGTGATTTCAGAAATGAATGAAAGCGAAAGTCCTTCAGTAGAGCAGTGAAGCGGGTCTGACAGCCTGTGTTGTTTTGAGAGCACAGTGCAGAAGCGGCCCACGCATGAGGCTGAAGTGTTTGCATCCACAAAAATGAAAGAGACATAAAGTGAGTGAGAAAATTAGATTCGTGTCAGCTGCAACTTATTTCAGCTCCGAAGACACAATTCTGCTTCAGAGGCGCCTTCATCAGAAATGTGATTGTTTAAGATGGAATATCTGGACCCACATTAGTTCTTAAACAAAGAGCAGCTGGTATAGTCTACTATTTGATTCTTACACTTATATCTCGCAGACGGAACATGGCCTTGTACTTTCAGGAACACTATATTGATCTCAAATCTGCAAAACAACCTTGATTTCAGTGGTCTGCTCACTATGGGCTCACCCGTTCCACAGCATCACATGACAAATCATGTGAGATTGTTGGCAGATCCACTGTTGAATTTCATTTGTTTGTTTTTGAAAAACAAACTCTGTTTATTTTTGCTAGCAAAATGTCTTTACAATGGTCTTGTTTTCTGCTCATATAGTTACAGATTTACTAGACAAAAATCTGTAACTGCTGTTGTTCTTTCTGCTGTTAGCCATAGCAGTTTCCTTCTTTAAATCTTTTTGTTGTTGCTTTTTATGTAATGTGTCTTAAGATTTTATTTTTTTTAACTAATATTTATGTACATCTCTTGTGAAGCACTTTGTGTTCAAAAGCAGGTTGATGAAAACTGCTCTGTTAATTAATTTGTTTGTTTGGTTTGGTTTGGTTGGTTTGGTTTGGTTTGGTTTGTTTTGGTTTGGTTGGTTGGTTGGTTTGGTTTGGTGTGGTGTGGTTTGGTTGGTTTGGTTTGGTGTGGTGGGTGGGTGAGTGGGTTGGGTTGGTTGGTTGGGTTGGGTTGGGTTGGTTTGGTGAGTGGGTTGGTTTGGTTTGGTGTGGTGGGTGGGTGAGTGGGTTGGGTTTGGTTGGTTGGTTGGTTGGTTGGGTTGGGTTGGTTGGTTTGGTGAGTGGGTTGGTTTGGTTTGGTTTGGTGTGGTGGGTGGGTGAGTGGGTTGGGTTGGGTTGGTTGGTTGGGTTGGGTTGGGTTGGTTTGGTGAGTGGGTTGGTTTGGTTTGGTGTGGTGGGTGGGTGAGTGGGTTGGGTTTGGTTGGTTGGTTGGTTGGTTGGGTTGGGTTGGTTGGTTTGGTGAGTGGGTTGGTTTGGTTTGGTTTGGTTTGGTGTGGTGGGTGGGTGAGTGGGTTGGGTTGGGTTGGGTTGGTTGGTTGGTTGGTTGGTTGGTTGGGTTGGGTTGGGTTGGGTTGGGTTGGTTGGTTGGTTGGTTTGGTTTGGTGTGGTGTGGTTTGGTTGGTTTGGTTTGGTTGGTTTGGTTTGGTGTGGTGGGTGGGTGAGTGGGTTGATTTGTATAGCTTTTTTTTTCCCCTTCATGTCATTTTGTGTTGGGTCTCAGAGACAAGTTGTGGCTTGAAAAGGTAAAAACAGAATGATGTAGAGTGTGTGATGCTGCAGTGACAGATGAAGCTTCAAAAATGTTTTGCTGTGAAATGTTCAAATATTTGTGACAGTTATTGATCTAACATAACTAATGCATTGATTCCTGGGAGTCAGGACCGAACATGTCCCACATAGACAACTCTTATAAAAATAAATAGATTAAAAAATGACTGACATATTAAATAAGTTAGATCTACAGGAAGTGTGAATACTGGTGTTGTGTTTTAGCATAGATAGTTGCTTTTTGGGGTTATTTTTGCTTAGATAAAATTAGCTAGATCAGTTGCTAGACACCTCATGTTGTTTTTGTTGTCCTGGGGCTTAGGCCACAATAGTCACCAGCATAGAAAAATATTAAAAACCTCAATAATTGTGAAAATATTTACATACATTAAAAGAAAAGGTTTAAAAGTGTATAAAACAAGATAAAAAAAACATTTTCCCTAGAAATCATCCTATCAAATGTGTGTTTTCTACTTTGGTCAACACTAAAGACTTTCAACAAAAGAGAATTCAATTAGGCAAAAAACATGATCAGATTTATCCCTGGTGAACCCGTTTCCACTGTCCTCTCTGTGGTGAACGTTGCAGGACCACTCATGGTCGAATAACTTTATTGTTCATTATTCAATACTGCCGTTTGAAATGTATTTAAAAATAAAATTTCTAAATGGAGAAAAGGAGAACTTAATTAATCACATAATGTTTAAATTTAGTTTAAAAAGTTTGTCATGAGGCAGTGGAACGGCCAGTTGAATTGTTAGTACCTTTACTTTGAGCATTTCACTAAAACATTGCCATATGTCCACAGGATTGTAGGCAACCTCCATGAACTCAGCTGTAAAAGAAAAGCTGTCCAAGAAGAGCCACATACCAACCTGGAACAACCTTTAAAGACAACAAAGGTGAAACTACATCAGTGTCAAATTAGATTACCCAACACTTTTTACGGCAAAATGAAAAAATGGGACCATAAAAGGAGAACTGCACCAATAAAGCAAATTATGAAAGGCGAGACTGGAAGTTTCCTCAATGCAAACGCAATAAGCCACAAAACTTCTGACGAAATGTCCTTTCACACAAGGGATTTCTTGCTAGACACATCAACTCTACATTTACAGACACAACAATCTAACAGGAAAAGAAGACGACCCACAAGGGGAAACATGAAGGGGACAGCTCTACATTTACAGACACAAGCAGATGACCCCTACTGTGAAACATGAAGGCGACGTTGCTTTTTAGGGCTGCTTCCCTACATTTGGCACAAGGTGTCTTCAATCTGTAAAGGATAAAAGCAAGTCCTAAAGCTGTCAAGGCATTCTGAAACAGAAAGCTTGGTCTTAGTCACAGCCAATGGGTTCTCCAACCGGATAAGGTCCCAAAAACACTGTTAACCACTGCCAATAGCTAAGAAACACTTGGAACAGTTTGCTCATAAATGTCTTTTTATCTTTTTTCTTTTCTAATTTCTCACTATTTTTGTGGTTTTTCCTGGTTCCATCAATGTGCATGGACTTTAAATAAAGATATGTAGTCCATATGTAAATGATGTATAGCTGTTTGAAAATAACCTCAACTTTTCCCTCCGGTTTCCCTGTGGAATTGTTTTTATGTGTGCTGCTGCATGCATCAATATCCCTCAGATATAGGATGTTCACATCATTTTCTCAGAAGAAACCTTACTTTCATGAATAGATTTTATAACTTTAATCCAATTTTTTTAAATGGAACCACAAATTTGAGCCAAACTGTCACCCAAAACAGAACAATACAACACTTTGACTGCAAGACCAGTGGCTTTTGACCAGAGATTTGTTGTTTTAATTGGATGCTGAAGAAATAAAAGTCACTGGTGTGTCGAATAAAAGTAGAAAGCAAGTAAATAACATTTGAGCAAAAAATATTTTTAAAGACCTGCAAATAAAGCAATTAATTTATATCTCATGAGAGTCTGATTTACTCAACTTGAGCTTGCATATTAATCTCCCTGCTTTACTTTAATGTTCTGCATTTATAAATATTTCATTGAGGCGCTAGTCTTCTGATCTTTGGTCTGCTGGGGCATCCTGCAGGAGTCCCCTGAGAATCTGTTCACTGCAGATTAGTGGCTGAAGCTCAGCAGGAGATTCAGGGAAAACGGAGAATTGGAGGCTTCCATTTTTCATCAACTCCATTTGGTTTAATGTAAACTTCATAAAAGTTCATGACTGAAATCTGGTTTCAAGTCAGTACAAACAAGCTGTAATCTTAGGATTTTTTCAGCCTGAATATTGCTTCATATTTCACTCTTTAGAGTAAAAAAAAAAAACATAAACAGTGTGTGAAGGGGAGAATGCAAAAAAAGTATGTGACAATCCTCCATCTGCGACCCCCCTCTTCGGTCTTCCTCATGGACAGTGTTTCATTTCAACCGGTGTGCCGCGGTACTCTACTGTGCTGTGAGATCAGGTGTGTTCTGGGAAATTTTTCATTATCTGTTGGCAGTGTGCCTTGTGATTTTGGTCACGGACAAAGTGGACCTCGTCTTAAAAACAGTTGAAAAACACAAATCTAGACCTTTTTCCTGGTAGCTCCAACCTTTTTATAATCATCCTCCCCGTTCCACCTCTCAGTTTGTCCAAACTATCTCCGTCTTCTTCCCTTTATGCAACATTTATTTATTGGGAAAGTGATATTACATATTAATGGAATTTAAAAAGCAAATGTAAACATGACAGATTTCAGCCATAGGCTTATTTCCATCTGCAGTCTCCAGGTTTTCTGCTGATATCTACCATGATTCCGTACCATGTTCTCTCTGATGGATCCATCCTGGTCCCTTCCGGAGGGAACCTCAGCATCTTCATCTCTGCTGCCTCCAGCTTCTGTTAAACCAACAACATGGCTGCTCTCTCTTCTACACCTTTCCTTTTCTTTTGCTTACTCGCTTACTCTTTTGTCACTCATCACACCTGAAACCTTTCTTCACTCGTTCCAACCTGCTTGCACACGCCTCTTCACCACTTCCTACAAAAAGTGAAGAAAAAGCAAAGTAGAAAACAAAAAGGCTTGCTGCCTCCGAATTTTCCTTTAACAACTGCAGCAACAGGAAGCCAAGCTCATTACCTCAGTTTCCTCAGTGTTGGTGGAATGGAGGTTCCACATCTGACGTCTCCTGAGGGGCTGGAAAAGTCCAGATTTGTTTCCAGCTTCAAGCTGTTAGTGTAGATCTTAATTAGATTTAGCTGGTAAATCACAGTGAAGTGGTAGATCCGCAGTGTTTTGGATTTATCAAAATGCTGGTAAAGTGGGGTTTTTTTTATGTAAGAGGCCTGGATGTCTGGAAATGAGAAATGGGGAAACAGGAAATAAAAAAGAAGTTCAACGCAAAAAAACTAAACAAAAAGTTCTGGGACGGTAACCCAAACAAAAGCAGAAAAACTGTTGGAGTCAGTGCCTCCCCCTGACTGCCTGATTTACCCTGACAACTAAAAAAAAAAAAAAAAAAAAAATGTAGAACCAAAAACCTGCAACACCGGACCATTAATGGTCCTTAGTCCAAACTAAAAGAACAACCCCTAGCACTCAAAGGTACTTAGAAATCAGTGGCGGAGCGTGCATTTCACTCCTGGGCCTTCAGTAGTGCTACGTCTGAATCCCTCAACCCCTCATGAACCATTTTACGATGCAGAAGCCAGCTTTGAATTGCAGATTGAAAGTTCCTGCAGCCACAATAACTAAACGGAATAAACAAAACTGTAAACTAATCTCGTTGTGCAGCTACAGCCAGCAAAAATGCGCTGAATGCAGCTTTCTGAACGTGCTTGTAGTGTTCACACAGGTCTGTCGCTACCACATACCAGCACATGTACTCTCAGCTCCAGGATTTTTCTTTCACTGTTCTGTTCAGATAAACGACTTGGTGGCGTACAAACCAGTTATTTATTTCTCCTTTGTGATCTATTACATGGTTGGTATGTCTGTAAACTGAAAAAGACACTACCCATAAGTCACTACCAAATCCAAGTCTGATTGGTCAAAGTTCAAGTGGTTTAACTTTCAGCGTTCAATTGCTGAGCGTTTTGGACGTGGAGCCGCCGATGGACTTAGAAACTTGTGTGGATAAAACTGTGAAAGCAGAAGCCTGAAACGTGCATAAATGTGTGTTTACATAGGTTTATTGGAAGTGATCGCTTGAAGGAGCGTTTCTGAACTTGGTGTGAACGTAGCATAAGAGACAGAGGAACTGATCTGAAACATCTTTTCAGTCAGCAGTTAAAGGTTGAATCTTTTTATATTGTAACAACAAATCATTTCATGTAAATTCTAGTTTTTTTTGAGTTACCTTCATCACAGGTATCATTACTCCTTTTTTATCAAAAGGCTTCAAATCCTTTTGCTTGGAGCAGAAATGAATTTACTCCTTAGGCAGTTTACATAAATTCCTGTCTCCAGGCAACCAGCAGGATGAGTTACTGTGAACACGGTGCAGCACAGCAGCTCTTTGGAGAACAACAGCTCCTCACAGCCATGCAGAGAATCCATGTGAGGCTTATTGAAGAATCGTTGTCTTCGTTGTATTTGTTTCTGAAAAGACACTGAGTCCAGACAAAAGGTTCAGCGGGAAAGTTCTGCTATGAAGGGGCACAGCTCTGTTGAGACTAAGTCACAGTTTAATTAGATTAGACTCATTCATTTTATGAGGGGGGGCTGAATCAGGAACCTTGTGCAAACAGCAGTTTTGCCTTCTCATCCAGTCGTCATTATTCAGCTCTCATGATTTCTTTTGTTTTTTATTTAATAAGCAAGCTAGATGCTAGCATGTGTCACAATGTTGACTGTTACCTTTATATAATTTAAGTTACCAAAATAAAAGCACAGTGAATTTGTTTGGGAAAAAACAAAACTTACCGGTACATTGTCATGATCAAATAATATACATTTTACTATTTTTATTATAATGAAAGCTGTTTTAATGTCCAGATAGAGTTTTTCTAAGTCATACTCTTAAAAAAATAATCACAATAAATTATTTTCCGGTACAATAATGGGATAGATTTTCTATCGCTAGATTTGAATTGGGATATGTATTGCCAGACTCTTGCTGATGCACTCCTCTAGTATGTACTGAGACTAAATCAGAAAATAATTAGTCTACGGTCCCACACATGATAACAGGAGGGAGGACGAGTCACGGTTTGGTAAGCAGAAGGGAACCCAGATGCAGAAAAGAACCACAAACCAAGATGTAACAGATCTAAACGGTAAAATGAAGCCCAGGAGAGCACCATTTGAACACAAAACGAACTGCACTGAAGTCTGGAGGAGAGTTCCTGAAATGCTGTGTGGTTGGTTAGCAAAGTGCAGGTAGCTGTGACTGCACCAAGGATCCACTGGAGAATGGGCGGAGTCAAAGCCAGCCTGTACAGATGCCCAAAAGACAAAATGAAACCAAGGAAAAATCAGTCAAACAAGCAGAGCATGACAGGGGTGCACCAAGATGACAACATGGAGCTAAACATGAGGATGCCATGCGCTGTGGGGAGACGGTCCATGCCTCACAGGACTGCATTCAGATTAATGAACTGATTTTGTTATAATAAAGTGAAAAAATAAAGAACAGAGCCAAGAGGACACTGGCAGGGATGGTACTAACAAGGGTGACTATTACCCACTGGGGGGCTCACACACTAGAGGGGCAATTAACAGCAGCGAGAGGAACACTTGCAGTCAGCAAAGCTGAAAAGAACGCCACCAAAACAGTTCAAAGACAGACAGACGGACGGACAACTGTCTCACATGAGTCTGCAAAGTCACGCTCATTTTGTCCATCAAGGCAAAGCGACATTTCTGCCTCACAAACTGGCCACAGGCCTCATTAGCTGTGGCAGAGCAAGCGGGGGAGTCAAGAGTTCCTTCAAACTAATTAACTGACAAGAACAAATATCAAGCATCATTAAAAAAAAGAATGAGTTTAAATCCAAAGCTAGACTGCCTTTGGTTTGCCAACAGGACTTTCCGTGTATAAATAAAAACTTTTTTTAGTCATGTTTACATATGTTTTGCATGTACAGTACAGAACTGTATGCTTCTGAGATCTTCTGTCTGAATACAGATACATTGGTATCTACACAGGTGTGCAGTGGTCTTTGAGGCAGCCTCACAGTTTCCTCTGTATCAAATGTGTGTTTGTATTTTTTATTGAAACAACCATTAATATACTTCCCTTCTCATAGGTTTTTCCACATTTTCTTACATACAGAAATATGAGAGCCGGTTGATGACCATGTAACTAAAGCCTGAGTCGGTCAATGGACTGGTTGGATTAACCCTTGTTCTATCCTAGGCACTTTAACATTGGGAGTTGGGTCATCTGGACCCACTAGAGCAGGGGTCGGGAACCTTTTTGGCCGAGAGAGCCATAAACGCCACATATTTCTAAATGTAATTTAGAAAGAGCCATACAATAATGTAGCGTCCCTGTCCCACACTGAGGCACGGAGACTGAACCTCTTTTAAGGTTCTTTATTCTGGTTACTGCAGACCGCAGCAAACGCCGTAAAATTAATTCAGCAACTCCTGAATCTCTCCCGCTGAGACGAGAGCTCTTCTCCCACTTTATATTCCCCCCTCCCGCTCCAGTCCTCCTATTTCCCTTATTCGGCCCATAGCTGAACCCCATTGGTCCAAACTACCTAACAACAGGCTGAGCGACAGAACTGAGAGCCAATCAGATCTCTGCTTGATGCGTTCAATGAACTCCAGAACTTTTAACGCGTCCCAACAGCGGACCCAACTCAGTCCGCAACAATATGTTTAAAACTAAAAATACAAGTGAATGTGAGCACTTGATGTAATTTCAACATTTTTAAAGTACAATAAGTCTGTGGATTCTTTTTAATAACATTGTTATGCTGCTGCTAATAAATGATGAGTATTTCTCGTGGTGGTTTTGCTGATGGTCTAGTCTGGTTGATACGTGGTGAGTTTCAGCTTCATGCAGGCGTTGAGACTTTAAACGTGATCGTAGGTCTGAATGTTCTGGAGATGTGAGGAAGACTCACATGCAGACGTGGAGACAAACACACACTCACACACTGCAGTGAGTGACGTACAGCGGGTTTCACGTTATTACAATCCCTGTGCGATTCACCTGCTGCCTGTGAGGAAGAAAGCAGAGGGTGGGGGGCACCCCCACCCTCTGCTTTCTTCCTCACATCCCGTCCCCTCATCTGCGCGCTCTTTCTCAGAGACGGGAGCGCGCAGGTTTAGGCACGGCAATTAATAGGTTTCCTGCTGGAATAAACTCTGTGAAATAGTAGATAATAGTAAACTGAGTGCTGGCGCAGATTTTTCTCTCCAAGCACCGCTACTACTGCGCGCCTCTGGCATCGCATCGCGCACGAGAAGGACTGGTCTAATGAAAAAAAAAAAAATAGTATAAATAAAGATTTGTCTGCGAGCCATACGTGACCATCAAAAGAGCCATATGTGGCTCGCGAGCCATAGGTTCCCGACCCCTGCACTAGAGTCTCGACAGTGTGCTAAACCTTTGTTCTTCAATGATTCACTGGTGTCCATGTATTACATGAAATCCTCTCCACCTTTATCCACCTTTGTCATGGTGGGGAGAACACGTCAATGGAAGGGGGGGGGGGGGGTCATAGGATAGCACAAGGGTTAAACAAATAACTACAACAAAATTCAAACCTAAAAGGAAAAGAAAAAGAAAGAAATGATCAGGATAATACAAACTTGGCTAGAACAAAAAAGACACTTCAGGAGCAACAAAGAATCAATTCTGTTTAAGGTTTTGTTTTTGTTTTTTTTAGAAAAAAAAGTGGAAGGGAAGAGATTGAGACAACAGTTCATCAAATGGTTCATTGGAACAAGAATTGTCCGTTCCAACTTTGTCTATGTGCTCAATGAAAATATATTTGATAAATAATTGTGGCAAAACTAAGAAGGAGACAGATGTAGTTATGAAACGGCTGGGAAGTTTCTAACAAGCATCTCCCAGCCAATCAGTGTGTGGCTGCTCTTTTCTGTAACTTTGGTTTGAACAGCAGGAGTCTTTCTGCTGCTGCTGGAGTCCAGACAGACATGCAGCTCCTGCTTGTCTGCTCTCCTGTGCCTGCTCTCATTGCTCAGGAGGAGGTCGCAGGTCCACACAGCCTGAGTATCCTTGATTTGTGCCTGATGAGACAAAAGAATAAAAACCACCAAAGCAAAAATGTTGTATCAGGGAATCTGCTGTCTCCAGAAAGGGAGTGTTTATGGCAGAGCCTCCTGCTGGGATTTCAACTCCTGCAAACCAGCTCAGTCCAGCCCTGAGCTCTGTAGGGGTTATTACACTCACAACAGCACCCCTCTATCCCACACCCAACTACACCCACACAGAGTCCTTTCCCATGATGCCCTGCAGGATGCCTTCGCTGCTCAGAACTCACCCCTGTCAGCAGGGGGCAGACAGGAAGTGCTGGAGGAGAAAGTCAATAAGGCTGTTTTTGGCCATCAAATCTATTTTTAACCCCTTCAACAGGAAGTGTCGCTTTGTGTCATCTGAGTTCAAGGCTTCATTGTCTGTGAACACGTATGACAGCCCGTGTTAAAAATGAAGGATTTTATTCCATCTTCATTTCACCAGATAAAATGATGAAGAACTTCATTTATTTAGCTTTAAAAAGACGCTTTAGTAAAAGACGCTTTAGGTCAAGATCTCATTCTAAAAAAATTCATAATAATAATTAAAAATTCTCATTCTTAAAAAAAAATCACTGAGAGGAAATAAACCAGAAAAGTTCAACCTCAGAGTTCCAGGCAGAGGTTTCCCTAAACCGGTCCTGACTTGAGGAATGAGCACAAGATCAATGTCACACGAACAAAACTATGTTTTATCCAAAATATCACCGTTTGTCCGTTCCCTGGGGAAGGTAGAATATTACAGTGAAGATCTGTCTTAGGGAGACGGACTGTCTATGTTGGAAAATGTTTTGGGGCTGCATGGTGGGGCAGTGGCCAGCACTCTCACCTCACAGCAAGACGGTCCTGGTTCAAATCCCAGCTTGGTTTCTTCAGTGTGGAGTTGCTCCTCCCTGTGCATGTGTACGGTTTTAGGGTGTTTTCAGACTGGAAAGGTCCGTTGGTCCAGACCAAGTACTGAACCATCAGACAGCCGTTCTGATTTGACACAAAGCTTGTAAACAAAACCATGTGACTAAAGATCTCTTCAGTCACTGGGCAGAAATACAGAGGGTGAGACAAAGCAGCGAGAGAAGAACTTTTTGGTAGTCCTACACTTTGCAGTCCTTGTCTATTTCTGCCTCTACGTTGCACACAGAATATTCTCAGTTGCAAATGAAAATATTAAATATTTGCTTTTCAATGTTATTATTTTTTTTGCTTTCAAATTAATATAGTGGCAGAAATATCACTCCATGCTTGTCGGGGTAGTTCACTGATTCAAACTTCGCTGATCGATTCTGAACGCCTGCACCAACGTCAGGTTCAACACTTTTTCCTTTGGTGCGGTGGAGGCGTGCTGCAGGGCGGTTACTGAGGCAACGACAGCAAAGAAGCTACGCTGATGAGTGTTTATGACATATAGATCGTTGGGAGAACAGTATGAGAAACAATATGGATCACGCTAAAAGTTGTTTTACTACAACCACATTTCAATGAGTTGCTGTGTCTCATCGTTGGTCCACCTTTGTTCGCGGCTCGTTTACAGGCTACGGTGGCCGTCTTGGTCCAGTTGCTCCACTTCGAGCACAAAGTCTACTCAGACAGAGGAAACTCGGAGCAAACCGGAGCTCAGTCCGATTGGAAACAAACTAAGCCCCCCTGCAAAGATGGGTCCGAGAGCAGTTCCCGGTCCCAGACCGGGGTCCGCTCGAGTGTATTCAGAAAACCAAATGTGTCCAGTCGGAAAAGCTCCAGCCCTAAAGCTCCAGCTCCACCTACAACATAGCCTTGCTGGAACGTCTGCACTCAACAGCAATGTCTACCTGCTTCTGAGAATCTGCAAACCTGAAAATCTACTCATTCTATCCTGACCTGACCTGACCTGTTTCTGCTCCACGACTTATCCGTGCAGCCTGTCTCTTTGTGAGTACCTCACCCCATTACCTGTGAATTGCATTCTTGTGTACCAGACTCTCTGTCATCTTGGACCTGCCTTTCAGATCAAGGATAAAATTCTCCAGTTTCCTCCACGCACCTTTTGGAGAATCCCCTCCTTCCCTGCTATGCCTCTGGTTCCCTCATCCTGAGGGGATATCACCTCTCCTTCCCTTCCTACTACTCCATCTTCATGACAGTAAGCCACAGAAAACTCTTCAAAAGAGCCTGTTGACCACTGATCACCTGTTTCTACTCCACAAAGTCCTGCACCTCCTGGTAGCTGCACACGGTTGTTAAGCTGACTCACCTGATCCTGCTTTTCTTCTCCAGTTTCAAATAAAGAACTGTCATCTGCTCCTGGGCCTGCTCTCTTTTGGCTTGTCCTCAAAACCACCAAACTTGACAGTTCTCAGGTTTGGTGGTTATTCTAAATTGTCCCCTGGGTGTGAATGTGAGTGTGGTTGTCTGTCTCTGTGTGGCCCTGCAATGAACTGCAGGGTGTCCCCTGCCTTTGCCCCTTAGTAGCTGTGATAGGCCACACCCCATACCCCGCATAGGTTTAGTAAATAAATGGATGGTTAAAAAGATTTTTACTTGTTTCCTGTCTGCCAAATGTATTTTCCTTTGTGTGTAATGCTTACTGCTGTTTTATTTAGTCTTTTTCTGTTAACAGATCTTTCTTGTTGAAAACTGTTCTACATTAAGAGAGAGTACACAGCCAGATGATAGCCTTCTATTTAGATGCTCAATCACAGGAACACAGCTAGAACATCGATGACAAGACAGTCTGACAGCACACAGTTGTCAGCGGCTCGTCCTCCTGGAGGGTTCAAAGCAAAACATTCAGGAAGATGGTCCAGAAGATTTGCTAAAATCAGCAAAACGGGAAATACCAAGTTAGATGTTGACGATGCGTTGGGGGCTCCTGCTGATCTGCAATGATTCCTTATCTCATTCTTGTCAGATAAAGGTCTCCACCTACTCTGCAGTATTTTTTCATGTTTGGTTTTATGATGCTTGAAATGTTTTTCGTTTATTCCAAAAGTCGTGTCTGCCATCAGCTCACTTCAGCTGCTGCACTCTTCCAATACAAAGCCACGCTGTGTTAGTGAATGCAGCGTGACTGGAAATAAAAAATCTGTTTGGGAAAGAACACTCATGGTCAATGGCGAATGGCGCTTTTCTACTTTCATTAGGACCCAAAGTGCTTTACAGTCCCATTCACTTCAACACACTTACATGTACACTATGATGAAGACTCTACCGCCATACATGGTGGAAAGCAGACCATCAGGAGCAATGAGGGGGTCGGTGTCTTGCTCAAGGACACTTCAACACATGGCAACAATGGTTGAATGCAGAAAGTCTCCCCCCTTAGGGAAAGTGTAAGGGCCAATTTGATTGTCTGAAAGCGAACACGCCTGCTTTGCTGATGTGTTTGATTGACACATTCACTAGCCAATGATGACATGAGTTGATCTGCTGCGTCAGGAGAGTCTCACAATTGACCGCAGGGATTTCTGTCCCAACTGTGGGGAGATTCACAAATGAAAGGGGGTTTGCAAATGCACATTCTGCCATTTTCATGATCAGTTCATATTGCAAACTAACTTAAAAACATGTTTGTGAAGCATCTATAGGTCATTTCTGAAACATTTATTGTGTTTTGTGAAACACAACGTGTGCATTTCCAAATTTCTATTGCACATTTGCATAAATATATATTTGTGTGTGTGTTTGTGAAACAGGTTGTTGCATTTCTGATTATTGAGACTGAATTAACTCCATAGGCAAGGCAGGAACAGAACCTGCAACCTTCTGAACAGAGGTCGACCCCTCTCTGTGGACTTGTTATATGCTGTGTTTGATGTTGTTAGCCTTGTCTGCGGCTGCATGGCGGAGCAGTGGTTAGCACTCCTGCCTCTTTGTGGGACCCTCTGTGTGGAGCTTCCTGTTCTCTTTGTTCATCTGCAGGGTTTTCGCAGTCCCTCCATCTTCCTCCCACAGCCCAAAAACATGGTTTGCAGGGTGTCTTTAAATTGTCCCTAGATGTTAGTTCATGTGTGTTTGTGGCAGTGCAGCAGACTACTGACCTGTTCAGGGTGACCCTGCCTTTGCTCAACAGCCGCTTGGTTGGCTCTGACAACCATGGGACTCTGAAATGGACTCAGCACGTTCTGAAGACAGATGGGTGGATAACGCCATCAGTTCTTACTGTTTACTGAATTAAAACAGTACTACTTCTACTTCAAATTCAACTTTTCTTATGATTAATTTAGCAGTACTAGTTCAGAAGTGACAGCTCTCTGCCCACATGTCACATGGACCCACGCATATGGGTGCAGCAGGTTTCTGGGTTGTGGAGAGGAGCAGCAGCATCGCCATAGAGATGGTATGTGATGTCACCTATGGAAAAAACCTTACCATTACCCATTGCATAAGTGTTTATTACGACCTGTCGTCTCCAGCCTGTAGAAAAAAATGTACCATAACCATTCTTGCTCTACTCGTTCACCAAGCGGTCTATGACCTTTGACATTTCCACCTATGTGCTGTCAGAAGTCATAACCCTGTCTCCTCCAGAGTTCTAACTACACTTCCTGGATCAATCAACCACAACAAACTTAAGGACTGCACTGAGCTGAGCTCAGTGGGAAGTTTTGTTTGTGCCACGCTGCCTTCCTTATCGAGTGATATCTGTGGACCTGATCTTCTGTCTTCTGACTCTGTTTACCTGCTGCCTGCCTCGACTCTCACCTGGATTTTGACCATCCTGTCTCTCCTCTGATGATCTCACGCCTGTTACCGACTCCTGCCTGCCTGACAAGGATTTATCTCTGTAGACTTTTAGCTGAGTTACTAAACCTGCTGCATTGGGATCCAGCCGTCTGCCTGTTTTTGTGACAACTGCTCCGTACAGGGCAGATGTGACTAAGGCTTTACTAAAGATCTAAAATGTTTGGTGACTCTCACAAGACGGAAAAATACATGTTTTGGTAGCAACCATAAATCCCAAAAGCCAAGCAGGCACACTTTCATACTTCAGTTAAACTAAAAGCTAGTAATTTAGAAATCCCAGTGAATTCTTGAAAAGTCCTGTTCTCGAGCTGAAGATCATGATGCCGGTCACCGTTCTGACTGCCTGGTCAGCCTCTCACATCACTGTTTGACTAAACCAAGGCCCCTTTGTGCTTTCACTAACTTCATATAAAGTTTTCTGTGAAGCATGCAGGAGCCTCTGGGAAATTCTGCTACAACTCCTTTCTTCCTCTGTCTACATAATCTGGAAAAACACAAAATGATTGCAGTGAAGTTAATGCTGATTTATCTTGTGCTTTTGTAGTACAGACGCATATTTGTACAACACAATTTGTGTGTCAGTCACAACTCTGCATGACAAAATACAAACAAAAGCCTGCAGGATAAACTGTTCCACTTATTTCATACTTTAGAATGAAAACGTAAAATGATGCTCAAAGCTCACATGAACCATTAAACCAGACTAAATGAATTTCCTCCGTGAGTGTTTCTGTTGTTGCTCTCCATGTCAGTACGGATCGTTTTAATGCGTCACTCCTTTCCGAACACTGAAAGAAGTTAGAGGGCCTCAGCCATGCATCTAAAAATGCATTCATGTTTTATATCTTTAAATGTGGGCATGTCTAAAACTTGTTTTGATCAAATGACTGTAAATATTTTAAAGTCAAAAACTAAATCTATATAAATAAACACACCATTTAGCATTTCTCTAGAGATGTATTGCCATGTTTGAAATATTCTGAGCACTATTTGTAGAAGTGCTGTAGTTTTCAGTGCATGTTGGGGATTCACACCCACAGACTGGAATGGTGGTGGGTGGTTTGCATAACCCCACTGGAGGAAAGCTGATGTTAACCTTCTGGCCCATTCATGTGGAACTGGCATGCCTTTTCTGATAGTTTCATTGGAGGAGCACATATCTGTTCATTTTAGTAGGACAGTGGGTTTTGCTAGTCGTTTCATGTTTTCAAATGGCATCTAATAAACAGATGATGTTCCCACATTGCTGTCTGGATGACCTTCAGCCCCCAACTACGCTGACAGTGGAAAGTTGGAACAGAAACTGGACAGACACTTGATTTTGTCACAAGAACAGGCAGACGACTGGATCCAAATGCAGCAGGTGTACGAGCTCAGCTAAAAGTCCACAAAGCTAAATCAGGGTCAGGCAGGCAGGCGTAGACAACAGGCATGAGTACATCAGAAGTAGGGATGGCCCGTTTGACACGATGCTTCGGCGCGTGTTTCACTTTCATGAAACAGAGTGTTTCGGCACAATGTTTCAGGGCGTGTGTCAACTAGTGCAGATCACGTGGTTGATGACGCATGACGCGCCAAATGTATCGTTTGGTGGAACCACGGTTCAGATGTCACTTGTGTTTGAACAGTTGGCCGCACTATTCTCTAGAAACACGAAATGACGTTCCCCGACCAGTTCTATTGTTTCCCCTGAATCAGAATCAGCGTCAGTTCATTTTACCATGGCTCCTGGTAAAAAACGTACTGTGGCTCAAGATCGTTTCTACTCGATTTCTCCTAATAAAACAATACTCTATGAACGTGGTGTATAAAAAAAATACTTCAATAAATTTATAATGGTAAGGCAAAGTGGTATTGGTAGAGATAGCTCAGTGGACGTCACATCCAGAAGTCCGAGGTTCAAGGCCAGCAATTTACAGTTTGATTTAGTTTTTTTTTGTTTTGCATTTTTTCTTCATGTGATGTGTGTTTTGCTGTCAAGCACTTCTCACAGAAAACGTCACATGTTGTGTTGATTTACGTTGTTCTTTTTGATAATCATTAACAACATTGTTTTGTTTTACGTTTTTTTATCATCATTTCCACATTGAAGTGTTACAAGGAGCTTAGTTGAAGCATATGACATACGTCCAGTCCACCACCAGATGCCGCTGTTCTGTGTGGCTTCAAAGCACTGAATGGTTGGTTCATTTTTCCAGCACAATTACATGAACCCCAAGGGAAGCTTCATGGGGCTTCTATTCCCATCCCTCATCAGAAGAGAGACGGGGTGGTCAAAATCCAGGCAAGGGTCAGGGCAGGCAAACAGAGTCAGGAGCAAAACAGAGTCAGGAAACAGAAGATCAGATCCAGATATAATCCTCACTAATGCATGCAGAGTAGTACAAACAATACTTTGCACTGAGTGTGGCTCAGTACATGTTGAAGTAGACCGTGAGTGATTGTACATGAAAGTCAGGTGTGTGGCGTACAGGATGTGTGCGCTGGGGTTGCTGGGAGATGTAGTGCATCCAGAACCCTGTAGGGAGGGGGAGACAGAGTTCTGACCTCTGACAGTTTTTAACATTAATAAAGCAACATACACACTATTATTCAAAAGCTGAACTCTAAATGCTTAAAAACCTCCAATCATTTGGATAGATTGATTAATAAACAAATTAGTTGTTTTTTTTGTCATTGACTCACCATAGGAAATTATTTTAGATAATTTGTAATGACTGCAGTTTTCTGTTGTGAGAGGGTGCATTAGATGACCTTAGAAAATGGAAATGTGAAGACAAATGTTGCATTAGACAACAGGAACACTTGAAAGAGAAATCCATGAAGGATGTGATGCACCGGCCAAAAAAATGTATTTTGAAGAGGCAGTCTGACGGAAAACATGTTCACATGTTGTCCAGGCTTCGTAAAACCACATCTGCACCTATAAAAAATAAAAAAAACTTAAGAGCCTTTTGTGCAAAAATGCAAAGAAATATCTAGTTTGTGCTAATCTATCCCAGTTTATCACCTTATTGATCTCATTTGGAGGCCCTACCTTTTCCTAATGTGCTCTGAATTCTAGAATTCTTTTGTTCATGGGTTTGTTTTGTTTATGGAGGTCTGAATGGCATCTGTGATCTCTTTTTTCAGCGTTCCCAGTGGTTTTTTAATCATGATGATGCTGTTTTTAGCCAAAATCCGGTGTGGTTTTCTTGAACATAGTTTCTGCAGAGCGGCAGGAGTTCATCAGAAATTCACCTCTGAGTTGTGGCGGGATATTTGACTTGGAGTAAGCCCGCCCTGATTTCTATCATCCCTTTGTTTTCACTCTCCTGCTAGCTTACAGCCCCCCACACCCCCAGGCTAATATTAATGGTGCAACAAAAATGGCAGCAACGTCAGATCTATCCGGCCGTCCAGTTCTGATCCAGATTCCAGCTCAGACCAGGAAAACAAAGACGTTCATGGATCTGCTGGTCTCTAGGTGGATGATCAGAAAGGGGCGGAGCTACGAGCCTGTGGCCTTGCCCAACATATTTTCTTTTTTTTTTTTTTTTTCTTTTTCTTTTTTTTAAACTTGTCCTGTCCGACAGCTGGGCAAACAGATGAGAGCTGAAGGCCTCTTGTGTTGGACATATTTTGCTTTAACAACAGGGGTTATTAATCTTCAGACAAACCAGAGGAATGTCTGAATAAACCCCTTTTGTAGTTGAGGCCAAACTTTATTAAATTCCATCATGTTAGAAAATCTTTGGTGCTGGACCGGACGGAAAAGGAAAGGAGGGAAGAAGAGAGAGGGATGTTAGAGAGGAGGGGGGATAGGAGGGTGACAATAGGAGGGGGGGGGGGGGGTAGAACCATGAAGCAGCCTAAAGCAACAACCCTACTGGATGTCCATCATTACGGTAAGGTTCAAGTGCAATACACATCTCAAAGGGCGGGGCCTGTCCACACACACATCCAGATGTTATAAACACACCTGCTAACTGTAAAGCTGTCCACATGTCAACATGTACACAAAACATGCACACAATACAGATATTGTTCACACACGCATACCTATGCCCCTAAACCAACCAGTGTGAAACATTTCATTCATTCAATCCTGCAAATTATTAGTACAAAGGTGAGCTAACACCTGTGTTCAGGTGAGTGTTTATGTTCTTCTAAATGAATGGTGGAATGTGAAAAGAAGGAGGGAGGGGCGACCCGCCATCCCCACACCAAGACCCCCGCCGCAGCAGCAGCGGCAGCCGGAACTCCCAAAGCCACCCGGCAGCAGGCAGAGAACAACCACCCCCCGGGCGACCGCATCCACCACCCCGGCTAGGGCCAGCAGGATCACCACGAAGCCCCCAGAGCCAGAGAGCAGGGAGGCATGGGGGGAAGAGAGCGCCGCCCCAGCCCAACCAGGGGAACAGCCCCCCCGCCGCACCAGGAGGGCCCAACGCAGGCCCCCACCCGAGAAGAGCGCCCACAGCCCCAGACGAGCACCTCGTCACCACCCAGGAGTTCCGGGCATCCCCCCGCCCCAACCCCAGGTACGAGCCAGGGCCCCCCAAGGGATACCCGCTCTGCACTCCAGGCAGCCACCCACCCGGCCTACGGTTGGTTCAGGAAGGAGCAAGGCAGGGGACAGCCGGCCCCGCCCAGGAGGGGGGCACCCCGGAGAGAAGAGGGGCCCACAAGGAGTGTTGTTAATATGGCCCGACCAGGCTCGGCCACAGTTGGAATGTGGGCGGGGGGCCAACGCCCAGGGGCAAAAACCCGAACCCACACCACAAGGACACGGACACCCCCGGCTCAGGTGTAATGTGAACTCCCTCCCTGCGCGGAGAGAGCCCCGCCGGGCCCAGGAAACCGGCACCCAGGGGACACGGCCGCCGCTGCCAAGGGCCCAGTACCCCCCACCAGGGATGGGGTAGGGGACAGACGGACCTTGGACCCACCTTCCTTGTATAATGTGTGTGCTTGTGTTCGTAAGGGTGTATGTGTGCATGTGTGTGTGTTTGTGTTTGAATGTATATTATGAGAAGTAAAAAGGTGTGTGTACTAGGGGGGTGTAGTTAAAATTGGTGGGTAGGGCACGGAGAGGACATTCCCTGATTACTCACAGTAATGTCCCCTCACCCTCCCCACCAAGGGTCCCTAAATGTCTAAGGTGCGGTTAAAATTGGCGGGTAGGGTGCTAGGAGGACATCTGCTGCTTGCTGGCAGTGATGTCCAAGCACCCCCCCTACCAAGGGCCCTACATGTCTAAGGTGCAAATAAAACCGAGAGAGGGGGGGCCCATTCCATACGGCAACCATGGGAGGGAGACCACTGCCAAGTAGCCCCCCCCCCCAAAGCGCATCGCAGGCTAAACCCCCCACCCCCTCACCCTAATATGAGATTATATGAGGAAGGGGGTGAGTTGGGGACAGCTGGCAGACTGTCTCCCAGTGGTCAAACATCCGTCCCCCAGCCCCCCCCAGCATAAGGCCCAGGTCCCCCAGCTTCGGGGCCCCATCCCCCGAGGCACCGACGCCCCAGGCCCAGCACGACCCACCCCACACAGAGAGAGAGGAGCCAGAAAGCGCCGCCCCCCCCCCGGAGCAAGCCCAGGCCCCCACCCCCAGGCGCCGGCCCCGAGGAAGCTCTGGTCAGGCCTCGACGGGACCAAGGCAGCCAACCGGCCGGGGCAACCGCCGATTGCCACCAGCGGAGACCCCGACCCGTCAAACCCCCAAGGCCCCGTACCCATGGTGCCCCCCCCCCCCCGGAAAGCCCCCCCACAAGACAGGGCCGACAGACCCCCCCCCACACCCCCCAAGACCCCGCAGCCGGAGCGGGTGACGCCCAGAGCGACCGGGGGCCCCAAGAGGGTTGCCCTGCCCCGCCCCGGAGCCAGGGAAGGGTTGATCCCAGCCCCAGGTGTAGACGGGCAGCCCATCCAGTGCCGCTGGACCCACCCCCCCGAGCAGGACCCCCCGCCAACCCCCCCCAGCACGGACAAAGAGACCACCCCCCCAAGCCAAGCCAGACCACCGCCCAACCCCCCCACCACGCACCCCCCACCACCAAGCCCAGGAGACCACGCAGCGCCCAGCGCGCCCCGCCCAGGCACCGGAACCGACCCCCCAACGAATGGGCCCCCCACCAGCCCCACCGGACAGCAGAGGCCCCGACCCCCACCCCGCACCACGGCAGAAAGGCAAGGAGCAGCAACAACCAGCCCCCCCCCTCCACCCCCTAAGTCATGGAGTTAGCTATGGGAGACCAGAGTGACTGAATTCTTTCCAAGTTATTTGAATTTTGGGCTGACATTTTTTCCAAGCTGATATGATCAAAAAGCAGATTTCTGTATTGACTTATATTTATATTTTTCTTGTTTTTCCAGTTTATTAAGATGGTTTTTTTAGCAATACAAAGAGTTATGAAAATGATATTTAATAATTCTCCTTCTACCTCGATGGCACTCATGTCACCAAGCACGCAAAGTGATGGTGAAGCCGTGATTGGAACCTTAAGCCAGGCTGATAGATCGGCACATACCTGCTGCCAGAGAGCCTGGACAGGTGTGCAGAGCCATAGTGCATGCATGTAACAGTCAGGTAGATTACTATCACAGTGTTCACAAATGTCTGAGTTACTGAGACCCATCTTGAACATCCTCTGTCCAGTGTAGTAAATCCTGTGAAGAGTTTTGAAATGGATTAGCTGCAAATTTGGACTTTTAGTCAGTTTAAAGGTGTTTAGACAAAGTTCCGACCAGAAGTTTTCATCTGTGCTGATGCTCATATCTGCATCCCATTTTCTTATTGGAAGTGAAATATTATTATCTAATTTACATAAAAGTTTGTATATTTTTGAGAGAGTTTTGTTCATTGAAAAGTTCGTCAGAGAGGTAACTACCTCTGGTAGCTTTAAATCGTTGTCTCTGTATTTAAACTTTTTAGTAATAATAGACTTAAGTTGCTGATATTCCAAGAAGTTATTTATTCCATGCTTATCTTGTAGTTCCTGGGGAGTTATGAATCTTCTGTCAATAATTAAGTGCTCTAGTAACGTCACGCCCCCTGCTTGCCAAGCTGGGAAGTGTATCATCTTTTGTTTATGAGGATGTCTGGGTTGTTCCAGATGGGTGTCATTCTGCACGGTTGGATTGACGAGTTAGATATTTTTAGAAATTCCCACCAGGCTGTTAAAGTGGCGTTTATATTAATACTCTTGAAGCAATCCTGTTTTTTAACTGTTTGGCTAATAAACGGTAGATCTGACAGGCCGATCTTCCCACATAACGCCTGTTCCAAGTCTAACCATGAGTTGGTTTCTGGATTATCTTTTAACCATTTTAAGATGTATCGTAATCTATTTGCAAGAAAGTACTTGTGGAAGTTAGGTAATTCTAAGCCTCCACAGCTTTTTGCAGATTTTAAAGTTTTTAGACTAATTCTTGCAGGTTTATTGTTCCATAAAAATTTTGATATGGATGAGTCTAATGTTTTGAACCATTTTAGTGGCGGTTGTATGGGAATCATCGAGAAGAGATAATTAACTTTGGGTAAGATTTTCATTTTAACTGTGGCTACTTTGCCCATGAGGGACAGAGGCAGGTTAACCCAGCGTGCTAGATCGTCCTGTATGCTTTTCAGTAACGGGGTGTGGTTTAACTGCACCAGTTCTGATAGTTTGGGGGAAAAATAAATACCTAGATATTTGATATTGCCTGATTTAACCGGTATTGTGAGTCCTTGCTCCACATTACTGTTCAATGGTAATAAAACAGATTTGTTCCAATTAATGGAGTAGTCTGATATGGAGGAGAATTCATTAATGGTTATTGCTGTTTCATCTACAGAACGTGAATTACTTAAAAACAGTAATATGTCGTCTGCATATAGACTAATTTTATGATGGCTGTGTTTGGTTTTAATTCCTTTAATACTCTCATTCTGTCTTATTGCTGCAGCTAGAGGCTCGATAAATATTGCAAAAAGAGAGGGGGAGAGTGGGCATCCCTGTCTAGTTCCTCTTCCAAGAAAGAACCTGTTGGAAGTCTGTTTATTAGTTCTGACAGATGCATTGGGGTTGTGATATAATATTTTGATCCAATTGATGAATGATTCTCCAAACCCAAACTTATGGAGGGCAGCAATGAGGAACTTCCAATTTACTCTATCAAAGGCTTTTTCAGCATCCAATGATAGTATGTTCATTTCCTGGCTTTTGATGGTGGCGAAGTCTATTATGTTAACGAGTCTGCGGACATTGTCATCCGAGTGTCTGCCTTTGATGAATCCAGTTTGATCAAAGTGGATTATGTGAGGAGTGATTTTTTCTATTCTCTGTGCTAGTGCTTTGCAGATAATTTTTACATCTGCATTAATTAAAGAAATGGGGCGATAGCTTGAAGGGCTCGTGGGGTCTTTGTTTGGTTTTAGAAGAAGGATAATGTTGGCGGAGTTCATGTTAGGTGGTAGAGATTGGCTTTCATTGATAAATGTTACCGTTTTATAAAACGTTGGTGCCAGTTGTTCCCAGAATTCCTTATAAAACTCTGCAGGAAAGCCATCGGGTCCTGGTGCTTTGCTGTTGGGCATAAGTAACAGAGCTTCATGAAGCTCAGACAACGAGAGCGGAGAGTCTAAATTTGTGATTTGATCTTCGTTTAACTTGGGCAGGTTTACATTGTTGAGAAATGAATTGATGCTTTGTTCTGATGGATTGATCTGTGGAGTGTATAAGTTTTGATAAAAGTCTTTAAACGCATTATTAATTTTTACCGGGTCATGGGTGACATTCCCTGTTTGGTCCATAATAGAAGTGATTGTTGATTTTTCTTTATTAATTTTAAGCTGATTAGCTAGCCCAACATATTTTCTACATCTGCTCCTGATTCACAACCATTTGAATAAAGAAATACTCAGAAATGCAGTTTTCATTAGAATTTTTTTAGATTTGTCTCCATCATCAGATAAATGCCACAAGAACATGTAGAAAAAACACCAAAAACTCCTTTTTCATTGGACTGTGTCTTTAATGCATTTTTCATATTCATTTTCACATCATCCCTCCAGACAAATTTTTCAAAGCAAGCTTTACATCTTCCATTAAGGCACTGCTGCAACTCTTCTAAAGTGTAGCCACAAGACCTTCTGTGGTGAGATGGTCTGCCTTTTCAATATCTATTAAGCTTTCTATCCATGGTATGAATGTGAAATATCATGAAATGTTACATTTGTGCACATGCCTTAGCCTTATTTTAGGAGGCTTGTTAGGTAGGCTTGTTAGCTTGTTAGGTACTTGTTGGGTCATTATCCCAAATTCTTTTTGTTCCTAGACTGAGTGTAGCATCATAAAGCCATAATTTCAAGCTGGAATCAGATTTTGTTTTTATTTTATTAAAAGACTTAGGGAAAAGTGCAACATATATAAATGCCCTGGAATGATATGCAGAAAACTAGGCCATGTGAAAAAAGATCCACCGGCTGGCACAGAACCAGCTAGAGGAAAAAACTTTACAACCAAAGCACTGGTACATTCTCTATCCGTAAATGTTTGCTATTCAGGCAGAGTACAAAGTAAACACGGTCTTTTCATTTCTGACTTTTCAATCTGCACTGCTGTCAAATGGCAGAATTTCATTAGATATGGAAACAAAAAGGACAACAACTCCTATTAATTTGTCGTTCTTTTGGAGGACTCTCATTTTCTCTAAAAAGTAAAACTCCTTTTACTGAAAAAACAAAAACAAATAAAATGAGACAAATGAAACCTTCCACCAAGTCTAGTCAGTGGAGTAAACAGATACACTTAAACTTTTCAAATAGGTCTGGATCTCTTTAATATTTCATGTTTTCAGCTTGTTTGCATACGTAGCTCTGGCTGTGCAAACAGGGCTAAAACAACTGATCCAATAAAAGTCAACAGGTTTTGTTTCTTGTTACCTTTCAGCATCATAAAACCATGAACTTTTGATTTAACAGTAATACAGGAAATGCTTTTTTTATGACTCCACTTCAAAACCCAATTCATTCAATTCACTTTTGGTTTTTCCTGCTTTCAGTTGTAAAACAGAGTTTTTAGGCCAGAATAACCTAATTTGTATTGGATTTATATCATGAACACACTTTTTAAAATTATTATTGACTATGTAATTTGTAATTGTAACAGCAAGCAAAACTTCTGTAAACATGAACAAATATATTTCTTTAAATTTTTATAAAGGTAATTTATTAGACTTGATTAAAGATACAAGGTAGCCCTTTAACACGTAACATTTCACTAATTTATTATTAGGTTTTTGGGAGGGAAATGCACCAACATAAGAGACATTTCCTTTTAAGAATCCAAAAGTGATATGCCAAAAACTGGCTGTTTTACTTTGGATATTCTGTCTGAATACAAGCAAAAACAGAATTACCTCTGTGTTATTTCCAAATGTCTTACAAATAAATGCATGAATTTACTTGGTTAGAGTTGGAGTTGTTGCGGGTTCCCCATCTCATGCATCTTTTCCTCTCAATCAAAACATCTTCTTTTGAGGAAAGCCTTTAAATGCAGTAATTTCACTCTACCATGTCGGTTTTAGATGAGAATCTACTGCAACACAACTGTATTTAAGTCAGAGCAGACACAAAACAACAATGTTGGCTACTTTTAAAGCTAAGAGGATAGAGTTCAGCTCTGGGAATCAACACAAAAACGAAACACCCGCCTGTTTGGATCAGTGGTCTCAAGGGAGAAAAGTGCCTTTTCACCTGAGCAAGAGATGCTGCAGAAAGATGTACAGGAACTACAGCTTTCAGCTTAAAGAAGTAAAGTCAGACAACATTAAATTAATGGAATGCATTAGTGGACTAAATGCATGAAGAGGGAAAGAGAGGAAGAGGCAGGTGCCATCGTAGGAGGTCCCAAAGCACTTTGGGCCCACGGCAGCATAACTAATGGGTGTTTCAGGTCAAAGTCAATGCTGCTTAAGCTTTATCAAAGCAGACAGTTTAATTCCTAATCTTAATAAAAGAGAAAGCAAAGGTGACGTAGGAGAAGAGGCTGAAGGCCCTCCCACTGCGCCGCTTTGCATTTGGGCTTTAGTGGCAACAGCAACTGAAGAGTGACCCGACGGTCTTTACTCAGTTTAAAGTGCTGTCATTCCTGAGAAACTTCTACGTTTAGGGTCCTTTAATGAAAACTCTCACATTGCTGTTTTAAGTCTTTATCTCTTTATCGGAGCCTAATTTTTCTATGAACAATCCAGTAAAGTTTCAGTCAAAGAGTGGCTTCACTAAAATGCTGGTTGAGCGGCTGGATGGCTCAGTTGGCTGTGTGTTCACAGGAAAGCAGGGTTTGTTATCCAGAGGACGCAGTGTGGGTCCTCAGGCAAGACCCTCCACGCTACTGCTGCCTATGAAGCCACAGGGGGGTCCTAGTCTCTGTGCCGGTCCCCAGCCCGGATTAAATACAGGGTTGTGTCAGGCGGAGCATCTCTGGGAAAGCGGATTCGTTGTTGCGAACCGTGAAGGAATGTGCCAAAAGGTGAACAACAACGTCACCAAACCTTTGTTTAGTGATGGTCCTGTCTAAACCATGCTGACAAGTTGACGAGACGATAATGTAAAAGACAATGATGCTTTTTAAAATGAATGACATGAAGCTTAGAAAGCTATTATATATGAAATAAATATTTAAAATGTATTGGTTTGGTGTAGAAATCTAACAAACAGTCTCACAAAAACTTTTATTTCAAACATTTTAATATTTTCCTAAACTTGGCTTTTGTTTTCTAAAGCTTTGCTGAAATGTCCAATTCTATTATAAACAGTAGCATTCCTTCATTCCCAACAGTGGATCAGTTATGTATGTAAGAAATCCTAACTTTATTACCTTTTACATCAAACAGATTCAGTTGTAAATATATTTCTCTTTCCTTGTCTCAGATAAGGTGACAAAATAAATAAAACTCAAAGTAGCTCCTACCCACTTCCATGCAGCGGGAATTCAGAGTAATGCCAGATGACATAATCCTAATTTTCCAAGTCTCTTCAATAAGGCTGCTTCTAAACTGAGCAGCAAAGCCTTACCTTCAATCCCTGATAGCTGTCAGGCTATTACACGCTCTAAAGCATGCTCTACAAAGATTTCCTTTTTCCTTTATGGATCTTCTATTGTACTGCATATTTCTTTAAGCCTTTTACGGGGTTTTAAAATGTGAATTTATGACCCACTCTGCTTCATTCTCAACTGGATACTTTATGCCACATTTAAGCACGTGTTTTAAATGTTAAAGGCAAAAATAGGCTTAAGGCTTTAGTCTTTATTCTTTCCTATTTGTTAAAGTCACAGTGAAATGTCAGTTCTTCATGTTCATGGTGCCAATCGCTCCACACCATGTCTTAATCTTGGTTTAGCAATATTCGTTCATTTTTTTCATCTTCTACACCCGTTTTGTCCCTTTTGGGGATCACGGGGCTGCTGGAGCCTATCCCGACCCCCCATGGGCACAGGCAGGGGGCGTCCTGGACAGGTCCCAAGTCTGCCGCAGGGCGGTTTAGCAATATGTTTTTTTAAAATCGATGAATCATTTTCTATTCGTATGATCAAACTAGTTTGACCTCGAAGCGAGCTGTTTCAATGACACCCTTTACAGAAATGAAGGTTTTACTAATTTACCTTTTTATTCAATACAAACTAAAGTCAAAATATAAACACCATTTTTCCAAATTCCCCGAAACAAAATAAAACAAGTCCTCTTATTCTTTTCAGTCTCTTTAGTCTCTTCCAGTGTTCAAATAGAAATTCTAAAGTCCAAAAAAATGGAATGATCTCACCAAAATGTGTTTGTTTGTAGCTTCCACCCTTATGCTGGTTTTTCTGGGTAAATCATATCATTTTAATTTCTTCCTGGGGTCCCTCCTAGCCTCCCCCAGCCTTTTTCCTTATTCCCTCTCTCACAGCTGCTGACGCCCCAAACCTTTTTTCTCTTTTTTTTCCCTTGCTGGTGACTCCACCCACTTCCTCCATAATTCACATAATCCAACATAGAACTATAAACAACATTTATGCAAACAAAGCAGCAGTTTCTTTCTATTTGTGTTAGAGCAATTGTTTTTTCAAACCCATGTGGACTTTATTCATATCTGCAGTTCAGTTGTCATTAGGATTTTTTGTTTGTTTGTCTTTGTGGCAGTGCTGTCATGGTGCCTCTGGCAGACTCCTCCCCCTCGTCAGCTACACCTGATACCTCCAGCTGCGCCTCCTCATCTTCATCAACCGGCAGCCTCTTAAGGAGATCCCGGACCTGTAATCGACGCTAGTTCGTTGTACTCCTACGGTGCATCTCCTGGCCTCACCTTGACTCTCGTTTATGCCTAGTTGCCTCTCGACTAATTACCTTGTCTTTGTAACACTCCAGGATCTCGCCTTCACGAGGTACACTCCGGATAGCTGCCCACCTCTCACTCATCTCGCTCCGCCGCTCCTCTAGCTCCCATCTCAGATCACACCGTTGTCACCGTCAAGACCCTCCAACCTCCACCTCTGGCCTTCACAGAAGAACCTGGGACTCAATACCATCCTAGCCGCCACATTAAAACCCATTTCAACTTACCTCATTGCCTACTGAGTTTCCTTCCGGGTTCCAGCACTTGGGTCTGCTAAACCTGCTAGCCATGACAGAACGAACTTGCCATACTCCTGACTCAGCTGACCCGGAAGGACTCCGCCTTTTCATCACTCAACAAGGTATTCTTCTCAATCGCCAGTCCGAAGCCCTCGCTCAGATGTCCGCTGCTCAACAGGAAGTATTCCGCCGTTTGGACAACATCACGCAAAACTTATCGGAAGTTTCGGGCCAAGCATTAAGCTCCGCCGCCGCTGCTTCACCTCCTGCTTCCGGTAACCTCTCGACCGTCACTTTCGCCTCCTCAGAGGAAAACATCCGCTCACAACCGGAACCATTCTACGGTGACGTGGAAGCTTGCAGCGGCTTTCAACTACAATGCCGGCTCCTATTTCAACAAGCACCCAGGTACTATCATTCCGATCAGCGCAAAATCTCTCTTGTTATCAACTCACTTCGCAGTAAAGCTCTTCAGTGGGCCCAGGCCTTCTTGGCCGCTAACCCCCTCTCTCATCTCCCCTTCAACCGTTTCATCGGTGAATTCCGATTTGTTTTCGACCAGCCACGCAAGCAGGAAGAAGCAACGGTTACTCGGCCTCAAGCAGCGTAACCGTTCGGTAAGCGACCACATCATTGACTTCCGCATATTAGCTGTTGAGGCGGGCTGACCGGACATTGCCCTCAAGGGAATTTTTTATCAATCCCTTAATAAAAGAATCAAGGATCATTTATGTACCCAGCCAGGAGCGGATAATTTTGAAGAACTTGTGTCTGCAGCTCTCCGATCTGACATACGGCTTCGGGAGTGCCGGGCTGAACGGAGTCTAACTCCACGCCGCCCTCCCTCTGATGTTCCCCATCGTTCTCATCTGGTTCACCAAACAGCGCCTGATGGCGCCGACGCCCCTGGCACTTTTTCTGACGAACCCATGCAGATGGGGCACTCAAAACTTCCCCCGAAGAAAAGCTTAAACGCTGCAATGAGGGTTTATGTTATTATTGCGGAGATGCCAGCCACATTGTCTCGCAATGTCCTTATCGTTTAAACTCCCGAACCCCTCGCTAAGCGACAGGTCGCGAGGGGACCTATCTGAAAGAACCGCTAAGCTTTTCCTGTTCATGCCTGTCAAGTTTTCTAGTCTTAACCATGTCCATGAATTTAATGCCTTAATTGATTCAGGAGCTGAATACAGTCTTATTGATTCTAACCTTGTTCGTCAACTTAGGTTACAGATTGAAACCCTTGATACCCCAGTTAAGGCCGCCGGTTTGGGGGTTAAACAACTTTCTAAGATCACTCTACGTACGGAACCTATCCAGCTTATTTTGTCCGGTAATCACCGCGAATACCAGCAGTTCTTTGTCACCAACTCACCTCAAACCCCTGTTATTCTAGGGTTTTCTTGGTTGCATTTACACAACCCCCAAATAGACTGGTCTAATTCTCGGATTATTAACTGGAGTACTTATTGCATGGCTAATTGTTTACATTCTGCACTTCCTTCCACGGCCATCTCTAACTTCCCCAAAAATGAGGATGTTGATTTGTCAAGAGTGCCGTCTTGCTATCATGACCTCAAAACCGTGTTTAGTAAATCCAAGACCTGTGCCTTACCACCACATAGGCCCTATGATTGCGCCATCGAACTCCTCAGTGAAGCCCCCCTCCCCAGAGGAAAATTATTTAATCTATCTGGACCTGAGAAACTCTCTATGGCGAGTTACATTCAGGAAGCTCTCACTCTCGGTCACATCCGGCCCTCTTCATCGCCTGTTGGGGCGGGTTTCTTTTTCGTCAAGAAAAAAGATAAGACCCTCAGGCCCTATATTGACTATCGCGAGCTCAATCACTAGCCATGACAAGTGCTGCAATCTGTCTGAGGCAGTCGACCTAAACCATTAAAAAATAACTTCAAAATGAGATACATTGATAATCAATATTGATAAATACCATCTGGATTGAGGTACAGTAGGTTTATCTGACCATTAAACCGACCAATCACAGCGGACAACACACATGTGATGTCATGAACACGGATCAGTCCATCATTCCAGTCCAGTGTGTGGACAGACGTTGAATAAAGTCATGTGACCATCCAGTGTCTAGAATGTTCTAGAATGTTCCCTTTGGATTCTCTGGATGTGGAAAAACAACAGTGGTGAACTTTAGGAAACTAACATGTGAATGGATCTGACATTCATTCTAGCTGACGTGTTTGTTTGGACACAGATTTCATTTAACTTGATGATCTGGAAGAAATCCAAGAATCTGGAAAACTTCACAGTTCAGTAGCAGGAATTTCTGTCTGAGTCTCACTGCTGGACGTTTGGATCTTAGGTCCATGAATTGGATCCAGGTTAATTGTTCACAATGAACCAAAATTGACCATGAATTGAATCTACAACCACAAATTATGATCTGAATCAAATCGTTGGTAATCTGAAGTCCTCTCTGGGGAAAACAAAAGTAAAGTTGAAGTTTGTACACAAACTTTCTGTAGGGAATTTCTTTTCATCCAATAGTCCGGTCACTGGTCATCTGCTTTCTCCTTCTCAGATATCAGTCTAGATTGTGGAGTCATCCTTTTTGCCCAAAATGTCTGTAGGACATCAGGGATCAGGTGGTGTTTTGTAGCTTTTCTTTATTCTCCTTCTTCTTTGTCAAACCCTCAAACATTTTTCAGTACATCTCCCGCTCTTCCATCCTTCAACAGATTTCAGACTTTTTCCTGGGACATTTTTTTCTGTTTCAGGCTCATGATTCTGTCCCCTTTGACCTTTTTGGCTCTCAAACATTTGTTTAGACTGTTTCTCCATTCCAGTCCTTTCACCATGTTACCATCTCAATAGTTGTCTCCTTTTTAATGTGGTTTACCATCATTAACCTCTAATGAGCTGTCTAAGTGCTGTGGTATGGCCAGGCCTCTACAAAAATTACAACTTTAAGCGGAGTGGATGACTCACAGCAGTCATCATTCCTGATGGGGCCGCAGTTCTCTCCCCTGTAAGAGAGAACAGAAGAAGAATCTTCCCTTCTGAAAAACTGCTTTTCCTCAGATAGAAACTTTACATTTAGGATCGTCCATTCAACTTACACTCCTGCCTTTAAAAAATGAAAGACAGATTGGATTTAAACGTCTTCTGGAGCAGAAGTCTCACGTCTTCCAAGTTTTAAAGTCACTAAATTTGTCACTATGCTAGTCACTTTTGAAAAAAGAAGTATAGCCAAGGAGGTCTGGAACGACATCAGATAGAGCAAGAATATTTGTGAGTCTGCAGGATTTTTTCACTGAAAAAATACAGTTTTTAACAGCATAAAGGCTCATAAACAAACTTCCTGAAGGAAGCCATCAAGAGGACAGTTTCAGTTCCATCTGTGAATCCAAAGTGGACAACAACATATTTGCAGCTCCTTGACATCAGTGTAATCAGTTTTTCTCCGTCACTTTTCTCACAACAGGATTAAACTTCACACAACAGTTAGTGGCATCTCCACAACAACATGTTTGGACACAAACTAGTGGCATGTCATGTGCAAATATCTGCAAAATGATCACTTCTGCCTTGCTTTGGAACGCTGTTAACTTGCTTTTATTATGTATATCCAAATGAATCCTTGAACAGCTGAATAGTCATTGGTATTAGAACTAATAATCTTCATTTTGTTGCACATGTTGTTGAACATGTTGTCAAAGTTGTCAAACATTTTGCACATCCATTTAAAAATATTTCAAGTTGGCAAAACGGCGTGGAAGAAAATCGTTTTGGAGACCGAGCTGCCACTGATGCCCCAGGCCCGCGGGGAGGAAACGTTACCGTGTGGGCAGCAATCAGAAAACAGCGTCCACACCCACATTCCCCGTCTTGGTTCGTACACACCACCTGTTTACTTTTTTGTTGCTCTTTATAGGAAAATGATCCCTAAGAATGAAAGGGATTAGCCTGGTGATAATCTGATTGAGTGTGTAGTAGTTTGGGATAAAGACAGCTTTCGCCACAGCGTCACTGTGGCGGGCAGTGGTCTGCATGAAGGGATGCTTGTGGAGTATTTTCCTCCCAACTCTCCGCTCCGCACTGCGCTCCTTTAACATCTGCACAAATGTTTTCTCAGTCTGTGGTGGAGAGTGCTCTCCTCTATGCTGCTGTGTGTTGGTGCAGTACCAGCAAGAAGAACATCTGCAGCTCAACAGGATCATCAAGAGGGCGAGCTCTGTGGTGGGACTGAAGCTGGATCTTGTGGAGGAGGGGGCAGAGCAGAAAACCTGCAGAGCAGGTTCAGGGCCATCATGAGGAAATTCCTCACATCCCCTACATGAGGCCGTCACCAGCAGGAGGAGCACATTCAGCAACAGACTGCTGTCCCAGCGCTGCTCCACAGAAAGACTGAAGACATCTTTTGCTCCTCGTGCCATCAGGCAACACAACTCTCTGACAGGGCATCTTAAAAGTAATTCCTTGTCTTTTATTTTTTTACCCACTGAGTTTTAAATTATTAATCTATTTATTTATTCTTTCTATTCTATCTATTAATCATTTTAATCGATTGCTATTTTAATATTTTTATTGTTTTTAATGTGTGTGTTTTATGAGTGTGAGCAGATGGTCATTTTTAAATTTCCTTAGGGATTGTTAAATACCTATTCTATTCTATTCTATTCTATTCTATTCTATTCTATTCTATTCTGTTCTGTTCTATTCTATTCTATTCTATTCTATTCTATTCTATTCTATTCTGTTCTGTTCTGTTCTGTTCTATTCTATTCTATTCTATTCTATTCTATTCTATTCTATTCTATTCTGTTCTATTCTATTCTATTCTATTCTATTCTATTCTATTCTATTCTATTCTATTCTGTTCTATTCTATTCTGTTCTATTCTATTCTGTTCTATTCTATTGTATTCTGTTCTGTTCCATTCCTGAATCCAGTTGAGGAGTGTTTCTCTCCCTGGAGGCAGTTGGTGTCTGACCGGTGTCCACATACCCACATGACCCTGCTAGCAGTCATGGATGCAGCTTAGAGTCTGCAGAGGGTGGACCCGGCACTGAAGAAGACGCTTTTCTCTGTGCATTTCAGAGCTGATATTCACTGAGATGTAGATGAAAATATGTAGCCAGACAGATGGGAGCGTCTAGTTTTCCATTATTGGTTTGGAGCAATCTGTTTTTTAGAGTATTTTCAGTTTCAGAACTACTGCAGTGAGGTTTACTGAGCCAAAGGGAGTTTATATTTGTTGTAAATATTTTTGTTTTCCAGGTGCATAAAGCTGCAAAATGTTGCAGTAAAGTGTATATTCTGTGTCTGAATTTCTATTGAATTTTATTTTTTCTAATTCCATCCGTGGTACATAATGCTGTCTTCACTTTACATGACTTTGGGAGCATTTCAATGAAAATGTTCTAACCTTTTGACTTAATGTTCGAAGATGCTGGAGTCAAAACTTGACACACTGACGGTTTCACTGCCATAAATACTTACTTTTGAAGCAGGAACTTCTCATTTGGAGCTATTGACTTGCTTTTGTACAAATGACTTTTTATTTTGATAAAGTGACTTGCCTTCGCAGGTCATCTACCATGGTTTGCAGTTTGCTCTACTAGTTTTGAGAAACGCCTTAGCAGTGGTGCAAACTTTAATACTGTTGTGATAAATGCACCAAAGCCACTGAGAAAAGCTGTCAGCAGGAGACTTGGATGGAGAAATTGAAAAGCAGCTTTTTCTTCAGACTGCGAGTGGACCCTGACATGCTGGAGCAGTGGGAAGACCAACAGGAGAAGCAGAGGCTCTTTTCCCAGCTCCTTCCAGGTCACAGAAATCCTCTTCCTATCTCCAAGGGCCCGCCCAGCCACCCTGCAGAGGAAGCTCACTTCAGGCGCTTGTGATCAGAACCTCACATTTCTTATCATCGGCTTTCTTGAAGCCAACATGATAAGATCCTGTGGCCCTGTGATCCCTGGCTGGCCGGTTGTGGTTTCAAATGGACACCACTGTGTTGGTGAATCCGACCAGGTTTATTATTATATTTAAGGCACACAATACAGGAAAGACAACTCAACTTGTCAACAACAGCACAAAGAGAACTCCTGAGTCCAAACCACATAGCGCTCACCCCATTGTTTGCAGCAGAGTTTCCTTAGCAACCACAGATGCAAACAAAACAATAAAGATCATGAGGAGAAAGCACAGCCATTAGCACAACTCTGTACTACAAAAAATGTGTGGTGCCATTTATCACAGAGGGAATATCCCTCATAGAAGCAAACAATCTTCCTCACCAATCCAATTTCCATTTGGAGGGTTCTGACATTGGTTATGACATCACAATCATAAACCGAGGTTTGTAGCTGTTGGACAATAAATTGTGTGAGATTCTGAGGTCACATGTGACAGTGACTCCGCTGATCATATTGTGGGTTTTTTGAATCATTTGTACTGTGTTGTGTTTACACCCCAGCGTGGCTCACTACAGAGGTGGGTCTCATTTAGGAAAAACATTTTGGGTGGAATTTGTTTCAAGGATCGGGAAAAGTCCTGGAAGGACAGCAGCGTCTACATTTGACACTGTTTGGGCTAAGACGAAGTTTATTTACAGTTTTAAAGAATTCTTCTTCTCCTTCTTTGGCCTGTTACCCGGTTGGGACACAGCTAGGCCGCATACAAGAGCTCTCCAGGCAGACCGGTCTTGGGTGATTTCTTCCAGCTGTCCCCATGTTTTCCTCATGCTCATGACATTCAATATCCAAAAACAGTTCTTAGAAAATGAAGGAGGCTACAGACTGAGGGGATGTAGGAACTTCAAGATCAAACTGATAAGAACCACTAAGAAAAGTTTCTGTGTGTCTGTGTGTGGCACTAAACTTTGGAACGGTTTAAGTAATGAGCTCAAAAAATGTTCAAATATTCAAAAATTCAAGAAAATGTATAAAGAAACTCTTATATCAGGATATGAAGATAAGAGGATTTAAGGATCAACAGGTGGTGAATATTTCCAAATACATGTGTGAACTTGATTGTGGTGAAATAATCAAAGCTCTTTTAATTACAACCAATGAGTGTTACATTGTAATGTGCAATAATGATTACTGAAAGGGTTGAATTACAACCAATAAGCTCTAGTTTTTGTTTACTTGATCTGCAATGTGTAACAATAATTACTGGTTTAATGTGATAATGTGTTCTAAAGATAATCAATTATTATTACTTATCGGTATCGTTACTGTTTACTGAAATCATGAATGAATGTTTTCTGAAGATCATCAATCATTACTAGGCACTGGATTTAGTTACTTCAAGAGAATCTATCGGATCAGAACCGGAGTTAAACACTGTAAAACTATCAAATGAATTAACTCAGTAGGGGTGGGATTATATAAACTTGCTTCTTCCCACTCCTTTTCAAGCAATGAATCAAACTCTACTTATACTTCAGTTAATGATCACTGTATTTAATTAAGCAAATGTGATTTAAGTGACATTTTTGTTTTGTTTTCTGTCTTTTTAATCTATGCATTTCATCATTTATGTAATGAGTTTGATAAATATGTGTAATTTCTTTATTGCTTTGACTACAATGCTTGAAATAAATAAAAAAAAAAAAATCAAAAAAAAAAAAAAAAAAATCAAACCCCTGCTTCCAGCTCTCTGCACCACGTGTTCCTAGGTCTCCCCCTTTTTCTTTTTCCTTGGGGATTCCATGTCCGCGCCTGCCTTGTAGTGCTGGATTCAGGTTATCTCTTGGTAGTTGATGATGTTGGGCGGCGCACCTTCAGGATTCTTCTGAGACAGGTGTTGATGAAGGTCTAGAGTTTCTGCATCAGCTTAGCAGTAGTCCTCCATGTCTCAGCACCACAGAGTAGTATGGGTTTTACCATAATCTAGATATTGAGAGTCAGATCTGCTGCTGCCCATAAGTTTCTTTAGCTGATGGAATGTTTTAAAGAATGGTTTACTCTTAATAAAACATTTTTCATTCATATTCATCTTCTAAACCCTTTCTATCCCTTTCGGGGTCATGGGGCTGCCAGAGCCAATTCCAGCCACATATGGGCAAAGGCAGGGGACACCCTGGACGGGTCTCCAGTCTGCCTCGGGGCCACTATCACACATAGATTCACTCTATGGGAGGACATGCAAACTCCACACAGAATGGTCCCCCATCGATGTTCTGTTCCGGGTCCCCCAGCTTGGATTTGAACCGGGGGCCTTCTTATTGTGAGGCAAGAGCGCTGACCACTGCACCACCGTGCAGACCATAATTGAACATTTTATCATGTCAAATGTCCTAAAAGGGCATAAAGGAATCACTTGAGCAATACAATTACCAAAACCAACACTGCTGAAGGGTTTATAATGTACAACTTTTTCTGTTTTGTAATCATTAGTTAATGAAAAGAACCATTGAAATTAATAACAGTCCTGAATAACTGTCATTTTCAACAACCTGATTTGTTCAGCGAGGCCTTGTTCTGCTGGAGGTCACAGGTTCATAATGAGGCATGAAACTAGTTAGAATTCATTTCCATGGAGTGACAGCCACTGTGGTAATGGATTATGATTGCTCCTTCAGAAGCGCTTAGACTGACACGTGAGTGTAAAGTGTTTTCAGTCAAACACACAGTGTGTGCAGAAAACGACAACAACAAGAAGGAAATACAGAGAACAGAACGCCTCTGAGAGAACGAAAAGAACCTGGAGATTCTTCAAGAAACCAAACTTTTTCCTCACAGGTTTCCTTATTTTCCTTTCACCTTGAAAATGTCTTTGTTCCTCAGGTCTGATGTTGACTTCTGCCACTACTGCGAAGACATTTGAGACATTAAGAAAAGTGAATATAATGGATGACAAGCTGTCACTGTCATTGAATGTGACATCCCACTGTCATTCATTCAGGGTTTCAAAACTTGAAAGCAGCTTTGCTGAATGTCAGTTTGTGTAGACCTAATATAAATAACTTTAATAGTTGTGGATTTCACAACAGGCTTCACTCATATTCCCACTTTTGCACATTGATGTGAAAAGTTGATGGTTTTCCACTTCTTACTGTTTGAGGGGCTTCAGTGTTGAAGTCCTATTCAAAGAAAATAAACTGTTTATTTTTTAAGATATAAATGTCACAAAGATGATGATATTTGTGATATTAGTTTATTATAAAATTTATTTTATTTGTGTTATTCAAACATTTAAAAAAGAGGGTAAGCCCCTTGAGAAGCAACATCTCGTTTTTAAGAGGGTCCTTTACAAAAGTAGATGAAAGGCAATTAAAAAAAAAAAAAGCAAAACCAAACAATACAATCTAAAAAAGTTTATTTTCTTCTTTTTGACTTGTTGAAAACCCAAAGTGCTGAAAAAATGTCCTCATATTTCACGTCTCTCTTTTCATACATTTTACATTTAGGAAACCAAAGCCAGTGACATGAATAATTCCCTTGCTGTGTGGTGTCTGTGTGCGTGCATGTGCGGGCATGTGTGTGCATGTGCGGGCATGTGCGCGTGCGTCTCTGTGTGTTAATCCCTTTAGTTTTGTTGCTGATTTTCTTCGTCAAGCGTGAGCGAGTAATTAATCAGATCTGAAATGAGATCCTGCAATTAAAACCCTTTTGTGCGTGTGTGCGTGTACAACAGTGTGTGTAGGAGTGTGTCAGCAGTCAAGCCTCAATGAGTTCTGACAAGCAAATATATCAGCGTGCTCCTCATCATCACTTCCTCTCTGCATCTTCTCCTATTCTTTGCCCCCTTTTTTGTCTTCCTGTGTCTCATAGAGTTATTATTAAACAAATGTGATGAATTCTGATTCTTCAGCGCCTTTCAATCATTGCTGTTGGTAACTTAATCTACAAATTAGGTCTGGGGTGCTTGTGGGGAGGCTGGGGAGGCTTTCTGGACCTTTTTTGAGCAAAGGCATGTTTTTTTGCGCTGATATAATTCTGGCTCACACCACTGACATAAAATGACACAAAGTGACACTCTGAAGACTTGTGATTTAGAACATAGTTGTTGGTACAATCTCTAAATTAAAGTTAATAATTCAGTGTGAAACTGTTAGGTAAACTGATATCCTGGGAAGACAAAGAAAGCTGTTCCTTTGCAGCTTTCAGCCTCGCTCTGATTTTAGCTTCATCACAGTCAGACTTGAAACAGTGGAGATCGCAGAAAGGTTGTGAAGAAGTGAAGCAATGTCGAAAAAGCTTTGTGAAATTACTTACTCAAAAACTGTCCAAATGAAGATGATCAAGGTTCAGCTTTGAACAACGGTCTTGTTTCAGCTTTCGGTGTTAAGGTCATGTCCTCTCCAACAACTGCTGCTGAGCTGGACCGGTCCCTGAGAAACTCAGAGTGTCTATGAACATAAAATAAAATGTTTCTCCTGAAGAATATGGTAGGTTTGTATGCTCCTTTCATTCAGATGATCAACTGTATCAGACAGGGATGCCAGCTTTGCACACCATCTCTCGGTTGTTTGAGATTCTTCCCGTCTTAACTCACACACACCAGCAGCCACCCTCACTTGAGACAACCATCACACCTCTATATGGAGCAATGAGGCTTTATGCTGCTTCACACAAAGATTCAAAGTTCATCGTGTGAACATCGTTGTCCAACAAAGGGAATCCAGTGGTTCAGTCTTTGTCACAAAGACCTAACAATGCCAGAAACAGTGAGTAACAACAGAATCAGGGTTTTTGTCTTTCCCTCTGCTTACAAAGCCTCTGGTGGGCCTTAGCACACCTGCTGCTAAATCAGTGCAACCTGTGCAACCCATCTCTGTCAAGATATTCTGACATGGCCTAAAAGACTTCCTCTCCTTGTGACAAAGCCACATAAGTGTATCATGTTTTCTGTATTTTACACCCTATGAGGTGAAGAGGTCCTATGTTTACCTTTTATTTTAGTGTATGTGTTTAATTTGGGTATTTGTGTACCGGGGATGCCGCTGACGTCACTCCTCACAGCTGATGCGATCAGCTGGGGTGCGTTAACACACGGCATGGCTTCCGGGTTAAAAAGGGACAGACAATGTGGGCAGGAGGCCTAAGGAGAGTGAAAACTCTGACGAGACGGAAAGGGAGACTACGAGGGCCCTTCCAAGGAGCAAGAACGCACGGAATACCCCGGAAACCGACCATCGGGAGTTACAGAGGAGGATCTGACGTGGACCTTTCAAAATACTGCCGCGGGGATTATTATTAATTTCTTTTGGGGATGGACGTGGCTGGAAAGTGACCGAGAGCAAACGGAGACTCCCTGACGTTAACCCGAAGGACGGGGTGAGATCATTTCAGTTTTTCTTTTTCTTTTGACTTTGGGAGGAATTTTTAAGTTGGAGCGCTTACGCGCGTACAGATGGAAGTCGCTAGACGGACAATAGGGAATCATTGTAAACACGGGCACGTACCTATAATGTAATCGGGTGCGCGATTTATGGAGTGTGATTGGGTTCAATGAAATTATGATGGTTAAAGAACATTTGTTGATTTAAGTGGATGTTTTTTTTGTTCATGTGTGTTCCATAGTCAACCCACGACAGATATATTAAGACTCTAAATGAACTGTAGAGTGTTACATATGGTGGCCAGTATGGGGATTTAATTTATCCTTTTTGTAATTTGTTTTCAAGTGTGTGTGTGGGGTGATCATTTACGTATATATTACTTCTAAGAATTCTAGTAAAGAAGTTACTGAGACACAAAGCAGCAGAAATGGCTGAGGCTGAAACAGAGTTAGATTTCACCGCGGGGCCATTTGTTACCCGCAGACGAACTTCAGATGGAGAATTATCATCATTATTAAGTACCTTATACCTGCATAACAGTGAGGATGAAGGGTCGGTACAGGGGGATAATGGGGATGCTGTGAATGATGCTGCTGAGGTTATAGTTGCTGAGACAGGAGAAGCTCCAGTTGCTGAGACAGAAGAAGCTCATACACAAGAACAAAACTGTCAAACTGAGAATGACAATCTAGCTCAGGAAATGGCAGCACTTAAAGATCATGTGAAGGAATTAGAGGAAACTTTCAGAGCATCTGTCACAAGCTCTCTTAACCGCGAAAGTAATTTCAGGGAGTATGTGGACATTAGCTTTGCTAAGCTAGAAAAAACTTTAACGTCCAGCATAGAAAAACTTGAGAAGGATGTGGTGAACTGTTTATTGCGAAGAGATGAGAAATGGCAGAACCAACTAAAGAAACTTAGGACTGTTAGTACCCCTCTACCTCGGCGAACAGTAGCCATATCCACCGAAACAGATTACACTGTAACACCCACACCCCGTCATTCACACCAAATAAGTCAGTCTGGTGCAACCTCCTTTTACTCCAAACCTCCTGTTCGGTTGGATTTTCCCACGTTCGGTGGTCCGCAGACCTCGGATGCGCTGAATTTCATTGAACAGTGTGAAAACTATCTTGACCTTAGACCCTTATCAAATCACGAACTGTTAGGAGCCCTGTCCGCGGTCCTGAAGGGACCCGCTTTAAGCTGGTGGAAAGCCACTAAACCTGTTGTGCAGGATTGGTTGACATTCAAGGAGGCTTTTTTATCCGCTTTCCTGCCAACTGATTATTTAAGTGAAGTGGAAGAGCAATTAAGAACAACTGTGCAGAGGCCGGAGCAGTGTTTACGTGACTTTGCCTATGACTATAGGGCTTTGTGTCTGAAGTGGAAACGAGACATGACAGAGGAAGAGATAGTTCGACGGATACTTAATAACATCAACCCCAAGGTGGCCGGCTGTTTGCGTGGGACCGTTTCATCGGTAGCCCAGCTGGTAAAAGTAGGTTCAATGGTGGAGAAGGACTGTTCAGGAGCTAAAGAGTACTGGCAGAAGGTGCATGCTGGAGCTGATAGACAACCCAAAAGACAAACTGACCGGAAAATGATGCCAAAGGGAGCAATAGGGGTCACAGTGGGAAAACAGAACCCACAGAAAGGTTGTGAGCCTAAACTTTTAATGATCCCAATCACCATACGGGGGGTGAAAGTTGAGGCTGTAGTGGACACTGGGAGCACGTTTACATTGATGAGGAATGGTTTATGGAGAGAATTAGCTCGGAACGAGGAAAGCATTCAACCTGCTGAAAGACAATGGTTTGTCATGGCGGATGGAACAGTGCATCAAGCCCTTGGTAAAAAGACCATTTGTCTAGAAGGACAAGGGGGACAGTGGCCATTGTCTGTCCATATAATGGAAGATGTACACCTTGCCTTTCCTTTAATCCTGGGTTTGGATTTTCTTTCAAGATCCGGTGCCATTCTCAACTTGGCTAAGAATTCATACGGCTTAAGATCTGACCAAGGTTATGTGTATCATGAGTTCGGTTTGCCAATACAAGTGCGGTCCAGAGATCACTACTCAGCCAACCCCTCTTTGCCATCAGTTCAGCTTTACTATGCTATTCAACCCGGAAAACTTCCTCCATGTTGGGCAGCCACCACCACACCTGACCCAGTGACCTATGACACAGATTTTCCTGAGTTGCTGAAAACCCTGATTGATGATTGGCCTACAGTCACATCAGGAGTTTTAGGGAAGACCAATGTAGAAAAACACACTATTTTCTTAAAGGATGATGTACCAGTCAGAAGTAGAGCTTACAGAGTTTCTCCTTTAAAGAAGAAGGTGATCGAGGAACATGTAGAAAAAATGCTGCGAGAAAACATCATAGAGCCCTCGCAGTCGGCCTGGTCATCTCCTGTAGTCCTAGTGAACAAGCCTGATGGATCCTACCGGTTTTGTGTGGATTACAGGAAGATCAATGCCAAGACCCTGCCTGACGCATATCCTATGCCACTTGTTCATGACATCTTGGAGTCACTGGAAGGCGCCTCCTGGTTTAGCTCCTTAGACCTCCAGGCAGGTTATTGGCAGGTAGAGATGAATGACAGTAGTAAACCAGTCACTGCTTTTACAACACACCTGGGCCTTTTCCAATTCAAATGCATGCCTTTCGGATTGCGGAACGCAGCAGCAACATTTCAACGGCTGATGGAGAAAGTTTTAGGACAGTTGAGAGGACGGATATGTTTTGTATACATTGACGACATCATTGTGTATTCAAAGACAAAAGCAGACCATCAGAGAGATTTGGCCACTGTATTTCAAAAGCTGCAGGCTGCCAATCTTAATTTAAATATGAAGAAGTGCCATTTTTTCAAAAGGCAGTTGAGGTTTCTGGGTCACCTTGTGTCCGAGAAAGGTGTGGAGATTGACCCAGACAAGACCCAAGCAGTAACCAATTTCCCTGCTCCCAAAGACCTAAAATCCCTCCAACGATTCTTAGGCTTAGTTGGATGGTACCACAAGTTCATACCTCACTTTGCAGATATAGCCGCTCCTTTGCATAATTTAAAGAAAAAAGGGGTTGAGTGGAGATGGACTGAGGAATGCCAGGTCAGAATGGATATGTTGAAAAAAGCTTTACAAAGCCCTCCTGTATTAATTCAACCTAACCCAATGCTTCCTTTCCAAGTTCACACAGATGCTAGTGAGGTGGGTCTTGGAGCAGTTCTGACCCAAGAAACAGAAAAAGGTGAGGGAGTCATCGCTTATGCTTCCCGACTGCTTAATGGGCCAGAAAAGAACTATTCCACCACAGAGAAGGAGTGTTTGGCTGTAGTTTGGGCAGTGGAGAAATGGCGACACTACCTAGAAGGACAGGAGTTTCTCATATATACAGACCATGCAGCATTATCATGGGCATTCAATTGTCCAAAGTCATCTTCCCGGTTGACGCGCTGGACCTTACGTTTACAGCAGTTCAACTTTAAAGTGCTCTACAGGAAGGGATGTCTCAATCAGGTTCCTGATGCCTTATCAAGGGTATGGGAACCAGAGGTGGGAACCAGAGGTTATAACAACTTACTACAGACCGGTGAACATTATGAAAACAAGTCTGCTCCGTGCTTAAAGATCACAAGGAAGAGTTCCACCGATTTACCCACAACCTTAGCAGAGATAGCCGAGGCCCAGGCTAAGGACTCAACAGTGAATGACCTATGTCAGTCTCAGTTAGTGAACCCTCCTGCCGACCGGATCAGTTTTATTAAACATCAAGGGGTCGTGTATCGACGGGTTCCTCTGGGAGATCAAGGAACAAAATTCCAGTTAGTGGTTCCTAAGTTGCTAATCTCAGACTTCCTAAAGTATTTTCACGATAACCCTCTAGGAGGACATCTGGGACAACTAAAAACATTGCTGCGGGTCTTGGAGGTAGCATGGTGGCCTAATGTGCGTAAAGATGTATGGGAGCATACAAAAAACTGTGAGGTGTGTCAAAGAACCAAAGCGGATAACCGAAAACCATCAGGTTTATTACAAAACACCTCTGTGTCTCTGCCGGGAGAGATGTTGGGAATTGATATCATGGGACCTTTCCCAAGAAGCAAAAAGTCCAACACCGTTCTTCTAGTGGTTGTTGACTATTACACAAAATGGGTGGAAATGTTTCCCCTCAAAGATGGCAAAACACCCCGGGTTGTAAGAGTCCTACGGGAAGAAATATTTACGCGTTGGGGGGTACCAAAATACTTGGTGTCGGACAGGGGTCCTCAATTTACCAGTCATCTGTTGAACGAACTCTGTAACAACTGGGGAGTCATACAGAAATTAACCACCAGCTACCATCCTCAAACTAATCTGACAGAACGTTTCAACCGAACCATAAAGACCATGATTTCCTCCTTTATCGGCCAGCAACACAACACCTGGGACCAATGGATCCCTGAGTTCCGCTTTGCCATAAATACAGCTCAACAGGAAACAACAGGGAAAACCCCTGCAGAGTTAGCCTTAGGACGAAACATACTTGGCCCACTGCAGAGGTTAATTCAAAAACCTCCATCACCTGAACAGTTGGGGTCGTACAACCTGGTAGAGCGGCAACGTAAAATGGCAGAGGAGGTCAAACGGAGAGTGGGGTTGCATCAGGCTAGACAAGCTAGGTACTATAACCAACGGAGGAAAGATGCGCACTTTCTTCCGGGTAACCTAGTCTGGGTCCGAACACATCCACTTTCCAAAGCCACTGATAAGTTCACAGCAAAGCTTGCGCCTAGATGGGAAGGGCCAGCAAAAGTACTACAAAGATTAGGACCTGTTAATTATAGGGTTGGTTGGGGTGACCCACAGAAGGAAGATACCGTCCATGTGGTTAATTTAAAAACCTATCATGGGTTAAGTCCTTAGAAGCCTTCGGCTGGAGGGGGGGACTATGTGACAAAGCCACATAAGTGTATCATGTTTTCTGTATTTTACACCCTATGAGGTGAAGAGGTCCTATGTTTACCTTTTATTTTAGTGTATGTGTTTAATTTGGGTATTTGTGTACCGGGGATGCCGCTGACGTCACTCCTCACAGCTGATGCGATCAGCTGGGGTGCGTTAACACACGGCATGGCTTCCGGGTTAAAAAGGGACAGACAATGTGGGCAGGAGGCCTAAGGAGAGTGAAAACTCTGACGAGACGGAAAGGGAGACTACGAGGGCCCTTCCAAGGAGCAAGAACGCACGGAATACTCCGGAAACCGACCATCGGGAGTTACAGAGGAGGATCTGACGTGGACCTTTCAAAATACTGCCGCGGGGATTATTATTAATTTCTTTTGGGGATGGACGTGGCTGGAAAGTGACCGAGAGCAAACGGAGACTCCCTGACGTTAACCCGAAGGACGGGGTGAGATCATTTCAGTTTTTCTTTTTCTTTTGACTTTGGGAGGAATTTTTAAGTTGGAGCGCTTACGCGCGTACAGATGGAAGTCGCTAGACGGACAATAGGGAATCATTGTAAACACGGGCACGTACCTATAATGTAATCGGGTGCGCGATTTATGGAGTGTGATTGGGTTCAATGAAATTATGATGGTTAAAGAACATTTGTTGATTTAAGTGGATGTTTTTTTTGTTCATGTGTGTTCCATAGTCAACCCACGACAGATATATTAAGACTCTAAATGAACTGTAGAGTGTTACATCCTGTTTTTTTAGCAGTAGGCTACCATGCTAAAATAGAAACAAAACAAGTTAGCTCAGAATGTCCACTAACACTCAATGACTGATCAGGCTGCTATGTTAATTTCTCATTGATGCGTATCTTATGCAAAACCACAATGTTAATGTCTGCAGTCATGTAAAAAAATTCTGGCACTAGTGTTATCTGACAGAGGGACTTTAGCTCCACCTTTCACAGCATCAGGGCTGAGCATGTCATTTACGATGGCTTTCAGATTTAGCTAGACGTTTATGACAGGTTGGTTGCTTTAAGGGTTCTCTAACATAGCTTTGTATTCTTTCTCAAAAAGGTGGTTGTTTTTCTGTACTTTCTGTGGGGCACAAAATAGTCTGTAGCTTGTTTTGAAGGGTTGGGTGCTTGAAGAGAGGAGGTGAAGTTCAAACTTGTTTGGCACCATAGTGCTGTTTGATAGCTTCTCACCACAAGCCAAGCATAATGGAGTTGGTGTCATAACCCATATCAATGTTTTAGAAAACACAGTATTTACTCGATCTTCACATCATAAAGACAAAAAGACAATCCTTCATCTGGCCTTCAATGGGGTCAGAATTTTGTCTGAAGCCATTTGTACGCCACTACTTGATGTAGAAAGATATTATATTACTCTGACACACACTTTATTATGCCTATAGATCATCCATCCATCTTCAGAAGCTGCTAAAATTCCTTTAAGGGTCATGGGATTGCTGAAACCTAACCAATGTACTGTTGGGGGTGGGGTGTACACCTAGAACAAGTTGCTTTGACAGCTGCCTTCAGTTCTGGTGTCACTCATTTTCACAGTCAAAGATTCATGTCAGCAGCAACACAGTGGTCACTTTTTGGTACCAGTGTGGTCAGGTGAAAAGTCCTGCAGGAACATGAAATCAGCATCTGCACATAACGTGTCAGCAGGGGGCAGCAGGAAGGGCTGTTGGATTTCCTGGTAGACAGTGAGCCTGGCTATCTTCTGTTTCACCCAGGTGCTTGGAATTATGCTTGAAGAATGTGCGATACCCACAGTGAAGTATCAACTCGCTAAACTCAGCTGTATTAAGGACCAGTCATGCCTTTTAACTCGTGTCCCAACTGAAGCCGGTGTTTATCAGTACCCCGATCTCTCTGGCCTTTCAGATGGTTTTACTGTCTTGTCTTTGATGTTTGCCATATCCTTCATGTTCAATCGAAATAAGCAAAAGTGGACCCTGAAAAGCAGTGACTCAGGATGGAGAGAATGTAGCAGTTTGATATTCACAGAGTCCTCCAGACAGCGTCCAAGAGTATTCTGGGGAGACAGAGAGAGACACAGTCAGATGTCCGAGTAAATCCAAAACGAGATAGTGGAGGGAAACTTGACGCTAATCCTTGTAATCTACAAATAAAGTTCTGGATCAGAGAGCAGGAACAGTCTCACCAGCAAATCCAGGAGGGGCAAGCAGAGATCCAAAGCAGAGGAACCGGAGAGTGAAAGAAAGGTCAGAAGGTCAAAGACGTGAGCGTCGGTCGAGACGAGGTAGAAAACAGGCAAAACTGTTATTCTGGATAACAACTGACCACTGTCTGGTAACAACAGGGAAGCACATGAGTCTCAAAGAGCAGTCCACTCAGGTGATATGCATCTGCTAACCGCAGCAAGATGAGGCGGGGCTTAATCCTACAGCTTGATGTGTGCAATCATAACTGCTTTCGTCAGAATCTTGTCTATCTTTAGAGATGAATTTGTCTTTAACTTTCCGCAAGCAATCTTTGGAAGGTTTTGCTCACATTTGTGAGAAAATAAGGCGTCAAGTAAACCTTATCATAGCCCAAATGACTAACTTGTCCATCCAAGTCACTCGACGCATGCCCATTTCCATCCATTTTCTGTACCGTTTTTCCCTTTTGGGGCCACGGGGCTGCTGGAGCCTATCCCGGCCTCTTGGGCGAAGGCAGGGGACGCCCTGGACAGGTCGCCAGTCTGTCGCAGAGAAGAATGTCCTCAATCACACGTCCATTCACTCTCACAGTCACACCTATGGACAATATAGAGTTGCGAATCAACCTATGAAGCATGTTTTTGGACGGTGGGAGGAAGCCGGAGATCCCACCGTCCACGCATGCACAGGAGAACATGCAAACTCCACACAGAAAGGCCCCCCATTGATGTTGTTTTTCATGTCCCCCAGCCGGGACTCCCCTATATTGGAATCAACGCCAGTTCATTTTACCATGGCTCCTGGGAAAAAACGTTCTGTGGCTCAGGATCGTTTCAACTTGGTGGAAATGACCCAAAGGTCGTGAGTTTGAGATCAGCATCTTACAATTTTGCCTTGCGTTTATTTTCTTCATGTGATGTATGTGTTGCAGTGTCAAAACATACATTGCGTTTTTTTATTATTATTTCCACATTGAACCAGATGCCGCTATTCTGTGTGGTTTCAAAGCCCCAAATGGTTGTTTCCTTTTTCCGGCACAATTACATGAACCCTGTGAAAGCTTCATGGGGCTTCTACTCCCATCCCTACAAATGACCTTTTCTGGCCTGCCGTACTTGTGAAAGGTGTCAATGACCATCTTATGAACATCTGTCAGGTTCGTAGTCTTACCCATAATTCCAGTGTCCACTGACCCAGACTATAGCTGCATTTACACTGCAGGTCTTGATGCCCAAATCCGATTTTATGACTATCCGATTTTTTTTATGACCTGCTTACATCATCTTTTAAAAGTGACCCCTGTCCAATTTTTGCATTTACACAACAATGCTGAAACTATCAAACGTAGACTTTCTGAGGACCACGTAGCAGCATTTCCACCTTCCGCGGACCTGTCACCTGAGCACTGACCGCGCGGATTTAAAAAATTCTGAGCGAGCAGGCCCTTAATAATAATAATCATAACAGTAATAAAAGCACATTTAGAAGATGCGTCCAAATGGCAAACGTTTAGCATGGCGAACCCCCCCCCCCTTTGTGTGTGTGTGTGTGTGTGTGTGACTGCGGTTGTCATGGAGGCAACGCTGTGACGGAGGGAGGCGTGGCCTTGGGCGTCCTGGATGAGGCAGGAGAGGGGATGCTTGGGAGAGGAACAAGGAGGGCTGCTCAGCCGGCGTAGGTGCTCTCTCTGAGTTTGGAATGAGGAAGTGTTTGCAGACGTTGTGCTGGACTAACAGGTTGATCTAAGCAAAGAAATAAACGGCTTCTAGCCCGTTCCAATGGTGTCCCCCTTGATTAGTTACCGTTTGCGTCCCGACCGGGACCGGACAGGAAATGTCCGACTACAATGTGAAGCCTGAGGCTGAAAGGTAACACGCTGATGGGACTCCAGCTGTGCTCGAACAGCAAATCATGGTTGCATCAGTTTTTGAAAGTTTAATTGTTTTTTAACAATTTTGTTGACCTTGATCAATAAGGCTTTGGCTATGATGTGTTTAAATAGATTTATTCCATTTCACACTGCCTCAGGTTAACAAACATAAAAAAATTGCATTAGAAATAAGAACTATAAATGCTTTTATTAAACAAAATGAGTTCATTTCAGCAGTAATGGTCCAGGTTCCTCTCACATGCTGTAATCACAAACCTGCCTGCTCACACAGAGCAGGTTCACTAGAAAAGGGGATTTCTCTGAGCAGTTTGACACAGAAACACATCCCATCCATTCCGGTCTGAGAATAATGTCTATTTAATTTCCATGAGGACCCTGGGCTAATTGACTGTCAGTTAGTGAACAGAGTGCTGTCGGATCCATTCCATGCTCATTTTAAGGGAATTAGCCGGCAGAGTTCTCATATTGCAGCAGGAAAGAAGCAACAGACGATGAATGCTCAAATCCTGCCTTTCTATTCTAATAGAAACTAAATGAGACCGAGCTCTTCCTGCACGTTGGCATGACTTCAGTTAGAAATTCCAGGTCATGTGTAGACTTTGTTTATCAACTGACTTTAACCTGGGGCGAAGGCCCAAAAAGTAAACGCCTACAGTAGAAGGAGGCCATAAATGTTGGATGACTCTTTTATAGCAGACAAATACCTGGACCTTAAGGATTTCACCACTGATGTGCAGGACAAGACACATAGTCTTGAAAAGGCCTCTGCTGGACAAAACCTTGTAGCTGCTTTCTAGAAAAAACTCAAACTATAGGCCGTCTCTCACAGCCACTATACACATATTGTTCACTGTCAGCGTTTTTTGGTACATGTGTGATATGTGTCATTTATGAGTGTTTCCTCCGTTCGTCATTCGTCAATGTGTGCAGCGAGGGTTTTGGCCAACGGATCATTTACGTGAATTCGGTTTTGAGCTGTTCAAAATTTTTGGCTCAGTTGAGAATTACGTAGTCAATGCATATTTAACTTAGTTTAGACGCAATTATTACGTACATCTTATGCAACTGAGCCGGATTTTCGGCTTTCCCCAACCTTTCCATCCACATTTGTCTAACACACTGTTTACGCATGAACCACAAATGCATGACTTTTATATCGCATCTTAAGTAATTAAATTGTAATTAAAAAACGCTTCTGAGAAAAAACAAACCTATTCATCTTCATTATCCGTTTGTTGTTGTGCATGGTAAAGGGCCAACAAATGCAGGCAACCACACAACCACAATGACACCAATCCACCTGTGAGGCCCTTGTTTGGACTGTGGGAGGAAGCCAAAGTGTCTGCAGAAAGCCCACAAACTTCCAAACTCAACATAGAAAGCAGCCAGCTGGGACTTGAGTGCTAACCACCACACTAGGATGACACTCCAAAAACAAAGGTATACAAGCAACAGAGTTAAGTCAACTGCTAGTATTTTAGCAGGTAACCAGTAATATGACGAGGGAATTTTAACCTGGACATAAATCCAATCATAAACAGATCTATTTGTGAATAAAAGTGTACAAGACACTCATCACCATGAGTGTAAGAGGACTTTCAGACGACATGATGTTGAGATGTCAGTCATGCTGAAATTCACATTCAGTTCAAATCATTTCTTTGTCTCTATTTTGAGGTCATTTTCTAGTTTTCCCTCCTGTGATTAAATCTGCCATTTTTAAATAACAAGGTCAAGAATTTCACATTAGAAGCCGTTTATTTCTGTCATTTCGGTTATTTTTGTACATATATTTTTTAAACCTGATGAACGTTAAAAAAGTTGAGACCACAAGCAAAGTCAAAGATCATTTTGTAGTTACCATTTGTGTGTGTTTTTGTGCTGTTTGCCTCACAGGTTTTTGTTCCTGTTTTTTTCTTTGCTGCTTTTCTGTGCTTTTTGTGTCACCGTGTCAGCGCTGCAACAGGAAAGGCCCCAGAAACTGTCTGCCCGTTCTTCATGGCTCATTTATGAACTGTGTTGAGTTTGTTGGAGCCAGGGGCATCCTGGGGGGGGATGGAGGGATTAAGGGTCACTACTGAGTATTTTAACCAGCGGAGCTTTGCTGAGTGAGAGCCTCAGCGTGTGTGAACAGCTTTCAAATGAGCTGCTGGGAACGTCAATCTTGAAAATCACAGAGCAAATGGAGTCATCATGGAGGGAAATCAGCCTGTTAAAGTCAGCTCTGGCACGGATTTTACAGATAACTTTAAAAAAAAAAACAGTACTGTCTTTAGATAGCATGTCCACTGCCCCCTGCTGGACAGCACTCTCACTGCTGGTGCTTCATGAAGCCTGTGTGATCAATGAATACTATTAATAGTATTTCTTTGGCACATAGGTTGGAAGACCAAAGTAACATCCTGAAATGTTTAGCTCTGGCTCATAATATTAAGTTAATAATATTTGTGTTTAGCAACATTTCTGTACTGTGTAAACTTAGCTAGAATTCTGTCCTCATGAAGATATTTCTTCCAATAACCTTTTTATCTGTGATAGCTTTGTAAAAATGTCATTATATGCTTTCAGCAGACCTGGTGTTTAACACAAAACAGTCTCCAGGTTGGGTCACTGATTACTATCTGGATGTTTTTCAAGCCACTAAAATGTTTGTTTTGTTGCTTTGTGTTGCTCATGGGCAAACAGGATTAACTGGAACAAACTGATCAAAACGGGGACAGTTCACCAAATGACGGCATGCAGGGAAGTTCTGCTGAGCCTGTACAACCCCAAATTATCACCCTTCCACCGACATCATGACAACTGCATGACAGCTAACCAAAACCTGGTTTTGAGATTATCTGGGGTTTGCTGGAACTTTGCCATCCTCAGATATAGTAAAAATGTTACTTTTATCTCTGTTAATGACAGTTTTTTGGTTTTTACAGAGTCCCAGTCTTGTAGGATAGTTCACAACCATGTAGTATTTTTCTGATTGTGATCCTATTGCATCTAAATCAAGGCCTGCAGATGCGATCTACTTTCTGGAAAGTCAGATGGCGTGCTGGTGCAGGGACTTCTGCTTCTTTGTGAAAGTGAAACTATTTTGTCTTGTCTGCTTTAAAAATCCCTTTTGGAAACACAGAATGGATTTCAGATTGTTTAAAAGTGAATCACAAAATCCTTTCCTCTTCAGTTTTCCATATTTGTCCTCTTTGGTATGTGATTCCTTAATAACAGTAAAAGACAAACCTAGGTTTTAGTAAACGTGCTGATGATGATCATTAGCTAATGAAAAGCAGAAAGAGTGGACATGCCTTTATTAGAGTATTTCCATATTTTGATTTTATAAATATTATTTTACCAGCAAAGAGAGTACAGAGATGTTCAGTTAGGAGAGGCAGATGAGACAGTGCCTCACCTACAAAATATAGCTTAAAATACATCTATTGAATAAATGAAAATACTTTTTTCAATTAAAAATATAACTTAAATATAAATTCTATGATTACTTTTTTCTGTGTGGTTTTTCAACGTGTCTTTGGGTAAAAAGTAGGGAATTTATGCATTTCCTGCTTTACTATTTTGGTCTGTCTCACCAACTGTTTGATTCCAGTGGTGCAGTTTGGGACTCATTTAGTCTTTTTATCCTCTAAAAATGCTCATTAGAAATACACTAGATGAGGCCCGCAGTACGCCTGCCTCAAGGCAGAGGGCGCTGGTGGTCCCAGAGAATGTGACACCGCGGCTAAAGAATAATAGAATTAGGTGCAGCGAGTAAAGAGCAGCTGTTGTTATTTTTTAATATCGTTCAGCATCATTTTCTAAATGGAGGATTTTGTTTCTAAGCTCAGGAATTTGTGGAAACCGTCACTCTGAAGGAGCGGCACACGGACTATTTTAGTAAGAGTAAGTCAATAATGAAAAGATTGGGGATTTTTTTATGCTACAGTTTGTAAACAGAAGAAAAATGTTGAATTATAATTTAAAACAAAACCCTTTACCTGCTGCCAATTCAATGTTGAACGAGCTGCTCTGTAGGGTTCATTTGTCTGATGACGTCAGCGCCTCACCGCCGTTAACCTCACCACACGTCACTGGTGGTACTATATAGTTTGTCAGTGACGTGCGCTGAGGTTAATGGCTGGTGAGGCACTGACGTCATCAGTCATATTTACAAACATATGAACCATACTGAGTAACTTATTTACCATTTGATTGACAACAGTTAACGTGTTTTGTTTAAAATATAATTTCAACATGTTTTTTTTTTCCATATACAGTGATCCCTTGCTATAACACGGTTTACTTTTCACGGTTTCGGTACTTCACGGATTTGCATCGTGCATTGTGTTCTGCATTCTGATTGGCTAGAAAATCACTCCGCTTCTTCTCTACCTGTGCGTCAATAACGTTGCAGTTTAATATGTGCACGTACGTAAAACAGCAAATTCTCTTGATGGTGGCATGTCAGTGTATAAGGATCTTTTTGCAAAGCAGAAAAAAGAGCGACAACAACTGCCTATCACTGTGCTCTTCTCCCGAACAAACACAGCTGCACCGCGGCTTCAGAAGTCAGGATGCAGCGGCTGCAACACCTGAGTCACTATTTGTCCCACTGTACTTTGTATTTTTTTCATAATAATTTTACATTTTCTCCCGTTTCATCTAATCACTCGGGTCGCGGTGGGCGGGGCTAATCTCCGCGATTTCAAGCCTTCTGCTCACATTGATTATTAAAAATTATTATTTGACAGTACAGTACAGAAGTTATTTGTCTAAAAAACGTTTCTAAAGCAACAAACGTTATTATCGTCTTACCTTTACTTGTAAATAAAGTCCATAAGCCGCTCCTTCTGAAGAAAATGACTTGCCGCTTGCTATCACTTCAATTACTTTTTAGCGTCATAATCTCAGGGCTCACCAGCGCCCCCTAACATGAGGCACGAGAACTTCTGGCCTCACCCAGCGGCTTTTTGGCCGGCGTTTAGCGCTCAGCACAAGAAACACGTCCCTCACATACAGTTATTTATCAAAACAAACACTGTACATCATATACATCTGCTAAATTATGTAAACTCAGCTCATATAGTACAAGTGAATGAACCGACATACAGAGAGACAGCAGTACCGTCTGACTGCATAGGTATTGCGCAATCCAAGGTGAGGCTCAGCGGGCTGGTGCCTCATCGCACGTCGCTTCTTAGTATCTGAACGGCAAATGCGGAAATTCAGCGATTTTGAAAAGAAAAAACACCCAAAAATGGTACATTTAAATGGAAAATGACTGCAAAGCACAAATTACTGATTAAATATAATAAATGAATTTACTTTTTCTCTTTTCTTCCCATAATGATAGGTGAGGCACAGCCACAGCCTCACCTGCCTCCCCTGACTGCACGTCACTGTAGTTTGTGTATTAGCACAATCTTAGGGCCTACTAGGGTAGACCAGGAGATTTAATCAAAGTACTTTTAAAAAAAAGAAACAATTCAGTTTTACTAATTGTCTTATTACATCCCTAAGTTATTTTCTGAGGCTGCCAAATTTCAAATCAAATAAGGGGAACAATAAATGTACATAAAAATAAAAAATATTATTTTTATAAAAACATCCCCGTAAGTCTAAACAAAATAAAACGTACCCGTTAACGGGACGAACATCTTTATTTTGTTCTGTTTTCAAATGTTCATGGTGGAACTGCCTCCCACATGCGTCTGCTATTACAAAGCTTCACTGATTCCTGGTTCCTGTTGGATCCACTGTGAATCCATAAAGGAATTCTGATTCTGATTCTGAACCCAAAGACTCTTGAGCTGTTACTATTTCCAAGTTAACATGAGAATCCGGGCTTTCAGCCTCGACACTCAGAACTCCAACAGCTCTGCTTTTCTGAGCCATTTTCCTGCTAAATAACTTCCTTCCATTGTTGTTAAATAATCTAACGTCTGCATTTAAGCTGCTCATCTGAATCCTTGAGTGTGGATTGAATGGGCCTATTTACACTGATTCTGTTTCTACTTTCCTCACAGTTTGCTTTTGATAAAGGTGCTCGAGCTCTGGGCCGAGCAGAGAGGAGGGTGTTTGACAGAGCAAAGCCCTTATTTTATCTGAATGAATGTGAAATCCCTTTAGAATGATCACGCATCATAAACAGTTTTCAGTTTGTGTTGGGATGAAGTGACAGTAGAAAAGCAGCCACGTCTGGTGATAAACAAAATGTGAGCCGTTTTCTGCACCAGACATACAAGTTACATGTAGGAGAAGCTGCTTTTCATGTTAACATCTTTAACTCTCGTTTGCTGTCAGAAGCATCACATGCCGCTGAGATGCCATGTTTACCTGCCCTTTTCTGAAGGTAAGGTGAGTCAAACTTATCAGGCTTGTGCAGCTGGCCACGCCCCGTGGCGGTGTTGGTTTCTGGAGAACTGGCCAAGTGTTTGACTCCCTGAATGTCTCTGTGTTCCAGCTCACGGGATCCTCATCCAACTTTCTAATCTGTGAACCAAAATGAGATCCTCCTCAAGCACATTACTGTGATGGTGACCGGCAAAAGAGGACAGAACCCAAAATGATAACCAATCGGCAGAAACGGAGAATTTCAGTCTCAAACTGATGTTTGTAAAGAGGAGCCAGTGGGGGGAGGGGGCATAAGCCCTTCAAACCTGCTTAGAAGACACTTAACATGGAGATGACCAGAGGAGCACAGAAAGTACAGGGAGTCCCCTTAATGCGGTCCAGATGGAGTCCTGAACCTTGCGTTTGGTCTGATGGTCTGTAGTCAGACGGCCGTCTACCAGAGATTTCTGTTTTGAACCAAAGCTTGTAGAAAAACCCCACATGACTAAAGATCTTTTCACTCATTGGCCAGGAATTACAAGGTTGGAGAAAAGCAACAAAAGAAAGAATAATGGAAGTCCCAAACTTTTTAGTCCTTTTCAGGATAGTTCACTGATTCAAACTTTATATTTCTATGACCAGTTCTGAACGTCTGGATCACCGTCAGGTTCAACACTTTCTACTTTGGTGCGGTGGCGTGCTGCAGAGCGGTAACTGAGGAGAATGCGGCTAAGAAGCTACGCTGATGAATGTTTCTGACATATAGATTGTCGGGAAAACAGTGTGAGAATATTTATCACATTAAAAATGGTTTTAAAAATCCTGCATTCATCCGACCACATTTCAGAGAGTAGCCTGGTCTCATTGTTGCTTCACGATTGTCTTTCTGTTTACTGGCTGCTGTGGCCGATTTGGTCCAGTTGTTCCACTTCGAGCATGGAGCCAGATTCCTGAATGAATCAGACTGAAGGAACTCGAATCAAAGCTTGATTGGAAACAAACCAAGACCACCTCAAAAGATGGGTCAGAGAGCGGTTCCTGGTCCAGGACCAGGGTCCACTTCGGTTTATTTAGACTAAAGATTTGTTCCGGATTAATGGGGGGAAACGAACTCTGATTCACTTTAAGGAAACCAAATGTGTCCAGTCTGAATAGAGCCTAAGAAAGCATCTCCCAGAGAACGGTGAGACAGAAAAAAGAAGGAACATGTTATAGTTAGGGGTTTTCTTTTATTTGGTTTTGTTTTGTTGTGTTTTGTACTTATGTTTTGTCTGCTTTGTGCTTCTGCAGGGTGGCCTGGGGCAGGAGGCGTGGCTTTCTAGACAGGTGTCTTTGCACACCTGCAACCAATCTCCACTGTCCTTTAAAAGCCCTCTCCCTGGCTCTTCCAACCTGCCAGATGATTTCCCTTTCGTTGTGGCCTCACCCTTGTTTCCTGTGAACGCTGTCTGTGGCCTAGCCTCCTGCCTTCACCCCCAGTCTGCCTCCTTTGGTTTTGTTCCTGTGGTGAAGCAAATAAACCTCACTTTTCTGACACATCCAGTCTGACTCTGCTCTGGGATCCGTCTACACACCGTGACAGAACATTCTGGTTTACTGACAGGACCTACTTTGATTGTCTTTAGATCAGCGTAGATTAATGAATTTTCTGTTTTTCAACCAGTTGCTCTGTTTATAGATTTCAGAGTTCTGTCAACCTGCAGCAGGTTGACAAATATTTCTGTCTACTCCTTCCTGAGAGTTGCTCAGAGTAGTTTCACAAGTTAGTCCAAAGTTAGGTCTCCTTGTTAGAAAGTTTTCCTGGAGAGCTGTCTGACAGTCTGCTCAGGATGAGGACAGCCTGGGGCTTTCAGCTCAGACAGCTCACAGTCAGGATGCGCTGAACCCAGTCTTGTCAGTGTTTCACCGCCTTTCCAGTCTCAGGGTTAGTCCATTACCACATCGGCTTTGTTAAACAGGCCTCCTTCCCTTCATTAGCACACTCATCATTCCTTTCATGTGCTGTTTGTTTCCAGCAGTCTGGCTGTTGTTCTCATCCTGAGACAGAATCCCGTTTAGCGGGTTACACCCACTGTCATCCCGGTCCGCTCCTCCACCAAGGAGCAGAGTCTGTCCATCCACTCCCAGTCTGCCATGAAGAGAAAGTGTCATCTGCTTGTTGCATCTCTGAGGCTAGCCGTCTGTTGAAAGCCTTAGTCACATGACCTATAGAAGGTCGACCTGTCCGGGTTCTGAGGGTTTTTGGCCTTTTGTTGGGTCCGTAGTGGGTCATAGCGAGGAGCAGCCGCACATTAAAGAGCGAGGTGTGTCTTTCAGTTCCCTTGAGGCACGTGGGCCCACCTTTAAGGGACGTCATGAAGATGGAAGTGTATCATGAAGTATTGTAAGTTATATACAACTATAACACTGTTGATACGACGCTCTTATGCCACACTCTGGTCACAGTAAAGTGCGATTGCTGGTTCCACTGACCGCCCAAATGCTGCACACACATGTGCAGGTGGTATGTAAAGAGTATGCCTGTAGGATGTCCACACTAACTACCCTCTGATTGTATAATTGTCTCATTTCTCACAGTCAGGCTGCAGCATGGAGCGTGCACGTGTCACATGAACTGCACTAACAGACTCGTTGAGCATCCTGCAGACTTTGTGGACTGAAAAAATGAAAAATACGTACGTTGTGCCTGCATTTCACCTACTTCCCCCTTACATGTTGTTGAAGTGTTCAATACTACCGGCCCGTGTGCATGAACATTTTCAGTCTAAAGGTTCACCAAGTGATGCGGTTAAACAGCGTTGAGGGCCGCCGTGGGCTAAGCTGCGGCTTCTTTGTCCGACGCACGTTCCAATAAAAAGTCCCAAACGTCTGCCTGGCTGCAAAGTATTTCTTTTCTCCTGCAGGTTTCCAATCCATACAGTCCAAAAGCGATTGATAAATTAAATATTCCAGCAGTGACAGACTTCCAAACCACTCAAGTGACGCGGTCAACAAATTGTGATCACCGCAGCTCACCTCACTTCCTCATCCATTCTAATGCGTCGCCAGCGAGTAAGTGAGCACCTTTCAAACTTCGTGCCACACACACCCCCGGTGACACACCCACAACCTGATGACGCAGCGCTTCACCTGTGCCACCTTCATTATGGCTCCTACACCAAGTGTTTCACGATCTCAGAATTTCATGCGGGCTACCTGCATACCGTGTAAAGGTTTGCCTTTTTCCACCCTGCAGACAACCTGTTTCCATCTGGAAGGGCAGTTGTGACTACGGCTTTAACAACAGGTTTGGGTGGGGATTACCCTGAAGGGCACGACCTAAAGCTGATTACTCCACTGATGATCTGAGAACTTCCTGCCCTCTGAATGTTCTGCTGTGGGTGGAAGGAGGTGACTTGGCTGGATGTTTTTAGTTAATCAACAAAGGTTTAAGGATAGAAGATGCAGGCGTCTCTCCAGGTGAGCTGACCTCGGAACAAATCCTTCACAGAGGGAGGAGAGGACACTGACAAATGGCTTTTATCGTCCTCTCAAACAAGGTCAGCTCAATGCGAGGCCTGCTCAGCCAAGCAGGACCGGGCAAAGAAACTTCAGACTTGACATGTTGTGTGTCAAGAAGCCGGTTGCTTCTCACCAGGGTGGATTGCCATGGAAACTTATGCTGGGTTTCTAACCTGCTGTGGAGCATTTTGTGTTTGACAAAAGCGTCCAGAACACATAAAAGCTCTGCTGAATAACCGCTCAATTCCCTGAGTAAAAATAACAGAAGCTCAGGGAACAGAAATGCAATCGTTTAAGCTTTTTGGCCCCCCTCCCCAAGAGAAACAACTCTGAGGAAGGAACTGATCATGTAGAGCACAGATCGACTGAAGGGGCTAAGGTCGCTGTGTGCTCACATTTTCTGGATTAAGAAGCAGCATCTGGCTGTTTTCCTCTTATTGCTGCGTTGTTGGTTATTGTTTTGTTTTTTCACCAGTGTGTCACAAAAGAATAAAAACATTTGAACCTTTTCCCGCTCCACAAACAATTCAGTGACATTGCTGTCCAAAGCTCTCCCTGTTTTTGTTTAAATACTTTGCAATGTTTCTGAGGTGGAAACTTAAACTAGAAAGCCTAAAAACCTCAAATATAAAATACCTGAAAATACCAAATCATCTGGGAAATTCTAATCAAAAGACTAAAACCCAGTTAGTGACAAGGAAACTTTCATCATTTGTTTCTTTTCAGAAAGAAATATTTCAGAAAATCCTTATTCTTTCATGAAGGCCTTTCAGTCTCTAAAAGAACAGCTTCATTAGTCATCAAACCAACGACTTCTGTGAAAACAGAGGAGCTTTGATTTAGTAATGTTTTGCTGCCCCCTGGTGGTCACAGGTAGGAGTGCCAATTAAGCAATCAAATTAATTTCTGCAGTTCTTTTCATGTAAACAAGTTCAACACAAAGTGCTTCAGGTGCTCCAAGTGCATACAAACACACAGGCAATACAAAAATAGAAAATAAAAACACAAACAAAGGAAACACAAAGAGATTAAGGATGGAAATGATGATGAGGATAGTGTTGATGATGATGATCCAGAAATGTTATGCACAGATCGGTCTAAGCATTTACTTTTATCAATAGTGAATCAGTCATTTTAAATATTTGTATGTGTTTAAGATTATAATCCATCCATTTTTCTGTCTACATTTTGGAGTCACAGGGATGCTGGAGGCAACGCAGCTACCGTTGGGCAAAGGTGGGGTACCACCTGAACAGGAAAACACACTCGTACAATCGCACACTCACATGCACTCCTAGAGGCAATTCGATTAACCTACTGTATGCAGCATGATTTTGGACATGTGCACGAGGGGAACGTGCACACAGAAAGGACTCAGCTGGGATTTGAACCAGGGCTTTATTGCTGTGATGCAACAGCGCTAACCACTGCCCCGCTTTGCAGCCTTAGATTAAATTTATAATTATGTCATAAAAATAATTGTTATTTTTCTAAAGAAAAAAGAATTTAAACCCTCTTTTTTTCTAAAGACTTAGTTATGCGCAAAAAATAAAAAAATATGAGCATCACTGACTAAGGTTTAAACTACTCTGCTTCTCTGTAACGTGACCAGAGCTACACACACACACACACACCACATGCACACACACACACATGTAACCAAAGTAAAGTGATAGAATAGTAAAACATGTGTAAAAGCAAAATGTTTTGTAAAGTTAAACACATTTAAATAGAACATGACAAAAGTCAATTTGTTGTTTTCTTCCATTCTTCAAATGTTTTATATTTTCACAAACCTTCACATCTCAAGGTCGAATCTTGTCGAACGGAAGTGTTTCATCTAGAAAATGAACCCTTTGACATCTCAAAAAGCCTCCCCCTCACATGGCGGTCTTTAGAAAGCTGATGGTTTTTCAAAAAGTGGTTTCACGTGTTGTAGACCTCCACTAACTTATAATATCGCTGTTTCTTAACATTTCTGTTGAATAGCAGCAGAAAGGGCTGAGATGCAGTGTTCCAGGGATTTGATTCCTCTGTGCGGCGTGTGATGAGCACGCCACTTGTTTTGGATTGTGGTCGAGTGTGTGTGTGTGTGTGTGTGTGTGTGATTGTGTGTGTGTGGGGGGGGCAGCCTTCATTAGGAACAGACTAGCTCAACCCTGCAGCACCCACTGTGGTTTCATCAACTCCACACGTGTGCACAGATGACTGTCACTGCTCTGCTGTCTGCAGACACACTGCTGAGGAAAACAATGCTGCTGCAAAAAAACATCATCAAAGACTAGCTCTAATAAATATCAACCTATTTTTGATACAAAAATATATAGAAAATATATAGAGCTGCACGGTGGTGCAGTGGTTAGCGCTCTTGCCTCACAGCAAGAAGGCCTCCAGTTCAAGTCCCGGCTGGGGGACATGAAAATCAACATCAATGGGGGACCTTTCTGTGTGGAGTTTGCATGTTCTCCCCATGCATGCGTGGGTTTTCTCCGGGGTCTCCGGCTTCCTCCCACTGTCCAAAAACATGCTTCATAGGTTAATTGGCAACTCTAAAATTGTCCCTAGGTGTGAGTGTGAGAGTGAATGGCTGTATGATTGTTGAAATTCTTCCCTGCAACAGACTAGCGACCTGTTCAGGGTGTCCCCTGCCTTCGCTCATGAGTGGCCGGGATAGGCTCCGGCAGCCCCGTGACCCCGAAAGGGAAAAAACGGATAAGAAAATGAATGAATTGACGTTTCTTTTATGGGTTTAAGGGAAACAACTTCTGACTAAAAATTAATTAATATTTGATGTTTGCCTCACATTTTGAAGAGGTACAGACAAAAGAAACGTTTTTAATCTGAAAGTGAAAATCCTCAGGAGACGCAGAAAGTCCTCCACATTCGGTCATAGCAGCTGATCAAAACCACTTTAAAAATGGAGACAAGTTTCAAAGCTCATTTTTGAGGTTTGAAAAAATCACTGAGATGGTTTGAAAAGACGAATGACGCTTCAAAGTTTTTACTGGTTCCTGCAGAAAGACAGGGATGTAACAAATACAAAGGGATTGGGCTGATTAAAAGCTTTTTGGAAGTATGTGTTCATAGCCACACATTTCACACAGGATTGAACTGTTCTTCAAAGAACTGTGAGCTCTAGTCTTGCAGAGGCCGTTTAGAAAAGAAGCCATACTCAGCTGTAAGTCAGAAATACTAAACGGACTTGACTGTAAAAGGCAGAGGTCACAGTTGTTTTCTTTTCTTCTTCTCAGATTCTTTATGTGGCTTTGACTTAAGATTTATACAACATTTCCTAAGATTCAAAATCATTTGATGTTTATCCTTCCCAGCTGGATCTCTGGGTCCCAGCCTGCGTGAAGCCTTCTGGACCTCTGCAGGGCTGTACGGACGTCCTCGTCTCCTAGAGAAACTCTGATTCCTGACCCAGTGTGGAGAGGAGAACCATGAGAGAACAAAAGGAGACAGTTGGAGAGCAAAGCAGTCCTACACGTATGTGCAGCTCCACATGGCTGCACATGAATTCATACACTTCCTCACTAATAAGAGAAAATGTCATACAACCCTGTTGGATCAATTTGGTATTCCTGTTGTGAACTGTTGTTGGAAATGTGCTTGAAGTCTGATCATTGAAGTCAGTCCCTGTGACTCCAGTCTTTCAGGAAAGAGCCTGTTTGTTTGTTTGTTTGTTTGTTTGTTTGTTTGTTCTCATTTTCTGGGACTCAAATGTTGCTCATTCCTCACTAACCTGCCATTTTCTCTGTTGAGCAGCACGAAGGGGTCTGGTTTGAAGACCGCTTATCCCAGTACCGGATTAGCAGAAGGAGATGGATGGATGGATGGATGGATGGATGGATGGATGGATGGATGATGGATGGATGGATGATGGATGGATGAATGGATGGATGATGGATGGATGAATGGATGGATGGATGGATGGATGGATGGATGATGGATGGATGGATGATGGATGGATGGATGGATGAGCAGCAATGGGGAGCAGGTAAGGCTGGGGGTGTCAGGGAGGTGCACCAGCACAGCAAAGCAAACACCCCCCAGCCTTAAAATCTGAATCTAACAGCAGCAAAGAGAACGGAGACCACACTGGCATGAGGAAAAGAACAGGAACAGCGAGGAGAACCTGTGAGAGCAGAGAATGGACGGACTTCTCATACAGGAAGGGATGAATGTTTGGTTCAGAGCAGACAGAACACCTGAGGCCGTCTCCCCACGTTTATGATCAGGTTGACCTTCTGCTTGCTGCTCTTGCTCTCTTTTTTCTCCTTTATGGAAGAAGTGAGTCTTTTTCTCTTTTGGATCAGAACAACCGATCATTCTGCTTCTTCTTGACCTTCATGAATAAACAATTGTAAAAAACACAAAGTAAGCAGTTGAGGATTTTTCTACAAAGTATTAGGAAGCAGCATAAATCATTCCAGCAGACATTTAATCGTTTTTTACTTCTTCTTTGAGAACCTTCCACCCGGTTTACACCAAGTATTAAAATTCCAAATTATTTACTTCAAAATCAACATTGAAATGATTTTTGAACCTGAAACAGAGAGGAAGTTCTGCTATGGGATGGATTTGAATGAAAAGCTCAGATTTCTCAGCTGTTCCTAACACCAACACATTAAGGACATCTGACTCTGCTGTTTCAGAGCAAACTTGGGACTAGAAACCTTCCACTTCCTGGATCTTTCTGCTTAACATGTGCAATTCCAAAATATGCATTATATTTAATATTTATTTATAGTAAAAGGAACATTTTTGCATTCTTTTTATGTAACCCAAAATGAAACATCTGACCTGCTCCTCATTCCATAGATTTCCTCGATCCAGGACTAGTTTTCTCCTCCTAAAACCAGATTTGAAAGATTTGATGACATTGTGGAAATAATCACGTTATGACAAAGTTCTGACATCCGTCTTTATTGCTTCTGGATTTTAATGACTGTCCATGATAGATATTTTGTAGCAAAGATCCTTGTTTTTCCTTTCAGAGGTGACAGCAGCGAGAAGCTCGCATCACAAAACGATTTTTCAAACCGTTTTTTTATTTTCACTTTATGAAACTTTTAGAAAAATACAGATCAATAGGACAGGTTTGAACTTAAATGATGAACACAGAGAAAGAAACCAAAGGAATAAATGCCTGTTGTCAATAGTTTGAAGGATTTACAGATAATCTATCGATCCAGACATCCTTTTTCCAAAACCTGTTAGTTCCTGTTGAGGCTCACATGGACGCTTGGGTCAAACCAGCTACTGTGGGGCAAAGGCGGGTTCTCTCACCCTGGGTGGGGTCACTGCTCCGTCACCGAGTCTTTAGAGCTTTGATTTAACCCCTTCAGACCTGCGTCCACGTATATCACATGTTGGGTTTCATCAGCACAGCAGTTCATTCTGCTTAACTGGAGCCCTGTGACCACGGGTCCAGAGAACTAGCTAAAATATTAGCATGGGTTGAAGAGGGTAAGATTTGTTTCTTTTTTTTTTTTTTTTTTTTTTTTTTGTTTTTTTTAACTTGTCCTGTCCAACAGCTGGGCAAACAGATGAGAGCTGAAGGCCTCTTGTGTTGGACATATTTTGCTTTAACAACAGGGGTTATGAATCTCTGACAAACCAGAGGAATGTCTGAATAAACCCCTTTTGTAATTGAGGCCAAACTTTATTAAATTCCATCATGTTGGAAAATCTTTGGTGCTGGACCGGACGGAAAAGGAAAGGAGGGAAGAAGAGAGAGGGATGTTAGAGAGGAGGGGGGAGAGGAGGGTGATAATAGGAGGGGGGGGGGGGGGGTAGAACCATGAAGCAGCCTAAAGCAACAACTTTACTGGATGTTTATCATTACGGTAAGGTTCAAGTGTAATACAAATCTCAAAGGGCGGGGCCTGTCCACACACACATTCAGATGTTATAAACACACCTGTTAACTGCAAAGATGTCCACATGTCAACATGAACGCAAAAAATGCACACAATACAGATATTGTTCACACACGCATACTTATGCCTTTAAACCAGCTAGTGTGAAATATTTCATTCATTCAATCATGCAAATTATTAGTGTAAAGGTGAGCTAACACCTGTGCTCAGGTGAGTCTTTATGTTCTTCTAAATGAATGGTGGAATGTGAAAAGAAGGAGGGAGAGTGACCAGCCATCCCCACACCAAGACCCCCGCCGCAGCAGCAGCGACAGCCAGAACCCCCCAACGCCACCCGGCAGCAGGCAGAGAAGAACCACCCCCCGGGCGACCACATCCGCCACCCAGGCCAGGGCCAGCAGGACCACCACGAGGCCCCCAGAGCCAGAGAGCAGGGAGGCACGGGGGGAGAGAGCGCCGCCCCAGCCCAACCAGGGGAGCAGCCCCCCCGCCGCGCCGGGAGGGCCCAACGCAGGACCCCACCCGAGAGGAGCGCCCACAGCCCCAGACGAGCACCCCGCCACCACCCAGGAGTTCTGGGTATCCCCCCGCCCCAACCCCAGGTACGAGCCAGGACCCCCCAAGGGAGACCCGCTCTGCGCTCCAGGCAGCCACCCACCCGGCCTACGGTTGGTCCAGGAAGGAGCAAGGCAGGGGACAGCCGGCCCCACCCAGGAGGGGGGCACCCCGGAGAAAAGGGGGGCCCACAAGGGGTGTTGTTAACATGGCCCCACCAGGCTCGGCCACAGTTGGAATGTGGGCAGGGGCCCAGCGCCCAGGGGCAAAAACCCGAACCCACCCCTCAGGGAAACGGACACCCCCGGCTCAGGTGTAATGTGAACCCCCTCCCTGCGCGGAGAGAGCCCCACCGGGCCCAGGAAACAGGCACCCAGCGGGACACGGCCGCCGCTGCCAAGGGCCCAGTACCCCCCACCGGGGATGGGGTAGGGGACAGATGGACCTTGGACCTTGGGTAAGATTTGTTTCTGATATAAAATATGCTGCACAGTAAAGCAGTGGTTAGTGCTCTTGTCTCAAAGCAAGAAGGTACCCGGTTCAAGTCCCAGCTGGGGGACCTGAACCAGAAAACCCCTTTTCTGTGTGGAGTTAGCATGTTCTTCCCATGTATGCGTGGGTTTTCTTCTCCCACCGTCCAAAAACATGCTTCATAGGTTCATTGGTCACTCTAAATTGTCCTATGTGTGAATGTGTGTGTGATTGTGGTCCTGCGACAGACTGGCGACCTGTCCAGGGTGTACCCTGACTTTGCCCGCAACTGCCTGGGATAGGCTCCAGCAGCCCCGTGACCCTGAAAGGAAACAAACAGATTAGAAGATGAATGAATCAATAAAAAGATGAGCAGAAAAAAGTCCACTAGTCTTTGGCAGTTCTGGACTGGCGTCTCCCATGCGTGGCATGAATGAATAAACCCCAGAGTTAGACCCTGGTGGGTAAAGGCCAGACCATCACAAGAATTGTTCAACGTGGAGAAAAGGTTGAAGGATGAACAGAGAAGCTGTCTGCAATGCAGAGGATCAACATCCTGAATGTAAAGGTCAAAATATGATTAGGATTGGCTGAAAAGAATTTATCTTTTTGCTTAGAATAAAAACGCACTGATGAGTGGCGTTTAGAGTGCAGGAATAACAATCCAGGAGTGAGGTAGATCTTCCTTTAAACTTCACTAAAACTGCAGAAGTGACTCAAATCCAGAGCTTTTCAGTGAGTGACAGTGAAACGCTGGTTGGAAGGTGGTACCAGCAGAAATGAAGGGTCGACTTAGCTCCTTTTCTTTGTAGGTGTAGCAGGTTTTTTCCCTTCACACCCAGCTCTGAATCCCTGCACACATGGAAAACTCGGTTTTCTTCAGCAGCTGCATGATGTTTGCTTCTGCCCTAAAGTCCAGACGCCACTCTGAGCGTGTTTGAATGTGTTGTTCAGAGACAGACAGTCGCCCAAACACACCCACTGTAATGACTTACTCCACACATGGGACTTTTTCTCAATCTGACATGAACTTTTCCAGGTTCCTGTCCTGCTTTTGATCCATACTTGTCATTGCTTAACCCTTGTTCTATCCTAGGCACTTTAACATTGGGAGTGGGGTCATCTAGACCCACTAGACAGAGCTCTGAACCTTTGTTCTTCAATGAATTGTGATCTTCACTGGTGTCCATGGATTACATGAAATCCTCTCCACCTTTATCCACCTTTGTCATGGTAGGGAGAACACCTCAATGGAAGGGGGGGGGGGGGGTCATAGGATAGCACGAGGGATACTGTGTCACACCATGTGACAAAATAATTGTCCACAGAATATTCCAGACAGTCATTTACTATCAAATTGTCTCCATGCAAAAAAAGATAAAGGTTGTTCAGTCTTTTTGTGCTTTTTTGTGTTGACTTTAGCCCAAATGTTTTTGATGTGTCTGGTAGGTGAGAGGAATTTGTCATGTTCACCATCAAAAACAAGGTTTTTAAGGGCATCAGCTGCAGCTCAGTCAGTGTGTGCGGCGCAGGTTAGGTCTGTGCCTCACATGCCCTATTCTCCTGAAGCGGCTCAGGTGGTCGAGCAGGTCATGCAATGATTGAAGGGTTGGTGGTTCAATCCCCACTTCCCCAGTCAACTGTTATTGTGTCCTTGGGCAGGACACCTGACCCCCCCTGCCTCCAGTGTGTCTCCACTGGTGTATGTATGTATTAATGTCCCTGTGATGGTCAGAGGGGCCGTATGGGGCAGCCACGCCTCTGTCAGTCTGCCCCGGGCGGGGCAGCTGTAGTTACCAAGTATGAATGAATAACAGACACATCTGAAGCATTCCAAACATTCCATTCAACAGTCAAGTTTGTACAATCTAATTTCTTTTGTTTTATACATCCGTATAAACCAGGGGTCACCAACCCTGTGCCCGCGGGCGCCAATGCGCCCCCGAGCACCCCTTGTGGCGCCCGCAGGAAATGCACCCAAAAAAAGTTTTTTTTTAAATTGAAGCAAATATTCAACAAACAATGACGGCATGTCTGTCAATGACAGCGATATCAATGCTGAGATAAAGGTAGACAAAATAAACAAATATGAAAACAAATATGTAAGGGTTAATGGCCGACGAAGTGTGCGGTTACTACTTTTTAACGCACGCCGTGGAAGCCTGAACCGCGTCGGACGGTTGCTTCCGCGAAGTGCGTTATAAAGTAATAACCGCACACTTCGAAGGCCATTAACCCGCTTATACCATGGTCACCTACAAAAGCAATACATATTAACCAGGTTTTAGTCCTTAATTCTTTTTTTTTTTTTGATTTGGATAACTTTCCTCACAAACAGCGGACTATATGTTACGTGATGCGCGCATGGCGTAACATCACGTAACATATAGTCCGCGTCGCGCAGCACCACCGCTGCAGTCAAGATTCTGCGATATATATATGCTGATCGTCCCGATGGGTTGAATAAAGCATCAATTCAGAGGGAAAAGTTAATCGCTTACCGTTTGTTTTTGCTCAGATGATGAAGCAAAAGGTTGTTTTACAGAAGCCGGCGCAGTGATACAAAACATTTAAGCTAGCCGACCGGAACTTCTTTTTTCACCGTGCGTTTATCATGTTTTAATGCATACCCAGCAGCCAATCAGAATCGAGTATTCACCTGGACCATGGTATAAAACATAAAAATCAATAAAAATAAGGGTCTATTACAAAAGTTTGAATAGATCAAATAAATTACACAATGTTTTGACATTCTTATGATTCATGGAATGTAAAGATTTAGAGAATAGGTTGAGACGGTTGAGTAATCCATTAATGTGAGGTTTCCCCTTTAAGAATTTACAAATATGAATAAAATGCTTTACAATCAGTACATTAATCAGAAAGTCCAGATTTTTGTCAATTAATTGTAATCGAATTTTAATTGTACTCCTATTTAAAGGGTTAATGATGATATTTTTGGATTTAAGCCAATTATGAAAAGAAGACCAAAACTCTTTTACATGAAAACATTCAAAGAAAAGATGTTCCACAGTTTCTACATCATTTCCACTAAAGACACAAAGATCACTGTCCCAGTTAAAGCCAGAATGTAAAAAATGATTGGAAGGCTAAATATCATTAAACGGGAATGCTCCAAAAATAGCACTGCTCATACAGCAATCAATCGAAAATGATGTCAGGAGTTCAGCTCTAAGAAAATGACAAAAGAGCAAAGAAAACGGAATAATTTGATTTATTATTTCTAATTATTAATATTTCCTGGCTTTGTTTGTTCATATTTGCATAAATTTGACAGCATATATTTATTTTTCTGGATGAATATTCCTGTCTGTTTTATATGTTTAAAAAGTTAAAGTTAAGTTAAAGTTTCAAAGGTTTAAAAGTTTAGCTTTATGTGTTCAGTAAATGCTTATCTTGTTCGGCCTGCAGCCTAACGTGTGTTTTGGATTGAGGCCCCCTCTCCAACTGAGTTTGACCCCCCCTGTAATACGAGTCTAGAAAATTGATGCATGTTTTTGTGTAGAATGAGCAAATAAAAATAGGTCAAACAAAAGGATTAGGGTTAGTAAACAGGTCCTGCGGTGCCCTTCATACCACTTGGTGCCCCCAGTCTCAAAAAGGTTGGTGACCCCTGGTATAAACTGAATAATATTTTTAGCTCATTCTATATTGTTCTATAGACACACTTTGTCTTTAGTGTTGTTCCAGCGAACTTGTTTGAAATCAAATCTTCTATGATTTTCATCTCCTGTGGTAAAAATCAAAATCTTTTGTAAATCTTCAGGTAAATCTCTGTTTCTGGTTCTAAACTTAACTAATAAGGTCTGCAATTCAATGACATCTTTAAGTTTTAATAATCCTGACTTAATGAAAAGTTCATTTATGTGATCTCTAAATTTAGCTTGGTGAATAATTCTAATAGCTCTCTTTTGTAAAAGAATTAAAGGCATTATATCAGTTTCATGTGTATTTCCGCACACTTCAATCCAATATGTATAATAAGATCAAACCAAAGAGCAACATAACATGTGCATAATATGACAGGGTTCAATATATTTAGATTTGTTCAGAACAAAAGGCTCTTGGCTTCTTTATTTTTCCATAAAATTTATGAGATTTCCATGTTACTTTGTCATCCAACATCACCCCTAAAAATGTAAATGTATGACTAAAAATGAATATTTATGCATTGTGGCTCACCTGACTGCACGTCACTGTGCACAGGATGGGAATGTTGAAAGCCTTTCCTTGTTTTGGTTGGGATCTAACAGTTTAACGCTTCTCCTGAGTGTTCTTTTGTGGCTACACTTTGCTGCTTCAAACGGCTCCTCATCGTTTCCTCAGCTTCAGTGTCCTTCCCAAAGGGGGAGGCTGTGACCCCCGCCTCGACCTGACTCTGACTGGAAGCAGACCTGCCAACGTCAACCAGAGCAACTCATTCATTGTTTGTGGAACCTTTTAAGTTCTTAGTCTTTTTTCCTTTTTGCACCTTTGAATGTAATTTGTGCCATGTCTTATGACATCAGATATGCTTGTAGTCCCACTCCGATCATATTTGGATCTGTTGGAAATCATTCTCAGTGGTCTTTTATCTATGATGGTGTCAAAACCTGTGCTGTTTTCTGGGACAGAGTTTCTGCAGAGCAGCAGGAATTCATTAGGAATTCACCTGTGAGGGTAGAGTAGTGTCTGGGGGGGGACATCACCACCTTTATCCACCTTTGTCATGGTAGGGAGAAAACATCAATGGAAGGGGGGGTCATAGGATAGGACGAGGGTTACACAACAGCAAAACACAATTTTCATCAAAGTAGTTTTCTAATATCTTTACAGACAGCCGTCTGCTTGACACTCTTATCCTTCCGTAAAGTTTATATTTCAACAAGTAAGGCCTCTTGTTTGAGTTTATGAGTATTGCTGTATGTAAATCCCATAGACAGTAAATTCACAGTCAGAGTGTGTGACATACTGTGAAACTGATTCAGATTTTCAGTTTCAACACCTCCTGACGTTTGTGCTTCAGTGGAAAAATGTTTTCTGTGTGAAAAACAGAATAAACTTCAGGGCTCGCCAGCAACCAAGGAAAGATTCCTTAATATTGTATCTGTTGCAACAAGAGACGAAGACCTTCCTGTGTGATGAAGACTTGCTGGTCCTCACAAGCACATCAACACAACTGAAGGTGTGTTTCTGTATCTGCAGTCTGAGCTGCTGTTTGGGAAAGTTGCAGAGATAAGAAGCCCACATGCAGCTCCCTCTGCATCCTTTATCTCCTCAGATAGGAAGGCCTTTCTAGAGCCGTTTGTGCTCTGACTGCTGTTCAACACGTTGCTGAAGTCACAGAAGGCGGAGAGCAGGATCGTTCCACCTCTCATTCCCGTCTTTAATCCGTTTTAATCTGTTCCTGTCTCCCACTGCTCCTCCTCCTCACCGACTGCTGTCTTCATCTCCAGCTCTTCAAATCTGCTCAAATCCTTTTGACGGGCTCTCTGGGGGATTGTCAAATGTTGACATGAACTTTTCAGCTTTTATCCTTTGGTTTTAAGACGCCACTGGAGATTTGAAGTGAGAACAAAGCTACAGCAAATCTGATTTTCCACTTAGCCTTTATGTGGAGTTTTAGTCCAGCTGGTGAATTTACTTTTAATGACGAGTGCTGTTATTGGCTTTATAACAAAGAAGAGATTACATTCAGATTACTGTGGGATTAATCTATGAACCCCCCCCCTAAGAGCGTTTTCTTCCCTTCATATATTTTCTTCCTTTCCCAAATATTCAAGATGTTTCAAAAGAGGTCAATTAGAAGCTTAAAAAGTAAAAAAAAATACATAAAGAGATTATCTCTCAATCATAAGAGGACAAAGAATGCTTTGAAAAAATAGATGGAACCTAAATTAGTTAGGCAGATGAAAAAAATGACAAATAGAAATCTCACAGAGAAATGAGCTAAAGTCATTACAGTAACTCAATAATTTCTGAATAATGCTGCGTTCCTCACAAGTATTGTGAAGTTATTTATGAGTTGATGCATAAAACTTACAAACATCCCTCTAGTCCTTTTTAGATCTCTGAGGGTGAGTAAACAATCATTTCATCTATTATTTATCAGATTTAGGGGATAACATTCTTTTACCGTTTATGTTAGTTTGGTTGCAAATCGTGCAAAAACAAAAGAAATAAACTGCCGTCTAAAAAGAGAAAGAATTGTATTTAAAAAACAATTCAAAACCAGACAGAACAGAGTCTTGAATGGATGTAGAAATGTAGAAAATTGAATTAAAGAATCAGAAACCATAAGTGTATTTGATAAGTCTATAAAATATGACATAAAACCTGATTTAACTGATGACAGCTTTTGTCATGAATAGACTTCTTCTTTTTGAAATCATTATGAGTTGATGCTGTCAATTCACTGTAAAAGCACAAGGACTTCAGAATTTACTCCTCTTTCTGTCCCGTTTCATTTTTGATCATTTTCTGATGTACAGACTCAGATACACGTTCATTTTACTCTTTTGACCCTGGAGACCCAACAACAATTTTCTTCTGGGCTTATAAAGTTAAATGAACAAATCTGGTTTTTGTTTGTTCATTTTGGGAAGCAGCAATTAACAGCAGGCAAAAATAAAAACATAAAAATAAAAAAACTAACAACAGAATAACAACAAGGGCCAAATTTGACCCAGGGCTAAATAATTGTTGGTATGGACATCACCAAACCTGATGTCTCTACTGATGTAGACTTCTATGTAAAGATAAGAATGAATAGAAACAGTGGTTTTACCTTCTAATTATTTTTATTTTTATGTTGTCTTAAAAATAATCGGTCAGTGTAAAACTCAGCAATTCACAAAACAACCGACACACCGTTGAAACTGTAATCACTGCCAGAATTCCAGCCTTGTCTTTGCAGGTAGTGATTTAAAATGTGATATATTTGGTTTGTTTATAACCCTTGTGCTATCCTATGACCCCCCCCCCCCCTTCCATTGAGGTGTTCTCCTACCATGACAAAGGTGGATAAAGGTGGAGAGGATTTCATGTAATCCATGGACACCAGTGAAGATCACAAATCATTGAAGAACAAAGGTTCAGAGCTCTGTCTGGTGGGTCTAGATGACCCCACTGTCTAGTGGGTCTAGATGACCCCACTGTCTAGTGGGTCTAGATGACCACACTCTTCCAATGCTAAAGTGGATAGAACAAGGGTAAAGGTGTGTTTGGTGAAATATTCCCCAACAATGAGGAGGATCTGACGTATATGACCTCCAAAATGATCCCCAAAAAGAAAACGCATCTTTGTGGAAGAATAAACAGAAAAGGAGAAGAAAATGAGTACATGCAGAAAAAAAATACAACATAAAGACTGTTGTTGGCAGGAGATCAGAGACATGCAGAAGTATTGAGGGGCGTATGCGGTGGAGGGCCCATTCCTGTGACATCACTGGCCTGTCCTTAAACATTACTGACAGCTGAAGGAAAGTCTGATAGAAAAGTAAATTCCATTTGAGCTGGATGTCATTTTTACAGACGAGTGAGCAGAAGATAATAGACTTCCTCTGCTTCTACTGAGAGGTGGAAGAAATCAGCAGTGATGAACTGAACAGACACACGGGCTCCGTACACAGATGCCACTGACGTGCCCGATCACCGGCCTGAGCCACGCCGGGACCGGAGGAGGTTCACGGAAGACGAGATTGGAATATGTTCCTGGTTTTAGAATGACTGTTCACGGCAGAAATGGTTTCAGTTGCCTTCATTCACCCATAATCTCCCAGCTGCCAATAAAGCTGAGTTTGGAAAACACTGGGCTGCTTTTCAAGACACGACAAAGGGAAACCATGGGCTCAGTAATCCAAAGAAGTCCCAGAAAAAACATGTTTCATCTGATTAAAATGTATTCAAAAATCAAAAGACTTGCCTGAATTCATCATTTTGTTCTTCGTGCAGAAAATGGATCATTTCTATCAGACATTCTAGTTTTGGTTTGAAGAGATTCTCCAACATTTTGACTTCAGAAATGTGTCGACGCCAGTACAGCTGCTGTCATTCCAGCAGCTTCTTTCCTGCTGTTCCAGTATTCATGGAATCAGGCAGCATTTGCAGGGGGGGGCTTCATCCACAGGGAGGGTTGACCAGGTCAGTTTCTCACAGTCACAATGTCCTTGAGTGGGAATGTGTGTCCAAACCTTTGGCCTGCACTGTATATACATATTCATTTTGTGAAAATATTGCAGGTTCTGATTTCCACTTTTGAATTATTTCACTTACAAAGCTTTCATTCTATTTTTTTTACTGTAATAAATAAACTGAAATGTTTTATTGGTCACATGTTTTTAATATCAGGCCCGGTCTGTGTCGTCCACTTTGTAAAGAAATCATTCAACGGAACATCAGAAATCCCTGTTTCGTCCTTAAACCGCCTGTTACTTTTTAAGTGGCGAGCTGCGACGGCCGACAGACTGCAGGACAACAGCTGATGTGTTTGTCTAAGATAAGAAAGCAGCAGATAATCAAATAAAGCCTCATCAATAACGCATGCAGATAAGAGCACCAGAGAGAACGGCTCGCTCTGAAAAAATACCTCCAGATAAGAGTCAGGGAGGCGGAAGGCAGGAGGAGGTGAACCCCCACCCCCACAACACAACACAACAGCTACACAATAAGAACATAAATAAAATCATCCACTTTTTAACGTTAAAAACTGAACATCACATCATATGTGCAAAACAAGAGAAACTTTAAAATTCCTTAAAGAACAGGGACCCCCCCCTCCCCCACATAAAAATCCCATCTTTGACGTCACTTCATTTCCTAATCCACCTCTACATGGTTTCGTGAATGATGCCAGTTCCCTTAGATCTGGATCGTTGGTGTCATCAGCAGGAAGCAGCTTCTCTCACTCTGAGAACATTGAAGTCCACCTTCCAGGTTCTGCTGAGGCTCACATTTGAAACTGAGCCTTTAAGCTGCAGCCTGAACCTGAGAAAACATCACAGCAAACACAGCCGGGCGAGTAGCTGCAGCAGCGGCGGCAGCAGCAGCGGCAGCAGCGGCACAGAGCAGCCGGTGGAGATCCCGCCAGCAGCCGATGAACGGTACCAACGGACCACCTCCTCCATGTCATCTGGAATGCCAAAAGAAGTTCTTCTGTAAATTCTGCACTCTCTTTGTGCCCCACATTCCCAAACTCATAGCTCAAATATCGGTACTGGGTAGTATTTATGCTTTTAAAGCTATTATTGTGTACTTCCTGTCACTTAAACACCACTTCACTCTCCCTGAATGAAGATCATCTTATCTCATCTTTCCACAGCCCTGAAGAGACGTGGGACTGGACAAAGGAGGCGGTGCTCCCAGGCTTCAGTACGATGACTGATGTCTGCAGCACAGGGCTGAGAGCGAGTCTGCCCATTTACATTTGTGACAGGCATCTGTAAACCTCTGGACGGTCATTATGCTATCCTGGACCTCTTCACTGTAGCTGGAACTGATGTAGCTTATAACAGACGGGCGGATGACAGTGAGGTGGCATGTTATGCTCAAATCCCTACTCATTTGATCATCTGGTGTTTAGACTGGATTGGAGGTCTGCAACCTTTAACATGACTGACCACGACCCACTAAGAGCCACAAAGTCTCACTTTAGAAACGTAAAGCACTGCTTTATATGTATGTCACTGTTAGGAATAACCACAATTAATTTACCTTTACCGTATATTTTAAACATAGACCGTCCACCCTGGAATCCGGTGCACCTCATGTAGGAATTCCTGTGCTCAAACTGATTTTATGTCACCTCAAAGAGCCGTCAACAAGTTTTAGCTGCAGCAGTCAGGAGCCTCACAGCTGTGCTGCAACCATTTGTGAATGTTTGGCTACGCTTCATAAGCCATGGAGTCTAAAAACTGAAATGACAAAGATTTGGAAGACAATAGAAGAGCAGTAGAAGAGCCACGAGAGGCCCCAGAGCCACTGGCTGCAGACCCCTGGACTAGAGCATCTGAGCTGATCCAGTCTGCATCAACCCAGCTACAAGGATCCTAAACTGGTTATCCTGCTAAGGTTTTGAGCCTTTAGCAGTTTAGAAATCCAAACCAACTGTTTCAAGACGTTAGAGAGACAAACAGCATGTTTGGCCTTCATGGGCGGACTAAATGTTCGCAGAGTCGTTGTTTGTTTGGGACTTAAAGATCAAGACCATGTACCAAGACCAGGAATTGTAAATGAGTAGTTTGCAGCCACTCAGACAGCAGTTCACACCCGGAAGGAATGCTCCTTTGCAGGAATGAAAAGTGTGAATTTGACAGGATGAACAGGAGTTGGTGGTTCCTCCACCCTTTGGTGGGAAAAACATCGACACATTTGACCGTTGTAACCGTGACATAGAGGCAGAGGAAGCATAAGGAAGGCCAACAGCTTCATCATTACAGTCCGTCGGCCAACTCTTTCCAGTAGAACTTACCACAGTCGTTCTGAAAGACATTGGAGAAGCAGTGCAGGACTCCATAGACACAGCGACAGTATGAGCAGCCCTTCTGCACCCACTCTCCGTGAGCAACAAAGCCACACCGCCTGCAGACAAACGGAGAACTTTCACCAGAAAAGCAGAGAATAAATGCTCTTTAAGGTGTGACGGGATGAAGAACCGTTTCTTCCACCGCAGTCTGTCCAGAAAACAAGGCCTGTGTATGGATGTGTGTCTAACCACTCAGGCAACAGGCCAACTTCTTTAGTGTACATTTGAACCTTTTTGTTCTTTATGCTGTGCTGCTAAAACATGGTTGATTTGATGATTGGTTTCTTTTAATCCTGGACTTCAGACATGATGGATTTTGACATGAATTCATGGAGGTTTGAAGCCGCAGCAGAACCAGCAGGCCTGCATGCCGTTGGATTCTGCAGCTTTGAGCCAACGTGGAACTTGGACGTCTTTCTTTTAGGAGCTCAGGCTACAGATGGCTGCCACACGTCTTGGCCGGTTGCAGCTTTATCACCCATAAAACCTCCTTTTTCCGTCATTACTGGTATTTTAATTAGTGTATGTGCTTAAATACAGTTCCTGTTGCACGCCTAACTATAAATTAGCATGGATAATCTAACCGCCACTAGAGGGAACATGTTTGAATTGAGTTATTCCCATTTTTAGGCAGCTGGACAGAGGAGGGACTTCACCCTGAAACTGGTTTGGTTTAAGAACTAGAAGGAAAAGGATTAAGAAGTGGTACCCTATAAAAGGGTTTTCTTGCCTGACACGTGTGTCGTACTCGCAGCTCCGGCCGGTGAAGAAGGGAGGGCAGGCACAGAAACTGCCCAGGATGCAGGTTCCTCCGTTCTTACAGCAGTTCCGACTTTGCTCTGCACCTTAAAAACAGAAACCCCCGAGGCTGCGGTCACTGACACAAGGAGAAAACAAGAGCTCTCATCATGCATCGCCTTTTGTTTGCACGTATCTTACAGTAAGGTGTGGCTTTCAGACCTGAAACCGTGTGACGTTTGGTCGAAGCTTCAGGTATTAATGACGCTGCTAACCAAACACAACATTTCTGGAGCTGAAAGCTTCCGGTTTTATACGTCAAATACTTTCCTCCTCTGCACTAGTAAACATTTCTGGAGCTTGGATGTTAGTAACAAAGGAGATGTGACAGTGGACTGTGACTGCAGTCATTTGTGTTCTGTGCTGGTTCTGGTGAACAATTAGGAGGCCGCTGGGCGCTCTGCCTTCAGCTGTCGATCTGTGAAACAAACCAGAGCTTCCAGCTGGCTGCATTCCAGCGGCCCTCCGCTTCACATCAGCAAACACACACAATCTCAACAAACATCACAAGTTGGCAGGAAAGCAAACTGGCACCAACTTGACACAACCAACAAAGTGGGTGCACCGTTAAACCCCCCAAAATATGAGATCCTTTTACGTCAGTATACTAATGACGCAGTACTTTCTGCACAAAACTTTATAGTATTTCTAGCTTTTTCTAACATCACAGCTGAATGTTTTATAGTAAACTTCATGACAGGAAAATACATTCACTGAAATTCAGGAGACAGAACAGAAACCATGCGTCTCCTGCAGAGTTCTGCTCCTCCGCCTCCATCTGTGAGCACACCAGCCAAGTCTTCACTTACTGCCGGTGAGGCCGATGAAGGGCAGGACGGCGCTGGCGTCTCGGTGTTTACGGTCTCCAAAGTTTGACGAAGTCACCTGGGTAAACTGACCCAGGAAGTCCTGTGAGGAGATCACTGCAGGGGGAGCAGTGGAGGAGGAAGAGGACACAGGGGGGGCTTGGCTTGTGCTGCAATTACCCTCTCCACAATCTGGTACAAAAAAGAGATAAATGGTTAATGTTATCATTACAATAAATAAATAATCAGAATTTCATCCAAAATATGAGGATTAATTTGTGGTTTTAAACCAGAATGATTAAAGAGGGAGGGGTGACGTCCTGCTGGCTTCAACTCCACTCCTTAAACTAATACATCCATGAACTAATGACAACTTCATGATAAATAAATAATAAAAACCTAGAAGATAAACGTTCATGGAGAGCAACTTGTATTAGTTTGAGCAAAAAAACGTTTTGTATATTGTAATCCTGCAATGTTTTCATTCTTTCTTCTCTCAAGATCCTTTTGGATTTTTGGGGTAAATTTGCGCTGAAATGTTGGTTTTTCCCAGAAAACAAACAAAAAGACAGCCTTCTGTGGATCAGACAGTCGATCGGGAGCTGCGAGGCGCATGAGGGTCGAGGCTCCGACAGAGCTCATGAAGGCGCACGAGGAACACACCTGAGGCGCGAAGTGCGCCGGCGCTCTGCAGACTCATCACCGCGCAGAGCGCGATCCTGCAACAGCAGAGAGCAGCAGTCAGTGTGCAGGAGACAGAAAAAGAAACTCTAAAATCAACCTGAGGATTCTCGGGACTCACCTGAGCATCTGCGTCAGACCCATTGAGATCCACACATGCGCAAAGTGCGCAGCGTCACGGTTTAATAATCCACGAGTGAAAAACAATCATTTAATAATAAAATGAGAATAAAATGACTCGTCTGTTCTGTTCGTCTAGGAAAAAAATCCTTTCGGCTCTTTCATGCAGGGCGGGAATCCCGAACAGCTGACTCTCCTGCGTGGATCCTCAGGGTGAAACTCGGCGTCCTGCGCTGTCTGCGCGGCTTCCACACCGCCTCCTCTCTCCACAGGTGATCCCTCTGGCGGGGAGGGGCTGTGGAAGCCACGCCCACTCTCAATGGTTCTCCGTCTGCAGCTGGAATCAACAAACTTGGAAACAAAGTCAGAGGAAAACCAAAAGTCTGAGGATTCCACTGAAAAAAACAGATTCTCCATGTTTGCCATCGATCTAATGGAACAGACTGAAAACACTTCATACACCTCTTCACCTTAAGATTTATGCCCACTTCCACAGAAATCAGACTGACCTGTTTCCTGCGACCCCCTGCCCCCCACCCCCCACTGCCTCCACTCATAGTGATGGAAATGTACCCCCCCCCCCCCCCTCCTGAGACTAAAACATCACAGCAAACTGACTTTGCTGGTTATTGGCATCATGACTTGATGCAAACGTTATTCAGCACATTGACATTATCCGCTCTACTGCAACGCCATGCTCACCTTTCAGAAGGTTGATCTCATTTTGTTGTCAGGATAAACAAATGACAACAAAAGTTCAGGTGAGAGAGCTTCAGCCTTTTGTTTTAAACATCCTTAGAAAACACACATGAAACAATTCAAACCTGCAAATTCTGATCAGGGTTTGGATTTGATCCGACCGATGACTGTTCTTCAGGTTTTACAGAGTTAGAGATATTTTTCCAAACGTGGAACAGAGGACACATGTGATCTGTCAAAAACACCATCTGATCATTTTTATGTGATTGTGTTTCTAGAAACAGCAAAGCTCTGATTTTGACTAAACCTTTTCCCGTGCCGAGGATTGGTTCATCTTAAAGTCTGTCTTCCTAATCATCTTGTCATCCCTTCTCAAAGTCGTCCCATGGTATTTGAACTATGATTATGCCGTTAATGCCTGAAGTCCTGCATTGTTTTCTGGGACATGGTGTCTGCAGAGCGGCCTCTGAGTCATGGGAGGGGCTTTTGGCATGTAGAAACTCCGCCCCCATTTCAGAGCAGGGAGCATATTTCCTTCTGTGGTTTTTCCAGCAACATTTTTTTTTCATTTGATTCACAACGATTTCAAAATAAAGAAATACTCAAACAGAAATTAAAGTGTTTTTTATTATTATTTATGTCCTCCATCATCAGAAAAAAGGCCTTTTTAAAAACACCAAAACCCAGTTCCTACTGGAGTACGTCTGGAAATGCTTTTCCTTTAGTTCTGTGTCCACACTCCTGCAGTTTCTCTAAGTTGCTCCATTTGAAAAACCCTTTTGAGTTTTAAAACCTTGAGTCGGTAAACAGTTTAGCATCCGTGCTTTTAGTGTGAGCTTTGCTAATTCTTTGTTTTTTGTTTTTTAAAAGTTACTATTATTTGCATTCCTAGGCGTGTTCTGAGGAAACAGAAGCTGCCATGAAGGGTCAGCGAGGCCCGGTACCAGACTGTCATGTGACCGGATCAACCAGAGCAGGAGCCAGAGCCCACACGCTTTTCCATCAGCAGCTGTAGATGATGATCGAGGTCACAACAAATGTCTCCTTTGTCTTTTTTAATTCATCCCTCCAGCCAGCTTGTTGAAGAGCTGAAGATTCTATGGCTGTAAACCAAAAGACCAAATTCACATTTGAAGAGCAATTTGACTGTCAAATATGATAATAAAGGAGGGTGTACATCAAAGTTGTCCTTAAGCTTCATTATATCCATCCTCAAGCAGAGCAAAGAAACTAAAAAGCTTTAAAAGTGACATGTAAGGAGCACGGGGACTGAGATTTCAGTCCAACGAGCTGCTGGGGTATCTGTGAATGATGGACATGTGTCAGACAGTCATCACGAGCCCCTGGACACATGAAGTACATCTTGGAGTGTATGGTTGAACGTTCTGGTCTCAGATCAGTCGGAAACTGCTGTTAGACTGCTCTCTCTGGTGTTTCTGTGTGTCCTGGATAAAGCTGCTCTGTTTCCTGCTTTTAGTAAAGACACGTTTGATTATTTTGGATCAGGGATGCATTCATTTTCTTCTCGTCATTAGATTTGATTTTTGAGATTTGCTTTTTAAAATTCAAACAGATGTTTTGAAATAGAAATAAAGAGGTAGATTTCTCTGGTACTACTGTGTCTGTCTCTGAAAAAAACCTTTCATCTCCACTCAAATGATATTGGAAGTACGAGAAAAACAACTCCAACATCATTCAATCCCAGGAATTAGAAAACTGAAGGAAGAACACAATGTCATCATTTATTTAATGCAGTTATAATAAAATAAGAATCACTTTGTTCAAACTAAAGTAACAAACGGCTCACCTGCTTTATTGTCTTCATTTCTCACTGGTTGAAAAAATAAGAAAGAGTCATAAGACGTAGATTTTCAGCAGCATCTTTGAAAAATACAGTCTCGACTGTGACCAGCCCCCCACCCCACCCCCGTTAATCTACTTCGACTGCAGAAGGACAATCAGAGGTGGAAATGGGGCTTCTGTAATCTGGGTGGCATCACAATGCAGACGGATCAGATGCTAATACACAGCTGTGAATGCAGCGGCTTCAGGAACCGGCCAATCAGAACAGGACAGGAGATCTGCATGTGAAAGCAAAGAGGCTGCTGGAGGCTGAGGGGGGGGGCACACGACACGCAGATGATGCTCTCATTACGCTGTAATGAAGCATCTCTGTCCCAGAAAACCTGTTCAGGATTTCAGCAAACCCCCGATGTAGACTGGTGTTTACAGTGACCCCGTGGAGGGGGGGGTTCTTTGGTAAGGCTTCATCTAACTGGTCGTTTTTCTGACCTGAACGATCCCTCTGAACGTTTAAGTGTTCACATCTTGTACATTTCTTTTCTTTTTTCCTTTATACGCCTCAAAAGGGGTGAAACGCCTCTGTCACACCAACCGCTACCACCCTACCTCACTCCATTGGACTCTACAACTCATCATCCATGTGCAATAGTGTGTGAATGTGTGTGTGCATGGGTGTGTGCATGGGTGAATGGGTCTGTGACTGTAAGCGCTTTGGGCCTTCGTAAGAAGGTAGAAAGCGCTATATAAGTATACGCCATTTACCATTTACCAATAGATAAACTCAATGAAGGTCTGTCTGCTTTTCTCCACAGCTGTCATGCAATACAACTGTTTTTCACGGATGTTTCTTTCTGATTGATTGTTCTGTTCTCTGTTGTCGTCTATTGTTTGTATGTTTGTATCTAGAGCCTAACGCTGACGCTGCAACAACCCCATTTCCCAAGCTGGGATCAATAAAGTATCTTCATCTTATCTTATCTTTGAGGAGCCCCTTTTCCATGAACACCTCCCCTCTGGCTGCTGTGTGTGCACGTGTGCACGTGTGTGACGTGAGCAGCCCCTGCTGGAAGGTCTGGTTTTTTTACAGTCTGCAGACACGCGGGTCAGCATGGCTGAAGCGATACATCCCAGCTTGTTTTCAGTGGTCACAGGAAAGCAGAGGCTTCAACACCAAAGAAGAAAACTTCACACAAACTACAAAGAGTGTGGCTGCAGCAGCTACTTGGAGGGGTTACATGGGAAAAAGGGGGCCGAGGCTGTGATTATGAAGAATCTGCATCAATTCAGGAATAATTTAAAGAAGAAACACGCTTTGATTTATTCCACTAGTGGGTCATGTTCCACTCGATGAACTCTTTAAGATCTGGTGTTTTTCTGTTCAGCAGCTCTTTGAGGAACCGTTCTTGGAAGTGGTCCAGTTCTTTGGTCCTCTAAGAACCCAGCGGTACCTTTAGAGTTTCACTAGAACTCTTTACAGTTCCAGTTTGCTGTCAGAAATATTTCTGCAGTTGGTTTAGATTGAGTGGATGAACCATTTATCTATGTTTTAAGAGGTTTTTCTTCTTTCCCCTGGAATCTGTTTTTAGGTGCTTTTCCTTACAGAGAAGGAGGGTCTTTAGTCTGTTTAGTTTAGTTTAGTTTAGTTTAGTTTAGTTTAGTTTAGTTTAGTTAGTTAGCTTAGCTTAGTTTAGTTTAGTTTAGTTTTCTTAGCTTAGCTTGAGAGTTGCTATGGCGTAACATTGCCAATTACATGCGCTTTCGCGTGGCGACCCTTGGGAAACCGAAAGTGAAAGAAAAAAAAAAAGTTTATCTTAGCTTAGCTTAGGTTAGTTTAGTTTAGTTTAGTTTAGTTTAGTTTAGCTTAGCTTAGTTTAGTTTAGTTTAGTTTAGTTTAGTTTATCTTAGCTTAGCTTAGCTTAGTTTAGTTTAGTTTAGCTTAGCTTAGTTTAGCTTAGCTTAGCTTAGTTTAGCTTAGCCTAGCTTAGCTTAGCTTAGCTTAGCTTAGCTTAGTTTAGCTTAGCTTAGCTTAGCTTAGTTTAGTTTAGTTTAGTTTAGTTTAGTTTAGCTTAGCTTAGTTTAGCTTAGCTTAGCTTAGCTTAGTTTAGCTTAGCCTAGCTTAGCTTAGCTTAGCTTAGCTTAGCTTAGTTTAGCTTAGCTTAGCTTAGCTTAGTTTAGTTAAGTTTAGTTTAGTTTAGTTTAGTTTAGTTTATAACTGATTTCATATTTGTTTACAGTTAGTGAAGCTCGTTGACATGACTGTGTTGTAATATTGGGCTGAATAAATAGAACTAATGTGAATTGCGTCATGCGTGCAGAAGCCTCCTCATCAGATTTACTGTCAACACATTAACACAAAGTTCACCTTCTAAAACAATATTTCCTACATGGTCCAAATAATTATCGCGTCTTAAAAGTTCCACAGTCTGCATAGCAACAGGGGTTCACGAGAAATTCACCTCTAAGTCTGCTGGCGTGGAGCGAGCCCACTCCCATTTCCCATCACCCATAACAGATGGGTGATGGGAAATGATGGTGCAACGAAAACAGCAGCAGCATCAGATCCATCCAGTCGTCCAGTTCTGATCCAGATTCCAGCTCAGACCAGGAAAACAAAGACGTTCATGATCTATATGTCTGCAGGTGGATGATCAGAAAGGGGCGGGGCAGGGAGACTGTGGCCCCGCCCAGTGCAATTTCTATGTCACAAATACAATCTTGTTCATACTGCATTTCTGTCTGAATAAAGAAATCCTCAGAAAGGCAGTTTTAGGCCTAATTTACTGACTTGAGAAAAATGCTGCAGGAACATGTGAAAAACATGATTTTCATTGGGGGGGGGGCCTTTAAAGCCAAAAGATTGATAATTTTCACCTTCAGGGACGGTAGCCTCAGAGCCCTGCTGTGTCCTGTTCGGTTTCAATAATTATTTTTGAGCTTTTTCTGCACCAATAATTATGTTTATTAAGAAACAGGAGCATGACAATATTTATGTTTTCTGAAACAAAGTAGTTTGATTCCATCTCTATGAGCGCAGTGAGCAGCCAGCTGCCTCCCAGACACATTTTCCTTTCAGCATGAAACCACTCGTTTAACATCCCAAACTCTGAGAAGTCTGTTTGCATCACGAAGCACAGCAGTCTCTACTTCATGTTTTTCCAAGTAGGACTGACTGAGGTGGGGGTCAGCGATCCAGCGGCAGATACGAGGACCTGCTGGACCTTCATGACGGCAGAACCGTTCCTGTCAAACGTCTTTGTTTGATCTCTTCAAAGCCAGAGAGCGTAGTCCTCCCCGGCGTCCGTCTGTCATCAGTGATGGTCTCCTGACACAGACGCCCAAACTGTCCTCCATGTCAGAACAAACCTTTGGATTTTGCAGTTTTATTTGTTTACTTAGAAAAGGGATGATGTCAACAACATTTGACAGTGATGAAAAACTCTTCTAATACACATGAAAATGCTCGTTTCTGTTCTACAGCTACAGACAGAGAAAGGTCTCTACAAGCCCAAAGAGAGCTGGCTTGGTGGCCTACAGCTCTGCGGTGTGGACCCGGTGCGGCCCGAATGTCCCGACTCGTCTGGAACGCAGCTGTGTTTGGGTTCCAGGCTTGTCTCCACGGTTAGGTCAACGCTGTGCAGAAAAGCTACGGACCGGAACCCGGTTTGGGTCGGACGTCTCCTTTAGTGTGCTGCTGCAGACGGGCCAAAGCTGAAACTGTAGGGAACAATCACTGATGAAGACGAGTCCACAGGCACAGTCCACCCATCTCCTTCTGGATATCCAGCCGTCTTAAGCTTCAGTATCTCAGCTGTCACAGCTTTCTAACTCTCTTCCACCTCTTCTTCCTCTTCTTCATCCTCTTCTTCAGGATCTTCCCTCTCTGGTGACGCCGTGACCATTTTCCAGCTGAGGCTCCACTCTGTCTGCGGCAAACAGCTCTCTTCATTTTTCAGGCTCGTGCATCTCTGACTGCGATTCTTCATTGAGAAGCACACCACCTCCTCTTCATCGCACTTCCTCCGGCGACAGATCCTCCACGACTCCTTCCAGGTCCTCCATTCGGCTTCCTCCTCTCCGTCTGTCTCCTCCTCCTCGCTCTCCTGTCCTCCTCGGTGAGCGACCGCCACCATCCACGAGCGCCTCCACGCGGCGAAGGAGGCGTTCAGCTTGTGGAACTGCAGATGCAGCGGCACGGCGGGCTGAGCGTTCAGCGTGTGCTTCGGCTTTCTCCTCTCCTTTCTGTTCTTCAGCTTTTTGTCTTCACCAGTCTTCTCCTCCTCCTCCTCTTCGTCATTGTCCGAAGTCTCACCTTTTGCTATTATTCTTCTTATAAACGTCTTGCAGATGTGCCTCACATTTGCCATCCTCCTCATTGTCCTCATCTACCTCCTTGTCTTCATCTACTTCATCCTCTTCTTCATCTACCTCCTCCTCATCTTCATCTTCCTCCTTGTTGTTTTCATCTACCTCCTCCTTTTTATCTACCTTTTTGTCATGGTACTCATCTCTCTCTTCCTCATGGTCCTCATCTACCTCCTCCTCGTCTTCATCTCCTTCTTCCTCATGGTCCTCATCTACCTCCTCGTCTTCATCTCCCTCTTCCTCATGGTCCTCATCTAACTCCTCCTCTTCTTCATCTCCCTCTTCCTTGCTGTCCTCATCTTCCTCCTCATTAATGGCTTTATCTGCCTCTTCATCATTGTCTTTATTAATCTCTTCCTCATTGTTTTCATCCCCCTCTTCCTCATCATCCAACTCTTCCTCGTTTTCATCCACCTCCTCTTCACTGCTTTCATCTTTCTCTCTCCCCTCGCTGTCTTCATCTTTGTATTTTGTTTCTTCATCCTCCTTAATGAATATTTTTTGCATTTTTATGTTTTCCTCCTCTTCCTCATCCACTTCCCCGTCCTCATCTTCTTCATTATTGTCTCTTTTATACTCATCTTCCTCTGTCTTTTCATTGTTGTCTTCATTTTCACCCTCCTCCTCCTCTTCATCGTACTCCTCCTCTTCATCATGGTCCTCTTCATCCAAAAGCTGTTTCTCATCTTCTTTGCTCTTTTGAAGTTCTAACTTTGTACCAAATTTGTAACCATTCTTCTCATCTTCCTCATCTTCATCCATCTCATAATATTCATCGAGTTCTTCTTCATCTTCATCACCTCCACAGTTTTCTTTTTGATGTTGTTCTTGAGATTCATCTCTGTCTTTTTCTTTCTTGCCTTCTTCATCATCTTCATTTTTGTCTGTGAGTCCACCCTCCTCTTCACTGTCATCTTCCTCCCTTTTGCTGTCATCCTTTCCTCCCTCATCTTCATCTCTCTCCTTGTCTTTGTCTGTGTCAGAGTCTTTGTCTTTCTCCTCCTCTTCCACATCTTCATCAAACTTGTCTTTTACTCTTTTACCCTCTTCATCACCTTCATCTTTTATTTCTTTCATTTTGTGCACATCATCTGCCTCGCCTACATCTTTATCCTCCTCTTCATCCTCAGGAGTCTTTTGTTTTTCTTCATCTGTCTCTTGTTCTTCAGAGTCCTCCTCTTCATCTGTTTCCTCTTTGTCATCCTTTTCATCATCCTCACCTTTGACCTTCTTCCCTCCATCCTCACTTTTTTCACATGTGTTGTCTTCCTCATTCTCTTGCTCCTCTTCAGACAAATATTCCTTTTCTTTCTGTGCTTTAGACTCTTTGTTCTGTTCTTCATCACCCTCTTGCTCTTCACCCTCTTCATCGTCATTTTCTTCCTCATTAACCTCCTCCTCTTCATCATCTCTGATCTTGTTTTTGTTCATCACATTTCTGTTCTCGTTGACTTCTGCGTCTAGTTCCTTCTCATTGTCTTCCTCCTCTTCATCATTGTGTTCTTCCACATTTTCATTCTCTTCCTCCTCTTTTTCATCCTCTTCATCCTCCTCCTCCTCCTCTGCATCTACGCCTTCATCCTCATCTTCTTTTTCATCAACAGTTTCAAAGTTTTCTTCATCTGTCTCCTTTTTGTTTAATTCTTTCTCTCTTTCATTGATAGCTTCCTCTTCCTCATCTTCTACTCCTTCATCCCCCTCCTCCTCTGCTGCTGCTTCATCATCACTGTCTGCCTTTTCCTCCTCCTCTTCTTCTGCTTCATCAGCACTGTTGTCTTCCTCCTCTTCCTCCTGCGGTAGTTGAGCCCACTCTTTAGGAGTCTTCCAGGCCTGGCTCCACTCCGTGCTGTCAATCATGTCCTCTTGCAGCTCTGCAGTGAGCTGCTGGCTTGCAGCGTCTCTTCTCCTCGTCAGCATGGCGCTGTGCCGGTGGTGGGAGCTGATGGAGGCTTGGCACCACCTGCAGGCAAAGTCAGACCTTTACTGCCAAACTGCAAGCAGACGTTTGACTAACGGAAATGTGAGGCAGACCTTTGACCCATGACATCGTCAGAACTTCATCCTAGTTTGTTTTATGATGTGTTGAAATAAAATACTGATGGGCTTTGAGTCTGTGTGACCTATGATCAGTTACAGTTTAGATTGATCTGAACTGGTCAGGGCTGCTCTAACACAGTCACAGGGAAAACATGAACCTTTTGGGGTTTTTAGGCTAAAACTCATTCCGTTAAATTTCCACATTCATGTTTAAAGCTTAAGATTGCTGAAAATACTCGGTTTCAGCTGGTGGAGAGCTCATCGGTTCATGTGGAGAAGCCCTCCCACACGCCAAATGCCCCCCAGGCACTAAGGGCATGAACCCACCTCATTTGCTGGCTGTAACTCCAGCAGGAGCTCCAGCTTTTCTGTCGCTCTTCATATTCGTCAGGAGGAGCCGCCGTCAGCTGCCAGGACCTGCCCCATCCCGGCGTGTGCACGTCGTTGATCAGGGCTTCAGTGTCGGTGCTGGAAGAGCTTGCAGTCTCATCGTCTGTGGGATCTTCTGTGACCGTTTTTCCTCTGTTCAGCCTCCACGAATCCACCAGATCTAAAGGCTCACTCTGATGAAGGATTACAGCAGACACTCTGCGTTAGTCCCACGAGGTGGCAGGAAAAGAGAAGAGGAGAAAGAGAAAACTCCCACCTGCTCATTTTGCTGTTGGAGACCCTCAAACTCTCTGAACTTGCTGCTGGAGTTTGGTTTATGGTAAACAGGCCAGACACAATCCCAATTCTTCTTCTCCTGTCTAAAAGGAAAGTTCATGATCTTCCAGGTACCGGCCCAGGGAGGTAGAGAATACTTTTCCACATTGGCTTTGTGAAGCAGCTGTCTTTCAAACACAGTGCCCCACTTAAATTCCCTCTCCTCAGAAAGCTCCTCTTGGGCTGGACTCCTCACCTACAAACCAAACCGATGGAGAAAAAGAGAGAAGAAAATTCAGATTTCATCAATACTTCCTCTAACCCCACATGTGCTCATGGCTCAGTCATTTTTATAGTGCTGGCGTAAAGGACCTATAGCATGCAAAACCAACTGTTGGAGCTTTTTTCAGGGTGTTCTAATGTCCACTCTTCACTAAAAAAAAAACAAATTGGTATTTTGATCCACTTGTGACATTACAAAGTGAAGAACCGCCCCTTCCAGGGAAAGTCTGCACTTCCAACCGCGCCCACAGGATATCAACACCCCCCCTTCTCCATGGAGCTAGTAGTGATCGGCTAAACGCTTTCCTTTATATGAAGAATCTGAACATCCATCTTTGTAAAAGTTCAGATGTTTGAGGCCGACTCTAGGATGATGTCATGCAACCCTTGTGGCGCCTGCAGGGAATGCTCCAAAAATAGTACTGCTCATATAGCAAATCAATATATTGTGGCGATCTGGGGGTTAGCCCCGCCTTCAGCTTTTAGGACTCATGGGAAGTGGGGAATCTTGGTGTGTTCAATCGCTCACCATAATTGAGGTTAATGCTGTTTGACTGGTGGTGGGTGTGTGGAAAATAGACGGACAGATATGATTGTCTGCTAACTTATGTGAGTGTCGTTTTCAACAAACCGGTGCTGTGCTTTGCATGGGGCACGGGGAGCAGATTCAGACATGTCCAGTGGGGCCGCCACCAAGTAACCCTTGTGCTATCCTAGCACTTAACTGTTAGGAGTTGGGTCATCTAGACCCACTAGACAGAGCTCTGAACCTTTTTTTTTCAATGATTTGTGATCTTCACTGGTTCAATGGATTACATGAAATTTGTCCACCTTTATCCACCTTTGTCATGGTAGGAGAACACGTCAAAGTAAGGGCGGGGTCATCCAAGATAGCACAAGGGTAACAGGACGGTGAAATAAGACTCGGGCGCAACGGTTCTTGCCTGGACAGTAGAGGGAGGTGATTCAGTGCTTGAAAGAGGCGTGTGTGTGTGTGTGTGTGTGTGTGTGTGTGTGTGTGTGAGAGGAGGAGAAGGGGAGGGGGAGTGGGTGCTGGTTGCGAGGTAAAACGGCGCACGGACACCATTGCGCAACACCTGGATCATGGGGGGGCTTAAATGACTCAGCTCATTCCAATAATGTCATTCTTCACTAACTGTCGTGGACATTTTCAATACTTGTCTGTATTTTCCATCTACATTTATTTTTACGGTTGTTTAGTTGGTGATAGTAACGTCTAAATTACGCATCAATAAATACTTTGTTTATGAAAGTATTGAGGATTTTGGAGGATTTTTACTGTTGGTGTTGCACAAAATTAGGAAAATGCTAAATATTTTTGGAGTAATCCCAGTGATGAGTTCTATGATTTAGTTTTTAATGTTTTATGAGACCTGAACATGATTTTCACAATAACAGGTTTTTAAATAATCAAATCCCTCTGATACGTTACACAAAGACACACACAGGACCAAAGACTCACACAGGACCAAAGACTCACACAGGACCAGAGACACACACAGGACCAAAGACACAAACAGGACCAAAGACGCACACAGGACCAAAGACTCACACAGGACCAGAGACACACACAGGACCAAAGACGCAAACAGGACCAAAGACTCACACAGGACCAGAGACACACACAGGACCAGAGACACACACAGGACCAGAGACAAACACAGGACCAAAGACTCACACAGGACCAAAGACTCACACAGGACCAGAGACACACACACAGGACCAGAGACACACACACAGGACCAGAGACACACACAGGACCAGAGACACACACAGGACCAGAGACACACACAGGACCAAAGACGCACACAGGACCAAAGACTCACACAGGACCAGAGACACACACACAGGACCAGAGACACACACAGGAACAAAGACACACACAGGACCAAAGACGCACACAGGACCAAAGACTCACACAGGACCAGAGACACACACACAGGACCAGAGACGCACACAGGACCAAAGACTCACACAGGACCAGAGACACACACACAGGACCAGAGACACACACAGGACCAGAGACACACACAGGACCAAAGACTCACACAGGACCAAAGACACACACAGGACCAGAGACACACACAGGACCAAAGGCTCACACAGGACCAAAGACACACACAAGACCAAAGACTCACACAGGACCAAAGACTCACACAGGACCAGAGACACACACAGGACCAGAGACACACACAGGACCAAAGACACACACAGGACCAAAGACGCACACAGGACCAAAGACTCACACAGGACCAGAGACACACACACAGGACCAGAGACACACACAGGACCAGAGACACACACAGGACCAAAGACTCACACAGGACCAAAGACACACACAGGACCAGAGACACACACAGGACCAGAGACACACACAGGACCAGAGACACACACACAGGACCAGAGACACACACAGGACCAGAGACTCACACAGGACCAGAGACGCACACAGGACCAGAGACACACACAGGACCAGAGACACACACAGGACCAGAGACACACACAGGACCAGAGACACACACAGGACCAGAGACACACACAGGACCAAAGACTCACACAGGACCAGAGACACACACAGGACCAGAGACACACACACAGGACCAGAGACACACACAGGACCAGAGACGCACACAGGACCAGAGACACACACAGGACCAGAGACACACACAGGACCAAAGACACACACAGGACCAGAGACACACACAGGACCAAAGACTCACACAGGACCAAAGACTCACACAGGACCAGAGACACACACACAGGACCAGAGACACACACAGGAACAAAGACACACACAGGACCAAAGACGCACACAGGACCAGAGACACACACACAGGACCAGAGACACACACAGGACCAAAGACACACACAGGACCAAAGACTCACACAGGACCAGAGACACACACAGGACCAAAGACACACACAGGACCAGAGACACACACAGGACCAAAGACTCACACAGGACCAGAGACACACACAGGACCAAAGACTCACACAGGACCAGAGACACACACAGGACCAAAGACACACACAGGACCAAAGACACACACAGGACCAAAGACTCACACAGGACCAGAGACACACACAGGACCAAAGACTCACACAGGACCAGAGACACACACAGGACCAAAGACACACACAGGACCAGAGACACACACAGGACCAAAGACTCACACAGGACCAAAGACTCACACAGGACCAGAGACACACACACAGGACCAGAGACACACACAGGAACAAAGACACACACAGGACCAAAGACGCACACAGGACCAGAGACACACACACAGGACCAGAGACACACACAGGACTAAAGACACACAAAAGGACCAGAGACACACAAAAGGACCAGAGACACACACAGGCCCAGAGACACACACAGGACCAAAGACACACACAGGACCAAAGACTCACACAGGACCAAAGACACACACACACAGGACCAAAGACACACACAGGACCAGAGACACACACAGGACCAGAGACACACACAGGACCAAAGACACACACAGGACCAGAGACACACACAGGACCAAAGACACACACAGGACCAGATACCCACACAGGACCAGAGACACACACAGGACCAAATTCTCACACAGGACTAAAGGTACACACAGGACCAGAGACACACAAAAGGACCGGAGACACACACAGGACCAGAGACACACACGGGACCAGAGACACACACAGGACCAGAGACACACACAGGACCAGAGACTCACACAGGACCAAAGACACACACACAGGACCAGAGACACACACAGGACCAAAGACACACACACAGGACCAAAGACACACACAGGACCAGAGACACACAAAAGGACCGGAGACACACACAGGACCAGAGACACACACGGGACCAGAGACACACACAGGACCAGAGACACACACAGGACCAGAGACTCACACAGGACCAAAGACACACACACAGGACCAGAGACACACACAGGACCAAAGACACACACAGGACCAGAGACACACACAGGACCAAAGACACACACAGGACCAAAGACACACACAGGACCAGAGACACACACAGGACCAGAGACACACACACAGGACCAGAGACACACACAGGACCAGAGACACACACATGACCAGAGACACACACAGGACCAGAGACACACACAGGACCAAAGACACACACAGGACCAGAGACACACACAGGACCAAAGACTCACACAGGACCAAAGACTCACACAGGACCAGAGACACACACAGGACCAAAGACTCACACAGGACCAGAGACACACACAGGACCAAAGACTCACACAGGACCAAAGACTCACACAGGACCAAAGACTCACACAGGACCAGAGACACACACAGGACCAAAGACTCACACAGGACCAAAGACTCACACAGGACCAGAGACACACACACAGGACCAGAGACACACACAGGACCAAAGACACACACAGGACCAAAGACACAAACAGGACCAAAGACGCACACAGGACCAAAGACACAAACAGGACCAAAGACGCACACAGGACCAAAGACTCACACAGGACCAGAGACACACACAGGACCAGAGACACACACAGGACCAGAGACACACACAGGACCAAAGACGCACACAGGACCAAAGACTCACACAGGACCAGAGACACACACAGGACCAGAGACACACACAGGACCAGAGACGCACACAGGACCAAAGACTCACACAGGACCAGAGACACACACACAGGACCAGAGACACACACAGGACCAAAGACTTACACAGGACCAAAGACACACACAGGACCAGAGACACACACAGGACCAAAGGCTCACACAGGACCAAAGACACACACAAGACCAAAGACGCACACAGGACCAAAGACTCACACAGGACCAGAGACACACACACAGGACCAGAGACACACACAGGACCAAAGACACACACAGGACCAAAGACGCACACAGGACCAAAGACTCACACAGGACCAGAGACACACACACAGGACCAGAGACACACACAGGACCAAAGACACACACAGGACCAAAGACGCACACAGGACCAAAGACTCACACAGGACCAGAGACACACACACAGGACCAGAGACACACACAGGACCAAAGACTCACACAGGACCAAAGACACACACAGGACCAGAGACACACACAGGACCAAAGACACACACAGGACCAGAGACACACACAGGACCAGAGACACACACACAGGACCAGAGACACACACAGGACCAGAGACACACACAGGACCAGAGACACACACAGGACCAGAGACACACACAGGACCAAAGACACACACAGGACCAGAGACACACACAGGACCAAAGACTCACACAGGACCAAAGACTCACACAGGACCAGAGACACACACAGGACCAGAGACACACACAGGACCAAAGACACACACAGGACCAGAGACACACACAGGACCAAAGACTCACACAGGACCAAAGACTCACACAGGACCAGAGACACACACACAGGACCAGAGACACACACAGGAACAAAGACACACACAGGACCAAAGACGCACACAGGACCAGAGACACACACACAGGACCAGAGACACACACAGGACTAAAGACACACAAAAGGACCAGAGACACACAAAAGGACCAGAGACACACACAGGACCAGAGACACACACAGGACCAGAGACACACACAGGACCAGAGACACACACAGGACCAAAGACACACACACACAGGACCAAAGACACACACAGGACCAGATACCCACACAGGACCAGAGACACACACAGGACCAAAGACACACACAGGACCAGAGACACACACAGGACCAAAGACTCACACAGGACTAAAGGCACACACAGGACCAGAGACACACAAAAGGACCGGAGACACACACAGGACCAGAGACACACACGGGACCAGAGACACACACAGGACCAGAGACACACACAGGACCAGAGACTCACACAGGACCAAAGACACACACACAGGACCAGAGACACACACAGGACCAAAGACACACACACAGGACCAAAGACACACACAGGACCAGAGACACACACAGGACCAGAGACACACACAGGACCAAAGACACACACAGGACTAGAGACACACAAAAGGACCAGAGACACACACAGGACCAGAGACACACACACAGGACCAGAGACACACACAGGACCAGAGACACACACAGGACCAGAGACACACACAGGACCAGAGACACACACAGGACTAGAGACACACAAAAGGACCAGAGACACACACAGGACCAGAGACACACACACAGGACTAGAGACACACACAGGACCAGAGACACACACAGGACCAGAGACACACACAGGACCAGAGACTCACACAGGACCAAAGACACACACACAGGACCAGAGACACACACAGGACCAAAGACACACACACAGGACCAAAGACACACACAGGACCAGAGACACACACAGGACCAGAGACACACACAGGACCAAAGACACACACAGGACTAGAGACACACACAGGACCAAAGACACACACAGGACCAGAGACACACACAGGACCAGAGACACACACAGGACCAAAGACACACACAGGACCAGAGACACACACAGGACCAAAGACACACACAGGACCAGAGACACACACAGGACCAGAGACACACACAGGACCAGAGACACAGTATTTTTTCCAAAAAAATTTCTTGACTCCATTTTTTATGTCTTTTTAAAGGAGTTCACTCCATTCCTCTTTTTAACTGTTCGTTCCTCATTGGTCAGAAATAAAACAATCTTTAATCTTCATTTTTATTCATTGTTGTCATCTTGGGAAAAAAGACAACAACAATTTTCATTGAAGCGGATCTTTCATGAAGAAGGTTGTGCAATGCAAGAAAAATGCAGACATTGACATGGTCTTAGCTTGATGGATGAAACTCGAGTATAAATTTTGTGCGCACTGGTCCAAATCTCTACATGCATGTGCATTTTTAAAGACTCTGAAGTTGTGTGATCGTTCTCTCACATATACTGCACTATTCATAAGGTTGTCTGTGCTAATTAAACTCCACACATTAGCAGTAAATGCATGCGCTCAGTAGTTTATTGCATTATCACCTATTACCTGATTATTTGTGATAATGTGCTTCATTTTCCAGTCAAATCTTCAGCTTGTGCCAAACTTACCAGTTTCCAGGACTGACTCCATTTCAAGACACATGTGGGTTCAGCATCTAGTGCGGCGTGCTGAGCTTTGTACTTCCTGTTGTTCAGCTGGATGCTTGTGAACCCAGAGATCACGGGTTTGGACTCTTTGGCTTTGAGGTAAAGGTACTTGGGAGGTTTCAGGCTCATCCAGGATTCTTTCCAGCACAACCGGAAAACATCCACCTCCACTTTGCGTTTTGGCCTGCGAAGTTTGGGAGAAGCCGACTTCCTGGGGGGAGGGGGGGCAGGAGGTGGAGGCTCAACTTTGAGTTTGGGAGGTGGAGGGACAACTTTAAATTTAACTTTGGGCTTCTGCTCAACCTCATCTGTTCTGCTTGTGACCTTTCTGAAGTCTGTTGTGTCACTTTTCATCTTATCTCCAGTTTGGACAAGAGACCAGTGATTGGACCACTTGGAGAACAGACTGTGGATCGAAACAAAAACAAAGAAATATATTAAAAACAGTTCAGACATAAAAAACAAGACTTGCTCTGTCCAGCAGCTGAGCAAACAGATCACAGCTGAAAGCTTCTTGTGTTGGACAGATTCTGCTATTACAGTAGCGGGTTGGGAGTCTTCTGATGTGCCTTCTGTATGTAAGGGATAATGCCTGACCAGGTGTCCATTCTCAGAAATGAACGGACAATGCGGAAGCCTGAAGCGTCTGACGCATCTCGAAGACCATTATCCCATTTATACCATGGTTACTTAGAAAAGAAAGAAATATTCATTCAGTTTTTGGTCCTTTATTCTTCTTATTTTAAGTTTAATTGGCTTTTTCACAAAAGCAGATTATTTGATGCGTGGTGTAGTGCGTTGTCATGGTAACGAGTGAGCCGACCTCGACTGCAAAGGAAAGCGATAGTAGGTTAAAAAAAGCATCAATTCAGAGAGAAAGTGTTCACCTCTTACCGCTTGCCTTTTGTCCAGATGATAAAGATAAAGTTTGTTTTAACCCTTGTGCTATCCTCTGACCCCCCCCCCCCCCTTCCATTGACGTGTTCTCCTACCATGACAAAGGTGGATAAAGGTGGAGAGGATTTCATGTAGTCCATGGACACCAGTGAAGATCACAAATCATTGAAGAACAAAGGTTCAGTGCAGTGTGTAGTGGGGTCCAGAAGCCAGCGCAGTGATACAGAACATTTAAGTTATGTGACCGGAACTACTTTTTTTACGCATGCTTTATCACTGTGGATTATAACTTTTTAATGCACACCCAGCAGCCAATCAATTCACCAGGAGTAAGATGGAGGTGTAAATTTGTATAAACCCCTTTTGGATTTGAGGCTAAACTTTATTTATCGCTATATCAATTATTTTTGGATACATTTCTTGTTGGACTGGATGGAAATTAAAAATAGAAGTGTGAAAAGTAGAGTGGGAACTGAGAAACAAAAAAAAAACATTCGCAGGTGTAGCTAAAGTCTGATATACTGTACCTCTAATTTTGCTCTAATTCTAGAACGCCAAATTGAAGAGACTCAATCCAAGTGTTTTTGGTAAAGTGTGTGTGTTCAGTCTCTGTGAGTGTGTAACCTCTTGCCGTTCGCATGCATAGACATTAGTTACTTCAGCTTAACAGGGGTCCTGTGACTACAAAATAAAACATGCCTGCCAACAAAGGCTCAGGTCTTGAGAGTCAGAAAGGACATTCTCACACTTTGACGGAGCTCTTCTCCTTCCATTCAGCCTCCTGCTTGCATTGTTCTGCGATGTTCTGGGTTCTCTTTTCCCACTTGTCTCTCAGAGCTCCATTGCTGAAGGTCCTCTTTTCCTCTTTGTTTGACAACATCTTTATCCCTAAAAAAAGACACAACATAAAAACACATCATGTCCAGGAAAAACCTTGTATTTGTCTTGTAAAGGTCTACATTTTTGTCGTCATCTCCAGGCTCTTTGGTTGCCACTTGGTTCCTTTTTAGTATCATAAAAATTGGTGGTAGAACCCTAAAGGAAGACTTTCAGTCCCAACAGACCTAATTCTCTATAAATACTTCATGAATGCAGAATGTTTAGGACTTGCTTTTCTCAATATTTAGGCTTTTATACGACAAATAGAGTTGAGAAGTGCAGCTGTTCTAAGTCTGAGTGGAATTCATTTAAAAATGAAAAATCCTCAGTAGATCATCGTTTCTGCCTGAAATCCATATTTGTCAACATTTGTCACTTCATGCTAACATGATTCAAAAACTTGCTGAAAAAGGCTTTGGTCCACATCAGAGGTTCTTTAGGTCCTGTGGGGCGTTGTTGGACACGAGGTCCCTCTGCTCAGGACCCATTTGATGGTTTAACCCCCCAAGCGAACCCCTTAATGCTGAGTGTCCACCAGAGAGGCATTGAGTCCCATTTTTAGAGTCTGGTTCTCCAGCTTAGATTTGAAGTCGTGGCGTTTTGGTCTTGGGGAGAACACTCTACCGAAAGGTCACCGAGTTGATGAACAGTGGGGTTAACGGAAAACTGGTTAAGAGATCCGACATATTTTTGCTAAATCCATCTGTGCGGAGTGGGACGTGGTGCAGTGTGACACACAATACAAAAGCAGAGCCTACATTCCTCGCTTGGGGGTTTCTCCACATTTAGCATGCGACCCAGATGCCTGTCATTAATGTCAGGTGGGTCGAGGACATTTTGAAGCTGCTCACAAACATCAAGATTTTAAATTCACCCATTCAAACTAAAGACCACTCCTGTATAAGTTATGAAGGATTTGAAACAATAATGATCAGAAAGAAACGTCAAACACAAGAAGAACGTCATGTAAAAAAAATGATACAGATTTATTGTTACTTCTGTCAGTCTGTGTGTTTGAAGACAGGAGTAAAAATACCGCACTTGCACACATAAAGGTCACACAGCCACAACGTACATTTTGTGCATATTGAACCGAAGAAAATTGGTCATGATTTTCACAGATGTATCCCGCATGAACCACGCTAAAACCACAGAAAAAGTACGAATAAACCACACAAAGAACACGTAAATCCACGTAGAACATGAATCGTGGGATTATTGAGCTGTTTAAATGCAATTCATTAGGGATTCATGCATCAAAAACACAATTTTAACGTGATATAAAAGTTACACGTCAGTGGATCATGCGTGAAAAGTCTGTTAGACAAACGTGGAATGAAACAAAAAAAAAACAAAAAAATAAACAGATAAATAAAAAAATAATAACACACACTTGCATAAAAATGTACACTGACCAAAAATATAAATACAACACTTTTGTTATTGCTCGCATTTTTATGGTATGTACTCAAAGGCCTGCACGGTGGTGCAGTGGTTAGCGCTCTTGCCTCACATCAGGAAGGCCTCCAGTTCAAGTCCCGACTGGGGGACATGAAAAACCCAACATCAATGGGGACTTTTCTGTGTGGAGTTGCATGTTCTCCTCGTGTATGCGTCGGGATCTCCAGCTTCCTCCCACCGTCCAAAAACATGCTTCATAGGTTAATTGGCAACTCTAAATTGTCCATAGGTGTGAGTGTGAGTGTGAATGGGTGTGTGATTGTTGACATTCTACCCTGTGACAGACTGGTGACCTGTCCCTGTGAAGTGTCCCCTGCCTTCGCCCAGGTGGCCGGGATAGGCTCCAGCAGCCCCACGACCCCGAAAGGGAATAAACGGAAGAAGATGAATTAATGAATGTATAACAGTGTGAACTGTTTTTATTGTGTTTTTATTCTTTATGAAAACCGGAGGGTCCCTGAAGGCAGCAGCTCACGCTGCTAGAATTGGACACACATTGGTGCACTGGGGGCGTGCTGATAAGACACTGGATTTATGGATCAGCTGGAAAAAAACACAAGCGGAGCTCTCTCGACAGCGAGGAGACGGCGGGGGGTGCGGCTTCCACCTGTTTACGTGGACGAGCGGAGCCACCGGAGCAGCGCCGGCCCGACAGCAAAATACCGCGCTTGGAGTGAGGCATCTCCGGTAGAGCCCTGCGCGGGACTATTTTCTTCATCCCGCTCCCGCCCGCGCCCGCCGAATTTCTGACCAATCCCGCCCGCTCCCGCAACGTATGCGTTACACTCCCGCCCGCATCCCGCAATATGTATGTCCACTCCCGCCCGCACCCGCAAAACTCGGAGAATTTATTCCCGCACTGTAATAGAGATGCATTGATTTTGTATCGTCTCCCGTCCCGCAGGAAAAAAAAATCACGTGTTTGTATTGATATTATTAAGGAGATTCATGTCCCTCCTCCAGCCTCATTTTTCCATGCATTCCTCTTTTGTGTAATCTGCAACTTAATTATTAAATATATTTTCACTAATCCTGTTCGGTTAAAAGTGTGCGTGTGTCCGCGCGCAGACAGACGGCCTGAAGGAGTATGCAGGCTGCAGCCAGGGGTAGTTGGCCTGAAGCGCTGAACCAGCTGATAAAGCTGCAGGTCAAAGTCATTTGAATTTATGGAGGAGAAAAAACATTGTAATGGTTCAACAGAGCTGAAAACCTATGAATTTTTTCCTAACGGAAAAATACTTTTTTTTAGCTTCAGCCTTTTCCAGTTTTTGCTGTTTTGCGCCTCAGTGGGGCTTCAGCACGCAGATCTGAACACCATGTGTGTCTCACGATGAACCTCGTTTGTGGTTCTTCTCTGCTTTATCCATTAACATCACGTCTCTGCCTGGAAACCTGCTCCTTCCTATCCAGCGCAGTGTTGGCAGATAGAGTCACAGCTCTTTCATCCGTGTGCTGCGCTATAGAGCGCCCTGACTATCGTGTCAACCTATGATGACCGTATTTTGCGCTCTGTGTTGCACACTTTAAATGATCAGCAGACCACTGAACATTTGTGCGTTTATTTACGGGTTCTTTCCAGTACAGCAGCGTACGTAGGCTCATACAGGTGGGTGTTTTCTAGGAAAACCGAACTCTCAGCGCTCATCCGATCTCTCTTCTCTTCCCTCTCTTTCATGCTGCTCTGCGCGCTCCCGCATGACGTCAGTCTTGCTCGACAGCGCTCGTTCCACCTGCTGGCCATTTACAGTACTACACGATTTGTAATGAACCCACAACACTTCAAACAGTTTTAAAATTAACAAGGGGGTGGTTTATTTTCACTGTCCCTACATCTGTGTAGAATACACTGGGAGCGCGGGGAAAAACAACTCTCAGCTACAGAGGATATGAACAGGTGAACAGGTAAAGAGGAAAAGCAGGTAGAGAGGCGGGGGAGGGGCTTTGGCTTTAAACTGTCAGATGGAAACACGGGCGTCAGATTCAGACGCAGCTTTAACTGCGGGAGTTGAAGCAGAGACTTTCTCTGGGATAATATTATGAACTCAAACATGGAAACATGATTACCAAGTAGAACTCTTCAAAATAATAAACCGGATCTCTCCACATTCTTCGTGTCTACCATGCATTGATGCACGCATCGCTCCATGCAGGGATCAGACCATAACTTTAGCTCGTAGCTCCGCCCACACGCGACCGCGGTATCAGGCTTTAAAGAGCATAATTTCTAAGAGGCGGGGTGGAGCGTTGCACACCCCCAACAACAGGTTAGATGACAGTGGCCATTAGGCGTCTCTACCTGGTGAGTTCACGGAGTTTACATAAGAATCCAACAGCCGCACAGCCTAACGTGGTCCGCGCTAATAAATATTCATGAAATATTCATGGCAACACTGATCCCGCAGGGGTTTTTTTTGCCGCCCGCTCCCGCCCGCAGCACAATTCAAACCGCCCAATCCCGCGAGATTTGGGTTGGGTCCCGCCGGGTCCCAATGCAGCCCTCTAATCTCCGGGTGAAGGGTGGTGGAAGACGTCCCGAAGGAGACGCCCCTGTGGACGGATGAGCGCCGACCGGCACCGGAGGAGCAGCTGAGCCAGGAGCCAGACAGCATTCAGAGGGGGAAGCGACGTCGGAACGCAGAGGGGTGTGGTTGTGACCCGCCCCTCTTCGAGTTAAGTACCCCTCTGCTGTTTTTATCTGTTCTTTTACCCAAGAGACCTTTTTGTATAGTCACCAGAGCCACATTTTAACTATTGCATGTTGTTTATTTTTTTTACTAATTGTGTGTTTTTTAGTGGGTTTTATTGAGCCTGGTGTTTTAGTTTTTTTATGGACTTCTTGGGTTTTTACTTTTTAGACGGAGGCTCCTGGCTCTAACTGATGGACAGAAAAACAGACTCCTCCAATATTGCCCCCCTCAAATAAACTCTTTTTCTGCTCCCTGTGAACTGTGGTCCTGGGTGTCCTGTCTCCACACAGGTCCAAATCTTAGAGATCTGCGAGGCTACAAATGAACTCAAAGATGTGAAACATTTTCCACATACACAAAATAACCAGTTCTCTGAAATATTGTTCACAAATCTGTCTAAATCTGTGATAGTGAGCACTTCCAACTTGCCAAGACAATCCATCCCACCTCAACCGACCAAAAATGTTGAACAGCTCAAAACCAAATTCACATAAAGACTCGTCTGACAAAACTCTTGACAAACATCTGCGCACATCAACTGTTACGCCCCTTTTTAGGTGTAGGGGTACTTGGAGGAGCAGAACATAAAAGTAATGGTTTTGTCACGAAATTTAACTAAACAAAAGCGCCAAAAGAAGGTCTCCATACAATTAACACATTTATTTACAAATGAATGAATAAAAACCAACAAGAACGTAAAGTGAAGCAAAAAGGCGTCAGGGTGAACCAAGACCAAAAGAACAAACAAAACTCCAACCTATCTCAGCCCAGAAAACAATTACCTGAACCAAAAGGAAAGGGAAAACAAAGACTAACACTAACCTCCGTGGACTGACAAACAGGAGAAAAGAAAATGGCAGTTTACCCCAACAGCTTCACTTAAAACATAACTACAAACTACTGATGGCAGTTTGACACAGACGCTTCGGCGCATGTTTCACCTTCATGAAGCAGAGCGGTTCGGCACTATGTTTCAGGGCGTGTGTCAACTAGTGCAGATCACGTGGTTGATGACGTATGAAGCGCCAAATGAATCGTTTGGTGGAACCACGGTTCAGATGTCACTTGTGTTTGAACAGTTGGCCGCGCTATTCTCTAGAAACACGAAATGAATCCCGAACGTTTCCCGACCAGTTCTAGTGTTTCCCCTGTATCAGAATCAGCGTCAGTTCATTTTACCATGGCTCCTGGTAAAAAACGTACTGTGGCTCAAGATCGTTTCTACTCGATTTCTCCTAATAAAACAATACTCTATGAACGTTCTGTATAAAAAAAATACTTCAATGAATCTATGATGGCCTAGCTAGCCAGTGTCAGTACAGATAGCTCAGTGGAAAAGTCAATGGGGTAGACATGCAGATGTCCTAGGCTCAGGACTATTGTGATACCGTTTTTTTTTTTTTTTTTTTTTTGCTTTGGGTTTCTTTGAAGTGCTGTGTCATGCACTTCTCACAGAAAACGTCACATGTTGTGTTGTTTGACGTTGTTTGTTTTTTTAATCATCATTAGCGACATTGTTTTGTTTTACGTTTTTTCATCATCATTTCCACATTAAAGTGTTACAAGGAGCTTAATTGAAACGTGTCGATACCCGTCCAGTCCGCCACCAGATGCCGCTGTTCTGTGTGGCTTCATGACCCATCTGTCATGAAAGACCAAAATTTCATACATGGAAAATGCGCAAAATGTATGTTACGGCGGGTGCAGAACTTTCACGCAGTGGTTCGATTCCCTGGGCATGCAATGGGCTGAAATCCAGTGTGGGTCCTTGGGCAAGACCCTTTGCACTGTGCATATCTGAGTCTCCCTGTGAAAATATATGGTTGTGTCAGGAAGGGCATCCGGCGTGAAAAAAAAGTGTCTGCCAAACCACCTGTGGCGTTATCCATAACGGGATAAGCCAAAGGAGCAAAGGAAGAAAAACCTGTTGACGTGTCTGCACAGAGACGTACTCATCTGACAGGACACAGCAAGCGTCCTGCTAAATTTAAACCCAGCTGGGCATCATGCATCAAGAAAAACAAACATAAACAAACTTTCTTGGGACGTTTGGAAAGAACTAGAAGGACATGTTATCACTGTGTTGAAATAAATGTGACACACATCATGACCAGACGGTGACATAGTCATTCTAAATAAAAGGAGAAGTTCTGGTTTTTGAAATCGGCACCGATGTCGAGATGATTGTGGGACAGCTTGATCCCAGGCTGAGGAGGATCTGCTGTGGGCTTTACCACTGTCTCAGTGTGTAAAAACATCTGATTGTACTGAACGAGGAGAACTGAAACTTAGGAAGGGACTTCAGGCCTTCTAGCGCGGGTCTGTCTCAGTGGAAGCTAATGAGAATGACACAGCAGAGGTCTCACTGTCTGGAGTAAAGATAGATCTAACTGAAGGGGTTAAAGCAGAAGCAGTCTGAGGTTCAGGCAGGATGCAGGGCTGATGCTGTCTGTCACTGTTTTCATGAAACATTTGGAAAAAGATATTAGTACTAAATCAGTTAGATGATTAAACAACATCAATGTGTTTGTGCAATCATCAGAGACATGGATGTTACGCTTTATTTCAACACTGATGACGAACCACGAGAGGTTTGGACGTGCGTTACCGCCACTGTCACTGGATAGAGTCTGCACTATAGCTTACAATCTGTTCATATGAGAGAGAACAGCACATGAGAAAAGCAAGCCCAACTCATTCACACCACTTCTGAAAAACGGAGTTTTTTCCACATCTGGAAGCAGTTCGATTATGTGACTGGATACGTGATGTATAAAAAAGAAGGGAGAAGAACGACAATGACACATGCAAGGAAATTATTAAAGCACGTTTTGTTGGGGACTTGAGGAAAAAGATGTAAAATACATGGAATGAAAAAAAAAATAAAACAAACTTTTAGATCGTCTGATTTTTCTTTACAATATCAAAAAGACAACGTCACCTGGATGAATGAGAACCTGCACCGTGCAGCAGCGCAGGAACTCATCTGCCTTCTCTTTGATAACATTTGAAATCATTCATCTTCTAACCCGTTTGTTCCCTTTCTGGGTCATGGGGCTGCTGGAGCCTATCCCAGCCAATCACGGGTGAAGGCAGGGGACGTCCTGAACAGGTGGTCAGTCTGTCACATGACCACAATCACACACCCGCGCACACTCACATCTAGGGACGGAGTCCCTGGAGAAAACCTACACATGCACAGGGAGAACATGCAAACTCCACACACAAAGGTCCCACATTGATGTTCTGGTTCAGATCCCCCAGCCGGGACTTGAACCCCGGCTTCTAGCTTTGAGCGCCAACCACTGCACCACCGTGCAGCCCATGACTTTAAATCAGTCGTCATTTGGTACAAAAGGGAAAGGTCTTGTATGTGTTAAGGCTACAGGTCATGATGGTCGTAACAAATGCTGATGGATGTAGGATTATCTAATCAGTGATGGGTCTTTGCACTGCCGTTAACGGTCCACCAGCGACTTTTCCAAGAGTCATCCGTCACTCTGTGAAGAATATGTAAAACTTGCTTCTCTTTGAGAGACAAAGCAGTCAAACATGGAGCCTACAGCAGCCAGCCTTAAGTTCACAATGTTTTGTTCAAAAACCACGAAGACACAAACAACTCGATTTATCAAACACCATTACCTTAAAAAACATGACACTTATTATAATTACAAGAAAATGTGAATGAACATTTTTAAATATGAAAACTGACCTAAATTTCAATAAACCTAGTTGACGAGACCACAGAAAACCGCCTGGATGAATCTGCATAAATGACCAAACCCACTGGGTTTGACTTACCAGGTGTCTTTCCGTTTCCTCAGTGCCTTTCCATCCACACTTCCTTCAGTAGGTTCAGCTGCTGTCCACCTCCAGGCTTCACTGTTCCTATCACAGTTCGCACACAGACGCTGCTGCCCTGAGCTCGTTCCTTGTGCTATCTTTCCCGAGACTTAACCGCGTCTGCCCTGCAAATCTGCTGTCAGTGGGCCGGCTTCCCTCCTTTGCTATTTTTACATCATAACACATCCAGAGCAGCCGCTCTATATTTAGTGTTGGGGTGAGGCAATGGCACTCAGAGGGAGAGCAAAGGATTTGATGAAAACACATTAGTGAAATGAATCTTCATCCAACAGGTGCAACAGCAGAAACAAACAGAACAGCTGGAGGAACGGCTGCAGCTTCTGGACAAACTAACCCTTCATCTTTCTTAACGACACTCCAAATCCATAACTCAGGTCACTTCGTGGATAACAATCACTGAGAGAGGAGAAGCTAAAGCACTGGACTCTAAGGGAGCGGTAAACCACTGTTGTGATCCAAAAAAAAACTGTGTCCTTTTCCCGAACATAGTTTCTGCAGAGCAGCAGGAAATCACATGACCTCTGAGAAGTTCACCTCTGAGCTGTAGGTGGGACCGTTGGCCAGGAGCTTGCATTAAATTCCCATGAACCCTCCGTGCTCTTGTACCTGACCATGTACCTCCTCTCTGCTCCTGATCCTATACCTGGCTGTGGACCCCCCCTCTGGCTCTCCTGGCGCCCCCCGCCATCCCCCAGCTCCATCTGGATGAAGCCCATCTGCTGGACTATTTGAACATGTAGATGTAGAGTTAGATAAGCTAGTTCTTCTCTAAGAGTTCTGGTACATGGCCTGTCTGTCCTGGGGGAGGATCCTGGTGGGTGGAATGAACCCTGTGGGACCATTGTGCTGTTTATATACAGTTCATTAGAGATTCATGCATCATAAACTTAACTTGAGCGTGATATGATATAAAAAAGTTATACATCGGTGGTTGATGCGTGAAAGTCTGTTAGACATACGAGAAACTGTCGTGGAAAGACACAAATTTGCGTTTGCATCTCACAAAAGCTGAACAATTGCGTAAGATTGACATAATAATTATGTATAAACTACATAAAATAAGCATAAACTGCGTAATTCTTAACTGACCAAACATTTTGAACTGCTCAAAACTGAATTCACGTAGAGAGCTGTCAGCCAAAGCCCTCGACGGACAACCCAAACAGCGGCCAACCCCCATAAAGGTGCATGTGACGAAGGCTTAAGGCCACACACCCAAGGTCATCATTGTATTCCCTGTCACCAAGTCAAGCCTCTTCCTGTTCTTGAAGTTTTGGCCATTCTCCTGTTCTGTGACCAGTCTTCCTGTGTAAGCGTTGACTGGTTTCTGCTCTGACACATCACCGTCATGAGCACCTTTCACTTGGACCAAAAAGACGAGAGTTTCTGCGCTGTCACACCTTCTTGAACCTTTTTGTCTCTTATTAGAGCACTTTTTGACATCTCTTCTGCACAGACCATCTCCACCGTCCTGATGTCTGTCAGCCCACCGCTGGAGAAAACTGTTTTGTCGACATTCACCTCTCCTGGTTGTTTGCTGTGTTCTAACTGGGATGTCGTCACACCTGCCTGGCTCAAGTACCTGTTCACTGCCCAGCTGAGTCTTCATTTAGGGTTCTAAACAACTCTTGACACATTCATTCCAGTTATATTTCCAGCCTAACAACATTTCTTAATCTTTAATCCTTAATCTTAATCTTTACAAATTATCTGTAAGGTCCATTTAAACAAATTGCTTCAATTTTTCATTGACAGTAGTGAAGATGGATTAGGACACGTTTCCCAAGTGGGATGGGAATAAATGCTGAAAGGACCAGCTGAACAATAAAAACTACAGGAACTGAAAAGAGGAATGCTGCAGCAGGAAGGGTTCAAGTAAAACGTAGAGTGGATTGTTGAAGGTTGGTGCTGATGACAGCCTGTGGGGATTTTCAAGAGCTGGAAGCTGAGTTTGACTGCAGCGTTTACCCATCCCAGGCCCCACAGTGGGAATAGAAAGAGTGGAACAGAACGGAATGGAATGGAAAGTGTGCTGATTGTGAGCGCTGGATCCTCATTTTAAAGACGAAGGCAGACGTGCAGAGCAGTGGAAACAACAGAGGATGAAGATGATGAGTCACATGACTAAGGTATGGAAAGAGTGATGGAAGCTAGTCTGAGGTCAAATCTGAACATTTGAGAAAAGGAGTTGGGGAAAAGCTATGGGATTGGTTAGGTCTGTGGGGGGGTCTGATAGTGAAGGGTGTACAGCCCTCTTCCTTTTCCTTTCATCTCAGTATGTTCAGGCTGCGTCATTTTGTTCCTTCTCGTTTCTTGAGTGTGAGTTTGGGTTGATTTGATGCTTAGTTGTTGTGGCAGGTGGGTGGAAGGTGGAATCCAAACGGCTTTCCAGGCAACAGATTTGATTTTCAGCTGTAGAGAGCGAGGATGGCAGGCTGGCAGGCAGAGGAGCAAACAGGCCGCTGTGGGGCCGGGCAGGATCTTGGAAGGGAGAATGGGAGGATTAGAATGCATACAAATCCCTTTCAGCCTGATGGAACTGCAAATATTATTACCAGGGGTGAACAATAGTCCGGCATCGGCTGGAGGTCCAGCTGAAGAATATATAGAGTTGCTGATGAGGAGCAGATGAGGAGCAGGTGTGGCTCAGGCACTGGAGGAGGACACGCCCACAGCAGCACTTATAACAGAGACGTCTTTAGTTTTGCATTGTAGTCACTAAACAGAGCCATGCTGATCTGCCCGTGGAGTGGAACCTGCCATCCCCCAAAGATTTCTGGGATAAGTTGCAGTGAGCCCTCTCAGGAGGAAGTAGTTACAAAAATGGATGGACACATTCTTTGGTGTTGTAATCCAGTGTCTTTCAGTGAGTCATAGGGTCAACAGAAGTCCTCGATATGACAGAGACTTGATATGTATGTATATATAGAAGGAAATCCAACACTAGTGAGGGGTTTTGGTATTTCTGTTGGGCGGCTTCCCCGATTTTATTCTCAGCAACGTGAATGGGATGTATTACTTCTTTGTCTTTCGTTGATGTTGTTTGGACAAACTCATTCTATTAATTTAACGGAAATCTTGCTTGGACACAGTAATTGAAGTTGTAAGGCACAGTGAATAGTGAATAATGCTTTTTTCAAAGGTTTCCACAGATCACTCCAGTTCAGAGGGACTGTGGGACCAGAGCTGTCACTGACACCACAGAGGGGCCGGCCTGCTTTCCTCATTACACTTTTCTGTTAGGTAACAGCAGCCTGAGAACCAGCTCTGCTGCAACATGATCCTCAGATCAGCTTGACACCGGTGTCAGAAAACTGCTGCGGGTCGGCAGGAGTGGCCAGTGTGTGTGGGGGGGTGTACATGGCATGTTTTCCAAAAACACCACTGGGTAATTGGTGAATCAAAATGAGGATGTGAACAGGTTTTACAGGAGTGTAAATGTGTTTTTGGTCTTGCTTGTCTCAGCTGGCTCTCGGGCAGATGCTCCAGGGGACAGCTGCAGCGTCTCACTGGGGTGGACCGGGGAATCAAACACGATCCTGGCTGGATCTGACTGAGGAGTGTAACAGCCAGAGCTGCCACCAGCTCAACAATGCACTGTTTGATTTCACAGAGACTGACTTAATCTGTTTGAAGTAGCTGTGGAATACAAGCATTTCAATAAGAAGAGATCTTAGGAATGCAGATACTAAAGATTTAATGCCAAAATGTCCATGAATAGTCTTTTGGAGGTCAGGCTCTGGGCAGATGACGTCTTTATCCTGGTGGGATAAACTCAGACCACAGATGGATAAACCCCAGAGTACGGACGCTAATAGTGGTTGAAGCCAGTTTATGACAGAGTATTGGTCCTGGTAGAGGATGGGTGGAGGCTAATTTGTCTAGAACAGGGGAGCTCAGAACGTCAACCGGTAGGTCGTAAAGGATGTGTGAATAGAACGCGGGTCATCAAAAACAAATAACAAACAAACAAAAAATATAAATATTAATTGCCATTAGTGAATAATCCTCCTTCCACTGAAGTATGTCACTACATTGACATCCAGAACAGCCAATTGAACATCCTCTGATACATACATCACTGCACCTGCGTGTTTAAATACACGGAGCGGCACGTGTAATCGACCGGCACATTCTGCCTGCCATTGGTGAGCCTCTGCTGGCCCGCAGGAGCATTTATTGAGGCCTGGGGGTCTCGGCCGTCCCAGCACCACGCCTTCTGCCGTGTCCACGGTTCCCGCCCAAGGAATCTGAGCCAACGCGGGCCAGCAGGGTCGTCCAGACGCACACGCTGCTTGGGCCCTGCCCTACCAAGGCCTGGCTGGGCTGTGTGGTGTTCACTGTCACCACCACTACCCAGAACCCAGCTTACCTGGAAGTGAGGAAGATCTTCCTCATTGAAATTGTGTCAAAGCTTCACAACATGAAGAAAAAAGAACATGGATGCTACCCTCTCTTTGAAAAGAAAGTTTCAAATTGGATTTGAAATTCTGCATCCAGGTTGTCGGAGTAAATCTGTTTCTTGAAATGTGAAAAAATAGAAACATTGTTGGTTCCTGTCAAGAAAAGCTTTAACCCACTGATTGGATATTTTTAAGAGTTCTTAATGAGTATATTTGAATTACTATACCACTTAATGCTTCACAAATGTAAATCAATAAATTATCAAACATTACCAATGAATATTCATAAATTAAATTAACATATTTGAACTGCTGTTTGATTGAAAACAGCCAGTTTATATTTAAAATTGAATGTAAGAAACTGTTGAAATAAGTGAACAACACAGAAACGTTTAATTTAAAAAACAAGAAGTGAGTTTTAGGCTAAATAACCTCCAACTGTTTAGGACAAAATCTTGTCTCCTGTTGAGTTTTAATGTGTTGAAAGAACCATCTTTAACACAGAATGACAAACGGCTGGTTCCCCCATTCAGTTGTTTAAGTCAGATGTGGGTGATTGTCAATGAGAATCAGCTGAGCGGCATCCAGGACGTGTGCGCTGGGGCAGCTGGGAGATGTAGTGTGATAATAATCCAGTGATGACGAGTAGGGGAGCCAGAGCTCTGAATCCTAATGCACAGCTTATATCTGTATTTGATTAGATTGATTTCAAGTATTTAAAAATAATAGAATTCTGCAATAAAAGTTACTAAACAAATGTATCAAACTCATCTCAGACATCAATTATTACATTGATTAGAAAATAACTGAAAATGAATGAAGCTGTTAGAAGATGATGCCATCTTCTTGACAGAGTAATTACTCATAATCATAAATAGAGATTTCTGCTGTGATGCATTAAACACACACGTCCCATTAGATTCAGTAAATAAAAGGAGTATCCATTAAAGTCAAGTACAGGTGGATTTGTTGCCTGAAAGGGAGTGGGAGTTTTATCCCACCACATTGAGTTATTTCTTGTTATATATTCTTTTGTTAGTTGCCATAATCTAGTTTTTGTCCGATTAAAAGCAGATTATTTATCAATAAACAAAATGGAGTGATTATTGATTACCCTCAGAAAACGCCTTCATATCATATTTATTCCACATTCTAGTTATGTTTTGCTTAATGATTAAAATGAAATACATAATCATGTTAATGCAGTAGTCACGGCTACATGCTGCTGATCAAGTAAAATAATTAGAAATAAAACATCTACAGCTTATCAATTATCATTAGAAAATATGATCTCATAACGTTAAGTTCACACATATTTGAAATTTGTAGGAACACCCAATTATCCTTAGGTCCTCCCATCTCCATAGTTTCTTTATACATTTTCTTGAATATTTGGATATCTGAACATTGTTTGAGTTAATCACTTAACCCGTTCCAAAGTTTAGTGCCGACACACAGAAACTTTTCTTTGTGGTTCTTATTTGATGCTGAAGTTCCTGCATCAGTTTGAAGCCTCCCTCATTTTCTGTTTTTGGATGTTGATATCTACCCTGAGACAGACTGGCGACCTGTCCAGGGCGTCCCCCTGCCTTCGCCCACAAGTGGCCGGGATAGGCTCCAGCAGCCCCGTGACCCCGAAAGGGAAAAGTGGAATAGAAAACGAATGAATAAATGAAGGATATTGAATGGTACCGATTTCCCGCTGGCTCTGTATAGAAGTTGTTGGTGTGGAAAACAACAAGGTCATGAAGTTTTAAAAGTCTGGATTGATGGAATAAAGTTTCTGGTGAAGATAACAGACTTCATGTGTCATTCTGACAGCTCGTTTTGAAGTAAAAAGGAGGAAGTAGTGATGTAGAAATGACAGACTTTCATTCAGAACCACGTTTGCAAAATGAAACATAAAGCTTCTATGAAATGTATTAAAACACAAATAAACTGAAACACTCACTATTCTGGATGTTGTTTTCTTTTCTCATCTGATTTTTACGGTGGCCTAGAAGGGTCACAACACAACACATTAACTCACAACAATTTTCACCTATTTAAAATTCTTTTTCAAACTTTGGATTTTCCATTCTGTTACATGTCTGTAGTTTGTTTACCTGCTAGAAAGCATTTATCTATATAAAATACAGACTTCAGTTGACTTTGTGATCTAGTGATAAGACTGGGGTTTAACAAAATGAGGTCAAGTTTGTTAAAAAAAAAAATAGGCGTTTCTCATTGGTCTCTGGGGACTAGGACATTAATTTCCTTATACCGTTATTTTAAAATGTTCTTTTGTGACAGAAAAAATTGCTTTATATCTTCAGCGTCAACGGCTAGAATCAGGGCGAGAAAGAAGAGGAAAAAATGTAAATATAACAAAAGGTTCCAGGGGCCTGTTTCAGAAAGGAGGTTAAGTGTAAACTCTGAGTGAGTTAACCCTGAAATCAGGGAAACTCTGGGTTTTCCGTTTCAGAATGGGAGGTTTGTTAAACCAGAGAAAGCAGAGTAAGTCAAACCCGTTCCTGAAAGAGAGGTAACTTATACTCGGAGTCAGTGTCCATGGTTACTTATGCTGTGAACCTAACCTGGTCGGGAGCAGGTTTTATTCTCCAAACTCAAAGTTTCTGCCGGTCCCCTCCCCTTTTTAAAGACAAAGCGGTATGTTTCGCTTTAACCTTCATTGCCCACATTCCAGTCACACAGAGACAATCTAAGTGACAAGAATGGCTTGTTCTTTTTTGGAGGACCCAATAGACGAGGAGACTGCATTAATTCATAGAGAATTATATTTACCTCGTACGAGGATTTTGAGAGGACTCGATTTTTTGTCATTTCCCCACACGTTTTTGTTTGAGCGTTACCGTTTTTCGTTGCAGTCAATTATATATATACAATGAAAACAACATTAGATATTGCTAGATGTTTCATATGTCAAATATTGTCAACAAGGCCTACATCCATGACATGCTCAAATTTGACCTGATTGAATTATGTTTTTATACTTTTATTTTTAGCTGCTGCCATGTTCTTTTACTTCCTGCAGGATTGCATCTACATGAAAATGAAATCAGGGACATTGAATTAGATTCATGTAACAATTACTTTTTGGAAACACAATTTGCTAGCACTGCTTACTTTCTTAATCCCATATAAACCTATACCACTTGATCAATACAAGGGTAGTGTTGCAGTGTGTTTGTGCTGAGCGGGGTGCGATCCACGAGAGACAAGGGGAGGGGCGAGTGCAGGTGCAGTTGGGGGGGGGGGGGGGGGGGTGAGCACGGAGCGGAGGCGTGTGCGTGGTATATTGTGTGTTCGGAGGATGGAGCACTTAGTTAAATAAAGAGAAGGTGTCATTCCCAGAATAACTGTTTTGGGGTCATTCTTAATCCGCTCTGGAGGTTGAGGGTTTGGAACGGGAAGTGAACCCCGAAGGAGAATTGCCTTCTGAAGGAAATCTCCGCTGCGCTTCTGACCACGATCGGAAAGACGAGAGAAAAGAAAGGAGAAGTCTTCGCGCAGCGAAAGGTTCAACAGTAGACACAAGTTCACTTTTAAAAACACAATTGCATGTATTAATATTAAACTGACCAACGTTTGCAAGAGGGGAAGGTTAACAAAAAGTCCTCTAAACATTACCGACGTTAAATGCATCCCCCCCCCCCCCCCCCCCATTGGTTGTACACTATGCAGCATTTCATGCAATTACACCAGGAATAACACTTCAAAAGTACACCTAAATATCGCCATTTTTTAATTTCACACCTTACGCTACTTAAAAAGTTATTTATTACAGCCAATATTTTGTAACAATGATTTAAATGCAAACGTACGCATTAACTCGAGCAGCTATGTTTTCCCACGCTAACTGTCTCTGTTCTGCAGATGCAGTGGTGTTGCTTTTCTTCTGGAATATGTGCTCATATTCACTGTAACTCTGCAGCAGCACGTCAAGTTCAGCTGGCGAAAAATATGCAGACCTCTTTGTTTCCACGGTTGCCATGGGGACTCGTAATATCTGCGCTCCATTGATAATGGCTTCTTATGGTCGCGGTGCGCACGCTCAACTCCGATTCAGTCCACTCAGAGTTGATTAACCTAACTCGGATCAGCTTCTCTGAAACAGAAAACTCAGAGTTGTTAATCTCTCGGTAGACCAACTCAGAGTTCAAGTTCAACCTCAGAGTTGGTTGAACCTCCTTTCTGAAACAGGCCCCTGATGTCTTAATGAAGAAGCATAGAACACGGGTCACCAGCGTCCCACGCCGAGTACCACCACAAGGAATGTCCTTAAAATGTCACAGATATTGGGCTTCAAAATACCACAGATGGAATTCAATATAAGGAAATGATAAAATGCAGATGTTTTTATGTAAATAGTTTGTATTATGTCACAAAATGTCAATATTGTTAAATGCTAAATAAACTCTGTTGAATCTGAATGACGAGCTGGGATTAAACTAAACTTTTAGGTTCCTTTAATGCCAGTGGAGAATCGTGGTTGAAACCTCGTCACAGTGAGGGTAGACGCATTTTTTAGCGTTTAATGCTTTTCTATATAAATCAAAAGGTATGCAGAGGGTTTGCTGTGGCTTGTTTTGAGTTTCCTTTGGGTGTTGAAACCACTTATGAGATAGAAACCACTAACGTTTAGGATTTGAGTACGTTTTGGGTCATTTACATGTGCCCCCCTTTCACCCAACCTGTGCCCATATCTAACCCCCCCACCCCAAATAAATTCTAGACCCGCCGATGGCTGTCAAGTCTAAAGATTTGCCTGAAGGCTGCCTTTAAACTTTATACTCAGTGCTCCCTGACATGCTGGTGGCTTGTGCCGGAGAGACTGGTCCTACAGGGTTGAGGACCGGTTACAGGTCCATCAGGAGTTTCCACACATTATGCTGGACACCTATGAGCACAGAAAAACAAAAAGCACTAGAGGGCAGCAGAGAAGGAGGAAAAAGCTCCTGAGAGCCCTCTCCAGATAGTTTTAGCTCAGATCTACACTCACTGGCCACTTTCTTAGGTCCACCTTACTAGTACCGGGTTGGACCCCTTTCACCTTCAGAACCGCCTTAATCCTTGGTGGCAAAGATCCAACACGGTTCTGGAATCATTCCTCAGAGACTTTGGTCCATGTTAACATGACAGCATCAGTTGCTGCAGATTTGTCTGCTGAACATCCATGATGCTGATCTCCCGTTCCACCACATCCCAAAGATGGAACACTGTGGTCATGAAGGGATGGACATGGTCAGCATCAATACTCAGGTAGGCTGTGGTGTTGGAACCATGTTCAACTGGTACTAAGGGGACCAAAGATAATATCCCCACACCATGACACCACCACCACCAGCCTGAACCGTTGATCTAAGGCAGGATGGATCCATGCGTTCATGTTGTTGATGTTAAATTCTGACCCTACCATCTGAATGTGGCAGCAGAAATGGAGACTCATCAGACCAGACAACGTTTTTCCATCTTCTAGGGTCCAGTTTTGGTGAGTCTGTGTGAATTGTAAACCCCAGAGATGGTTGTGGGTGAAAATCCCAGTAGATCAGCAGTTTCTGAAGTCCTCAGACCAGCCCGTCTGGAACCAACAACCACGTTCAGAGTCACTTCAATTACCTTTCTTCCTCATTCTGATGCTGTTTGACCTGCAGCAGATCGTCTGAACCACGACTGCATTTATGCACTGAGTTGCTGTCGTGTGATTGGCTGGTTAGGAATGTGTGTTAACGAGCAGCTGGACAGGTGTACCTAATGAAGAGGCCAGTGAGCGTAGAACACACTAACTAATGTCCACATAATCATCTAACACACAGTTGTACAAAATAATACAGATAATAACAGATTTCTGCAGATGTTTTGATCCAAATGTTATTGTCTTTATCATCAAGTATAATATGAGTACATGAATGCACATAAATGTCTTAGGTGAGTTCAAACTAACAAGTGTAACATTCTACCTGTCTTTGTCTTCTCCCAGTATGTGTTTTAAATGTGGGACATCTTGACTTTAAGTAGAATTCCTACAGTTTATGCTCTCATTTCAAAACTTTCAGTGCTAACAGAAAAGCATCATTTAATGCGTCATCAAGCTTTCAGCTACATTAACTGAGATTATATTTTATTCTATGTTTATTTGTTTGTTGTTATGTGTGTACATGTATGTACTAAAACTGGTACTAAAACTGAATTTCCCCTCAGGGGTTAATAAAGTTGATCTTATTCTTTTTTTTTTACTTATGTCCAAAAACTGAGCAAACAGACGAGTGCTGAAGACCTTTTGTGTTGGACAGCTTTTACTATTACAAAAAGAGGTTATGAGTCTTCGGATAGCCAGGGTGTCAATTTGTATGAACCCTTTCTGTTTTTTTTTGGGGGGGGGGGTTTGTTACATTTTGTGTTTTAAGTATACAGGACAGACCAAAAGTTTGGACACACCTTCTCATTCAAAGAGTTTTCTTTATTTTCATGACTATGAAAATTGTAGATTCACACTGAAGGCCACAAAACTATGAACTAACACATGTGGAATTATATACATAACAAAAAACTGTGAAACAACTGAAAATATGTCATATTCTAGGTTCTTCATAGTAGCCACCTTTTGCTTTGATTACTGCTTTACACTCTTGGCATTCTCTGGATGAGCTTGATGAGACAACGGCCGAGGGGAGCCGGCCCCCCGCCCCCCTGGCCCCCTGGCCCTAGAAAAGTTCCTCTTATTCTTAACAGTTGCCAGGGTGTAAATTTGTATGAACCCCTTTCTGTTTTTTATTTATTTATTTTATTTGTTACATTTAGTGTTTTAAGTATATATACATACTATTTTTATTAAAGGGGAGGGAGAGGGGGAAAGTGTGTGGGGCGGGGGGGGAGGGGGGGGGGTTAAGAGGGAGGGGGACAAAGTGAGGGGATACAAGTGCCGAGTTGCTAATTTGAAGAGGTTATTATTTTAGGATGTGAAACATTTCTAGATCTGCAGAAAGACAAATATTACATCCCAACATGAAATTCTGACACTAGGATGAGCTGAAGACATCTGTCCATCAATACACTGTGGGTGAAGAGGAGGGATAAAGGAGTGTGCACGCGCACGTGGGGGTGGAGCTACATGCACGCTACCAAAGTGAACCATGTGATAATGTGTGTACTTTACCCTTATTTTTTTCTTTTCTTTTCTTCTTCTTCTTCTTATTAGTTCTTTTCTGAGTATTTACTATTTTTACAAGATTATTTCTTCATTTATGAAGTACAAAAGCTGCACAGCATCATCAACGCAACCAATCAGTCCACTAAGTTTTAATAGAAGAGCTAAATCTTTCTGAGCACCTCAACCTAAGAACTTTATCAGTTTTAATATATGGTTGGAAAATGAACCTCTTTATGTTGCTTTTGATTAAACTTGCATGACACACAACTGTACGGTAACATTTAGGCATGCTGGGTTTACTAGGCCACTGTCCTTTTGACATTTAACTGTATCCAGTTCAGTGTCGGAAAGTATCGGATTCTGTGTCCACCCGGATATTCAGCGATTCACAAACCACATCTGTACAGAATGTGTCCACTGGAAGGACCTAGTGAGCCTTCATCTGCCATGACCCCTTGCCCAAGTCTTCATCCTCTCAGAGACTCATTTTCCAGAGTGAACTATGAGACCAAACAGCAGCACTGAACTGAGCTGCAAACGCTGCTGGAATGAATCCTGCTCTGATTCTTCACTGATCTGGATGTAGAGGTATTCACAGGGCTGCTTCCTGACAGATTCCATGACAGATGAGGCTGTGAATGCGCTACAAAAACAGAAAGTAGCCCAGTATCAAACACCGTTTTCCAGCCCTTTTAGTTACTCAGTTACTACATCTGAAGTTATATTGATATACATTGTAGCTCGGGTTCTGAATTCATTTGCTGTCATTTTGTAAGCATGTGGTGACGAGTTTTTTTAGATGTGGGAAAGAGGCAGAAACACAACGAAGGCTTTAGTTTTTGTTTGGTTTTTTCCTTTGTCTTTTTTATTCAAAATAAATTGAATAACATCTACTTTGAACACAAGACAACACCCGTTTTTATCCATTCCTCTTAAGATTCTCCTTTTCTAAATGACCATTTAAATGTCAACACTTGCCTTCTTCAGTCTTGTCATGCTTTTCCCTCGTTTTACTCTGTAAATTCTAGTTGACGTCTCTTCACATTTCAACAGTCAGATACAACCTTCAAAAACAACATTCTTAGCTTTTACATGAAAAAGAAGAAAATAGAAGCAAACTTGGAAGCATGTCAGAGCATCTCAGCTAAAAGAACCGGTTTGACCATCGTTGTTTGACATTTTAGAGGATCGAACTGGAGATCCAAAAGAATTTAATAAGGTGGAATGAGGAGCTTCCATGACTCGTTCCACCCGGAGAGTGGCTTGAAGAACGTCTGCTTTTTCAGATTGTCAGGCTGGACCAGGAACCTCCAGGATTCTACCCACTCTTTAAAGAACGTGTCCTCCGTTACGGCCTCTGGCTTCTTGGCCGAAGCAAGTCCCTTCTTGGGACGTGGCTGGGTTTTACCCAATAAGTGGCATCCTGCCCATTTCCTATCTGACTGTTTCTGCTTTTCAAAGTCAGAATACAGACTCTTCTTAGTTTTGATCTTTTTTTGGAAAATCACTTTCGGGTCCGTGGACTCTCTAGACTTACTTTTCAAACCCTTGCGGTGTGCGTTCTGCAGGAAACTGTGAGAGTTTGCCCAGCTGTGAACATTGGCAGTGCTGCTGCTTGAGTTGGATTTGGTGTTGTTGAGATTCTTCTTTTCTCTTAACCACATAACTGAGTAGTGGGCAGGATTACAACAGGAGTCCAACCATGACCTTTCCAGGCCGGGCATAGGGTTGGCCACCCTGAACGAATGTCCCCACCTAGATCCATCCATCACATCACGTTGCTGCTGACCACCATTACTGGATCCATAAAAACTTGGTTGACTATTGAGAAGTGGCCTCGCGCTCCATGAGGAGCCCCAATCTTTCTCAGGGTAACGTTGCCTAAACATCTTGTCATCAAAAGAGTGGCTCATTTTAACTTGAGCACTCTCTGAGGACATCAGATTCTTCAGGGCCTGGATTTCCCCGGATCCATTCACCCACTTGTCTTTGGACTCCTGTTCAGCCATGTGTTGGGTATGGAAAATAGGAGCACTTCCAGGCCTCCCTCCACTGTGTCAGTGATGGTTTGTCGTGATGATACTGACTTTCTGACACCCTCCAGGCGTCCTGCCAGTCACATGTGGAAACCGGGCGACCTTCATGGTCACATGACCTCTCTAGATTGTTGGAAGAAATATGTTGTGTTCCTTTGGGGACTTTTTCCTTGCTTTGGCCAGCTTCAGATCGATACTGACGTCTGGAAAATTTCCAAGATTCCTTCCAAATCTGTTCCGTTGCTGGTCCATTCTTTGGAAAATCCTCAGGTGCAAACTCATTTGGGGGCCTCTGCATATTCCTACGGATTGGTGGAACAGTGGACCATCCCTCCTGCCACAGGTCAGGTTGTTGATTCAGCTGCTGACAGGTATACTTCCATGAGGATTTCCACTCAGAGGCATTAGGCTTTGTGGCCCCTTGCTTCTCAAACTCTGAAAGAGGCTTCAGAGGATCTGATCTCAGCCTTCTCCTCTCCTCTCTCATTCTATGTTTTATTGTTTTCCAAGAGTCTTTCCAGTCTGCGGAAGGCAGAGTTTTTTGGAGCAGAGCCAGAAGAAGCAGTTTGGACTTGATCGTTTCCCATTTTGTCTGATATATCACTTCTTGTTGTAGTTGCTGTGGGTCAACGTTTTCCACTGAACTAAGCCCCATTTGGTTCTTCTCCACACTTAGTTTAGCAGAGACAGCGTGTTTCTCTGGTTGCACGGCCTTCAGAATTTTATCAATGTCTTCACAAGGTTTGGAGTTGTTTTTTATCACTTGCCAGGAGTTGTTCCACTGACTCTCCCCTTGAAATTCATTATGAAGAAGCGTCAGATCTTTGTAGTGATGTTTGGAAGGCCAATGGTTGGTTGTTAGAGCATGGGGCTCTCTCTGCTCACCATCATTATGTAAATCATCAGCATTAGCATTACCAGATGGTCTGAAGACTGACTGAGCTATTCTCCATGATTTGGTCCACTCTGGACTGTGAGGTGCTTTGAAACTATTGCCTTCATGGTGGTTGACAAGCCTCCAACTTTCCTTCCATTCTGAGCTTATTTCTTTACCATTTTCCTCCCTGCCTGACTGTCTCAATAAATTCTCGCTTTGAGGAGTTGCATGATCGCGCTGATCTTCAACTTTGATGGACTGCCATGAATCAGTCCACTCCGATGAAGACAAAGCTTCATTCTGATGTTGGGTTTCTATCAACATGGTAAAGAATCCTTGTTTGGGGGAAGTCTTGTCATTTTTTGAAGAGTCCCTCTTAATTTTGTCTGACAGAGACCAAGAACTCTGCCAGTCTTCTATGGGAAGACTCACATCTACATACTTTGGATCTGTATTTTTGTGGTCGGATTTTCTCCACATATGGAAGCCGTGTGGGTCAGCCAATTTTGGTTCGTCTGACCAAGGCTTGTCTGCTTCAGAACAGGGCTGATGGGTAACAAACATCCAAGACTGGCCCCAGTCTAACTCTGCAGTGGAACCACCATCTGCGGGTGGCAAGGACTTGTTGTATTTCCATGCTTTCCCCCAGACCAGAGAGGAAGGCTGAGTATGGTCGATGCTCATGAGTAACTGTAACTTTGAGAAATTCTTGCTTTGCCCCTTCTTGTCCTTGTAACCTGGGGTTGAAGTGGAGGAGCCTCTGCCCTGCATCCCTGTTCTCCCAAGCATTCCTGAACCTACAGCCCGAGGAGCAACACGAGGAGCCATGGGCTGCTTGCTCTTCCACACATCCCCATCTGCCTGATCTGCAGATGGCTTAGCTTTCCTCTCAGCTCTTTTGTATCCTGTCTTTTTGGCTGTCATGCGATTAGCCCAGTCCTGGTTAATACTGTTGAGAAAGAAAACAAGTGTTGGAAAATAATTTGACTTGAGAGCAAAATGCATGTTAATTCACATAACCTGAGTGTTCAGAACTATGATTGACACTGACTGCATAATTCCTTAGGAACTCCTTTCCTTCATCTGTTTTCAAAGAGTCCTATTTCGTTTGTATTGGTGATCTAGACTAAACACGGTTAAAACATTTGAAAAATCTATCAAAGCATTTCTTTATTTACTTTTTGTCAAATACATGAGAGTCGTGACTATTTTCCTTCTTAAGATTTCCTCTCTGTGTTTACTGTGGGTACTAAAAACAGTTTGTCTGACTTTGTTTCACTACAGCTCCCCCTGAATCTGCTCAGCTGCTCATGCTGCCAAAGAGGTCAGGACATGAAATGCATTCTGTGCACATGTACTTCCAGTTTGAAATCTGGTGCCAGCCTTAACTTCTGACCTTTTAATGTACTGACAGATCCTATTTCAGGCACTGTACACCTTAATCTCTGCCTCATGGGTTTTGAATTTAACTGGGAAGACGTGTGGCTAGAAATATTCCAATTCAGCAGAAGAAATACCTTTAGCCAAATAAAATTAGCAGCCCAAGAGTGGCTGTCAGCCCCTTTAGTTTCTGTTCATAGCTGGTAAAGTAACTTTATATCTAGCATCCTGATCCATTTGTCTGAAGCAGATTGTTCTACATTAAACAGTGAATTGATCAGAAGAGCAAAGATAGCAACAAGTTCAACAGTAATCAAACCAAGAACACAACAGTTTGGAGAAACTTGTTCAATAAAAATTTAGAAAAAAATAATAATAATGGATTTGATTTATCTGCACTTTTCCAGACGCTCAAGGCACTCACAACGTGTCCAATATTCATTCCTACTTGCTGATGGTAGAGGCGTGGTTGCCAGTTCGCACCTACCGCCCCTCTGACCATCACCGGGACATTCATACGCATTTAGACATCAGTGGAGACACACTGGAGACAGGGAGGGTGAAGTGTCTTGCCCAAGGACACAACAACAGTTGACTGGGGGGAGCAGAGATCGATCCGCCAACCCTTCGCTCATTGGACGACCCGCTCAACCTCCTGAGCCACTGCCGCCAACAAAGTCCCAGCCCTGTCCGCTGTCACACACCTGGGTGTGACATGCTATCCTCAGTGTTTGATCCATCCCCTGGGGGAGCGGTGAGGTGCGGCCAGGAACCATTTGGTGGTCCGAAAAGTGTTCAACTTCTTACACAGATGTTTAGTCGTGTCTTGAAATTCTTTTTGGTGAAATGAAACAGCTCCACTTTAGTGAATTCATGTGGTTTGATATTTAAGCTCCTAGTTTTTGAAAATCCACTATTTTACAAACTTCTTAGCAAATGTTTTTAACTTTTTCTTCTACTTTCATCACAACTCAGTTACTAAAACAATCAACTGGCATCTTGCACTTGTGGAGAAAATATTATTAGCCTTTTTATTTTACAAGTACTAATTGGATTAAAGAGGCTCTGATTTAGACTCTAGTATTATATTTGATGTAGCCTGTCATTGCAGAGACAGAGATTCAGTATCATGTTTGACCTCCCATGAAATTTAATCAGAAGATTAATTCAAGAATCTATCAAAGATCTCATAAACAGTCTTGTTTTACAGCGGTCCTCTTTTTTAAACAGGTTCTGCAGACAGGCAGCGTTCAGGAAGACGCGAACGGCGTTGGTTCTTACGTGGCCAAAGCACTTTTGTTCAGTCGTTCCTGCTCCAAATCCAACTTCTGATTGTAGTCCCGCAGCCTGATCTCCCACACGTTCTTCATGATGGAGGCGTCACAGCCGACCACCTCGGGGTTCTTCTCACTGCTCATCTTCAAACGTCCTGCAGAAACACAAAAAAAGGTTTGAGGAGCTAACATCTGTTAGCAGACAATCAGGGTCATGCTCAGAATCCTGCAGACAGAGCCCACGTACCTCGGTGATAATCTGAGGGATCTGCTGGAGCGCTCTGCTGACAGCTCTGCTAATATAGACTGTCATCCTGAGGGTCGTAAAACCCCGTTAGGGGGTTGATGGGACGTCCAACCTAAAAATACACTCTAACACACACACAAGATGTGGCTCCTCTCTTTCATAAGGACCATCAAACTGTTGAACCCAAAGAATGAAAGTGTGTTTTGCTTGGATGATTTCTGTCTTTGAGGTTTGCCTCACAGCCAAAAGAAATCCTGCCTGTCTTGTCCCCCCAACTCCCTGCAGAGTCAGTACAACCCAGCGCACTTCATCCAGAACAAAGACTTTGAATCCAGTCATGGCAGCGCACTAAAACAAAGCGGTCAACTCAAAGAGAGGACAAAAATGTATTCATGACATGCTTGGTTTTTGCCATTTTTTTCTTAAATGTTTTTTTTTCACCAAATTTTTTTTTTTTTTTTTTCTTATGGTCATATTTTTCTCATTCTTATTGGCTTCTGGCACAGAACAAAAAAACGCTTGTTTTTCATCTCTATTAGTGTTTGTAGCTTTGAAAAGAATTTTCTTACTTACTGGCAAATATTCAAGTATAAACTAAAAATGTGTACAAACTTATGTTCTAAACAGCCAGCTTTGGTTTTACTTTCCTATAATGATTTAATAATATCTGTCATGTGTTGGTTGATGCTGAACCTCAGTTCTGAACCTCAGTTCTGAACCTCAGTTCTCCTTAGCAGACTCACCACCAGACTAACAAGTCCGTACTTGAACCAACTAGGAAATGTTTAGTGTTAAAATGTTGGACTGAAAAAAACTTATTGTTACATTTAACTCCAGCAGGAGGAGGAAAAAAACAGCAAAAGTGACAGCAAAGAAGAGGCTGAAGTCACCCACAGTTCCACCTTTAAAGTTAGAGGAAGTTCTGAGGTTCCTTCAACACAGTTGAACTCTGTAAATGTGTCCTTCATCTCACTTGGATAAAAACAAGCGCCAGAAAAACCATCCATAAAACAACACCTCTTTTCATGAAGGACCTCTGGCTCATCTACTCCTTCACCAAAGGGGGGGGGGGGGGGGGGGGGGGGGCAAAAGATCTATTTTCAGCAAAGCAAAGGAAATTAAAACCCCACAACACCTTTGAAGGCATACAGCCTTGTTCAGTGCTCAGTTAGGCAGGAATGCCTTTTCTAAACCTTTTTTCTTTATAAGTGGGAGGGGCTTGTTTTAATGTCCGACTGCCAATCACATACAGACTCTCATTTGTGTTCATAAAGTTTATTGTGCAGCTGCAAAACCCCTAAATTGTCTATATTATTACCATGTTGAGTTTTAAGATTTAACTTTACATAAAAATGGGAAACTTTGACAAAATAAAGTTAAAGTCAAGTCCCACTACACCTAGGTGTGCGAAATTTGACCCCTCCCCTTGGGGAGCGGTGAGCTGCAGACACATCCGTGCTTGGGAGCCATTTGGTGGATTAAACCCCCCAATCCAACCCCTAATGCTGAGTGTCAAGCAGGGAGCCACTGGGTCCCATGTTTAAAGTCTTTAGTATGACTTGGCCTGGATTTGAACTCACGACCTTTCAGTCACAGGGCAGACTCTCTACCATTAGGCCACTAAGCTGTAAATAATACATTTATAGACTAATTTGGCCAGTAAAAGACTGTGTCAGCGTTGGACATACTGCTGCAGTGGATCCAGGTCTAAAAATACATATCAAATAACTTACTTTAGGAAACATGAAGGTGTTTACATTTGTGACAAAGTGGTCACTATAGTAACGACACAAAAATGTACCAAATAACCAAATACAACGAGAATACGACAGTAGATATTTATTATAGTGCTCCTTAATGTTACCATATTTCACCTACTGTCTAGAAATCTGGGGGAATAATTCTAAGAGCTCACTACATCCTTTTTTTTTACTTCAAAAACCAGCCGTCAGAATTGTCCACAAAGCCGGATATCTTGATCATACAAACTATTTATTTGATCAATCCAGACTTTTAAAACTGTCTGACCTTGTTGGTTTTTACACCAACAACTTCTATCCAGAGTCAGTGGGAAATCGTTACCATTCAACATCCAGTAACAGTTCTTAGAAAATGAAGGAGGAACAAACTGATGGGATGTAGGAACTTCAAGATCAAACTGATAAGAATCACAAAGAAAAGTTTCTGTGTGTCGGTGTGTGGCACTAAACTTAAACGAGACCCGGAGACCCGGAGACCAGGCTCAGTAATGAAGGCAGCGTGGCACAAACAATCCTTCTCACTGAACTCCGCTCAGTCCTCAGTACACTGTGGTTGATTGAGTGAATGAGAGTCAGGTGTGCAGCATCCAGGAAGTGTGGCTAGAACTCTGGAGATGGTTCCCAATGGTGACCAGAGGGGGAGACAGAGTTCTGACTTCTGACAGCAGTTATGATCATGAAGTCTCAGCTCAGAAGTACAGCTGTCCTGTGGTTTAAGTGTGGCAGTAAGCTGCCACCAACAGGAAATTGTCATGTCTAGCTCTCTTTTGCAATTAATGTTCAGAGAGTTCATCCGACTACTAAAAATGTCTGAAGCAAAAATGAAAAAGGCTTCAAAAAGATCTGCACAGAAACTGTCATGATGCCTTTTCCCCTCCCTTCTCTTCTCGTCCTCTCCAGGTAGAATCTAATCCATGTGTTCCACCATTCCTAACTGGATTCAGCTGTCGGCACTCACCTCATCAGCACTCCTGCTCTGACCTCCATATAAGATGTGTCTGCTCCAGTATTCATCAACAGTTGTTTGCCCTCAATGGTGCAGTCCTTGGTCTCTCATAATTCCAGTACTTCATGAAGTTATGCCAAGATCTCTGTCCTACTCTCTTATACTCACAACCACCTCCTTGTCTACAGGATCAACACAACGAGGATTAAGGCCCGTACACACCGGGACGAATATTCGCCAGGCGTTATTCGCCAGCGTTTTTCGCCATGTCTTTTGTGTTCACACCCAGGCGATTTTCGCTGACGATGAGCCGAGCCAACATGCAATTTCATTCCCTGACATTAGATGGCGCTTAATGTCAAACAGAAATACTCCTGTGCACAAGGTGGTTGCTTTTCACTCAGAAGAAGAGAGCCAGTATTTACGCGCTTGTCAGAATCATACAAAGAAAACGTGAATATTTCAAGCACCAGTAGCTCCAGCTCCAGTTCCAATGATGAAGAAATTATTGTTCTGTTGAATGATGAAAGACGCCGGAAAAGACGCCGATTTTGGGTACATCCCATAGTTACGAGAAGAGAAGAACATGGGGAGTTTTATCGACTGGTACAAGAGCTGAAAATGGATCATGAGCGTTTTCGGGGATATTTGAGAATGTCCGTCATTATTTCTTTGCGGCAGTGAAGACGCTACTTGGCGTCTATCTTCTTTGCTGGTATGTGTGCTCAGAAAGGCAGTTTTGTGTTTGAGCGCCCCCAAGTTGTGTTTTACTGTAACTTCAGAAGCTCCAGACACATGTGCAAAAGCGCCATTCTCATTGGTCGTATAGCTTTCGACGCAGCGCGTCAAACCAAAAAAACAAACCCGAGGCGTTTTTTAAAAAGTAACGCTTTGACGCGTGGCGTTTTTTCCCGTCGGTGAGCACACTCACATTGGTGCCCTTTGTTTAGTCACGAGGCGTTAAACGTCGGCGAATATCGCACGCAAAATTCGTCCCGGTGGGTACGTGCCTTTAGACCACTGGGTAGATGAGGCCTCGTGAAGCGTTTTGGCACATTGCAAAAACTGTTTTGATACTGTGTGTCACTCAACACTGACTCCTGCCGGACCAAAAACATCATTGCAGGCAACCCAGTTAAGAAACTTCACTGATAAACTCATTAAATTTAATACAAAGACAATATTTGTCATTGTAGTTCCTCAATTCCATGTCTGGCTCTATAATGTCCCAGCATTGAGGAGGTGATTTAAGTTTGACAGTTCTGCTAAACAAATGCCACATTTAAGTAATTGTTTTCAAAATTTTTCAAAATAAAAGATTGCATAGACTCATAAAACGAACTAAACTATCTCAAATCCGCCCAAAGCAAAATTTCTCTTCAATATCAAAATCAAAGCCACCCAACTGGGTGAAAAGCTGCAGAATCTGGCAACACTGCTGGTAGACGCCTCTGTGACACACCGACACCGTGGCGTATCGGCCATGTGACTTTTCCTGGAGCGACACGCGCACCGACACGGGGTTTCACTTTATGAGCTCGACACGTCAGTGATGCCAGACCCATCACTACCACTCACCGTCTTGGACTGCATCCTGCACACTTGGACCCGTTCTCTCCCAACATCCACAGGCGTCGTCATGGATTCCTCCTGCAGACACAGAACACTAACTTCTGAATACCAGTTTCCTCCTGGATGATAAACTGTGACTGTAATCCATTCTGGTGGTCTTTCTGTCTGTTTACATCATCTGCTAACATGATAAAAACTATTCCTAAATGATCAGAGTAAATAATTAATGCCAAAAAACGTAGTTACTCAAAGAACGAGGAGAAAGGAATGCAAAGAAAACTTTGAGCTAAATGAGAAAAAGCCTTCATGATTTCTCTGCAGCATGCTGAGCATGGTGAGACACCATCAGACTGATTGTAGGATACACGTCATCAGTTTACCTGTGAACTGCAGACACTCACAGCAATGGAGGAGTTCTGCAGCTTCCATGGGACATGAAAATGAACTGAGAAGTAACTCATCATACTGAAATGATGGAAATCCTTGATGTCTGTGTGTTTTCTGTTTGCAGAGCTTTGGGACTTTGCTGGACTGTCTTCAGGTGTTGTCTGTTGTCTGAAGACGTAGCGCTGAGACCACGAGGTTTCATAGTTTGCAGAGGGATGTCAGAACTTCTACAGTGCACTCAGAGACGTGACCTCTTTCCCACAAAGATGGAGAAAATGCAGCAACTTCTACACAACAGCATTGATGTTGCACACAAGGTTTGATCATGTGGCCGTTACTCTTATCTCTGTGCAACTCAAGTGAGAGAAACCACAGCCCCCAAAAGATCTGAGTCACTACAAGCTATTGCCTCACCAATCGTGACACACACAACACACACACACAGCAGCACTTCCAAACTCAGGACCGTCTGCATTCATCCTGCAGCTTCATGAGGTTTCTCTGCAGCCGTCCACACTGAACTCCAGCGGGCAAATGTGCATCCATGAGGGGAAAGGCTATTGAGGAAGTTCCCTTCCTTAAATCTAGGCCTTAAGACAAAAGACTTCCAAAAAAATGTCTGATGACTGACGCAGACTGCAGCATTGAAACAAATGTGATTTCCACAAAGGATTTGAAAGCAAGAAATGAGAGAATTTCTGTCACATGAAGTCACGCAGAGATCATAATGTGAAGCATCAGCATACAGACAGAAGGACCGTTTAAAGACAAACAGATTAATCTGCTGATAAAACGTCGAACCTGTTCCTTCAGAGTTTACATCTTTCTGCTCGTGTGATGGAAAAGGAGTGATTTTATTCAGATTAAGCAGAGACAGTAAACATATGTCACATGTTTATGTAGTTCTTCAACTGGAACCAGTTACATTCCACTTTGGTGGATCATGAATGTTTTTCAGCTTGTTTGCCAGACTGCCCTTGAAAACAGATGTCTAAGATGCACTCCAAGGAAAACTGTGTTTCTGGTGTTTTCAACTGTGTTTTTCTTATGATGGAAGACAAAAAGAAATGTAAGCTTAAAATTGTACTATTTCTTTATTTAAATTGTGGGAGTCAGGAGCAGAGGGAAAAATGCCGTTGGAAGTAGCTTGTAGGCGTGACGAAGTACCACCAATGGGACGTCTCCAAGCTCCGCCCCTTTCTAACGCATCTACGAATAGATCCATGTCCGTCTTTGTTTTCCTGGTCTGAGCTGGTATCAGATACTGCTGCTGTTTTTGTTGCACCGCTAATGTTATGATGGGGTGTGAGGGGCTGTAAGCTGGAGGGAGAGTGTGTAAATGAAAGCATCATATGAAATAAATGGAGGTTGGAGTGGGTCTTTCAGTGATTGTTTCTCCTCTTTTCCTTTAGAGCCTGGTCTGTGTGAACAGTCTGGTGCTCCTCGTCTGAAACCTCTTTAAAAGTCAGGGTTTGATGTCTGGGCCACTGCCTGTATATAAGAGCTGGACTGAGTGAGTGACATCAGCCATGGAAAATGGCTATCTTCTGGCTCCAGTGAAATGAAGTCCATTCAGTGACCATGGTTGTGTCCAAATTCCTTCCCTACGCACTACATAGTGCGTTCGCCATGTTCTAGTTCTGTCTGAATCTACCATTCCAAAATCCAGAGTCCTAGAAATTTCCCAGAAGTCTCTGCGGGAAAACCAGTGTACATTGATACTCAGGTTGGCAAATATAGACCATAATGCATTGCGTCACATCATTTTTTGCCAATAAAATGTCTTTTCTCATAAACCATCTACGTTTTTGTCTTCAGAAGACAGTGGATTCATAAATAATCGTTGCAAAACACTCATATCAATTAGATTTTAACGTTCTGAAATCGATGATGTCACATCCGGCGTTTAAAAAGAAAAAGGAAGTAGTGATCATGGTGTCCAAATTGCTTTTAAAATCCAGGCCTCTATATAGTTTTGTAGTAGTTAGGGTGGGAATTCAGGCATAGCCTAAGTGTGTGTGTGGGTGTGTGTGTGTGTGTGGGTGTGGGGGGGGGTCAAAAGTCAATCTTGTATTGAAGAGTAGCAGGAAGTGGACTCAGGATCATCTCTCAGAACCCTTTACTTCCCTTATTACGTCTGCTTACCTCCTTTCTTCGTCCACCTGTCCGTCACTCCCTGTGCAGGTGGAGGCATGAAGGTCACAAGCTCCACCCCTCCGGAATTTCCTGACCTCCTCAGAATGGAAACATCTGCTCCCTGGTAAAGGAGAAGGAGAAAACGTTGAAAACTGAAATGGAGCCAAATCTCACTCCCACCTTTCTGGGCACACTTGGAGAGGAGCCATAAATCTGTCTGAACTTGGGTCCTCAGCACAAACATTCTTGTCTTTTTGTGTCGCATTTCATCAATAAAGTTTGGATTTGTTTGAATTTATTTGCAGGGTAGCACTTAAGTCACAGTGTGGTATCAATGTCCAATCTTCGTTTGTATGAAATGTGAAGACATGTGGTCAGTTCACATGCAGAGTTTGAATGAGAGACCTTGCTGTAGGATCACAGTCGTCCATTCTCAGGGGATCTATTGCTTCCCAAACTCTTTCTGGGAACATGAATCAGACATGGCCTGGACGTTTAGCTTGAGGAAACAAAAACCCTCAGAGGGTTTGAACTGTCTGTGCAAATATCAGTTTTACTGAGCTGGGACTGATTTACACCTCGGACATTTAAGCGAGGAACAAGAGCGCAGCTTGAGGTGCTGCTGACAAAAATAGAACTGTACAAGCTGTCCCCCCCCACCACCACCACCACACACACCCCAACCCCACTCACGAGAGGCAGAAACACTAGCTAGCTGTCGATGTGTAAATCAGGCTTTCGCAAAAAAAAACATCAAAATTGTTTTGCAGAATAAGTTAAAGAACAAAATTAGGATTGAGCTCAGTTAAATAAATTTTAGGTTACCACACCCCCCCCCCCTCATCACTGAGATTTCTGCCTGGATGACAGAAACTTCCTACCTCTCAGACATGGACCTGGACCTGGGGCCTCATATATAAAACTTTGCGTAGGATTTGCGTCAGAAGTGGTGTACGGATGAAACATAGGACGTGCGTACGCACAGAAATATTCAGATTTATAAAACCGTGCGCACGCACATCCTACGCATCTTTCCCTTAATAAATCACAATCAATTCTAAATGCTGCGCAGCTTTTGCGGCTTCATGACACGCCCATAGTTGCCCATAAATAGTCTGTGAAACGCCCACAAATGAATATTCATTGATAGTGAAACCATGGCAAACACAGAGAGGAAATCAAAAAAAACGTAACTTCACTCAATGTGAAGTAGAAGTTATCGTTGGCGAGGTGGAAAAGAGGAGAAAAATGTTGTTTGGAGGGCACAGTGTGGGCATTACTAATGCCGAAAAGGCACATGAGTGGCGGGACCGCGGACCGCAGCCGAAATAAAATAGAAATGGTGGCACAACGCACCTGATGCACCGGGTGACCCCCCCCCAAAAGCTCCACCAGGACGGCTGGAGGAAGTGGGAACCGGCTCATCAGCCACTGGTCCTCGTTTGCCAGCAAGTCTTCTTGCTGTCTAAAGATGCGTTCACTCCCAATTCTTCCATTTGCCACATCTTCTAAGATCCAAGATCAGCCATTGTGGTCATTACGCATTGTGATGGGGCATTTTATTTCCATCCATTTAACTGCATCTGACTGATTTAACTATCTGACAAGCTACAGATGTGGGTAATAATCCACGTGGAAATGGGAAATTGTTCATCAAATGTCATTTCTTGTTGCTTTCTGAATGGTTGAGACATACGCCATACATTGTTTTATCAAAAATAAAACAAACTAAAGGCATATGCATGAATACCATAATTCTGTAGCTTATGAAGAAATGTTTTACTATGAAAACAACTTTCCCCAGTGGACAATTAATACGTCTATCTGTACCTATATCTGCTCCTCCAGACGGACACATTGAGGAGAATATCAGTTTTGTACATTATTTCGTCCTGTTAACTATATTATTTATGAGGATGAATTGCACAACATGCCAATATTGCAGAACATATTTCAATTTTCTTTCTGCAAATATGTGTTCTTTTGAATTTCTGTTGTAATTTTCCTTTGATTGTTTTTGTTTGTTTCACTGCTGATCGATCAAACGGGTGTTCGTGTAGCTGTTATTGTGAGACTTGCTTTGTGAAGTCTTCATGTTATTCATGAGGCAGTATTGTCATTTTCACTTTCACGTGTTTCTTCCATCTGCAGACGGTGTCGCCGTTTCTCATTTCACCCGTTTTTGTGCGTACGCCTGGGTCAGAGCTTGATGAAGGACCAAACATTTTCCCCTCAAGTTTGCTTTTTATAAATCTCAATTATTGCGTAGAGAGTGGCGTACGCCTTCTTTTGTGCGGACGCAACGTTTAGAAATGAGGCCCCTGGTCTTTCCAACAAGAAGTCATTTTATTTACACGGTTCCAATTCACCTGGTTTAAGCTGCCACTCAGACATCACAACAAGCTAAGAAAATTACAGTTTATACAGTCCAAATCCCTCTAGATTGTGGTTTTCAATAAAACGCTTGTATTTTTTTTTAGATCAGGCATGTCCAAAGTCCGACCCGTGAGCCAGACACCGCCTACATCCAAATGTTCTTCAGGCTCCGTTCATCCATTTTCTTAACATGCTATTCCTTTTCAGGGTCGCGGGGTTGCCGGAGCCTGTTCCTGCTGCTGTTGGCCGAAGGCGGGATCCACCCTGGACAGGTCGCCAGTCTGAGCACACGCCCACAGGCTCCTCTCATAAAATCAATGAAATGCGGCGCCCAGCATTTTCTAAAAAGCGTGTGTATGATGTCTTGATTGTGGTTGGCTAAATTACAACTGAAGCTGTTGTAAACCTGTGGCAACACAGTCGTCTGAGCCTTCTGTGAAGCTTTGTAGCTCATTTCTAAAATGCAAACTGTAGACGGAAAAAGAAAAGTTGACAGCGAGGCCCACCGCTTCCAGGACAAGCGGAACATTGGGGAAAAAAATTCTGTGAAATATGAAACAACTGTCTGCCTGCAATGCCAAGAAAATGTGGCTGTTTTCATAAAGTTCAGTATCAAGAGAAACTTCCACACAAGTCAAGCTAACCTGGGCTGAACACTGCAAAAATGACACTCACTTTGATAAAAATGTATTTAGAAGTCATGTTTTCTATGTAAGGAAATAAATCTTTGCCAATGCGATAAAATGTTCATTAAATAGTTCATTTGCATTTAATGTTATTGAAATAGTTCAAAATATATCAGGCTGAAGGGTTGGCCCTCAAACATTTTCACCTCACCAACAGAAAGTTGTTTTAGATGGATATCTGAGGATACTGTTGTTAAAAATCAATAACCCTGATGCTCTGTGAAGACATGAGAGTTTGAACCACTGACTCAAAGCTGGTGAGAGTGGATCAAAGCTGCTTTCAGACTCCTGAAGGCTCAACTGATCCTCTGTGCTGCTTCCTCCGAAGATCATTAGTCGTATTCTTTGTTTGGCCACATCTCACCGATAGTCTTGGTACCATTTTGTGCTTAACATTGATAACATGTGTAGAAAACGTACAGAGAACCTATGAAGACGTACAGAACCATCACTTTAGCTTTAAAAAAAAGGAAAAATCATTGTAAAAAAAAAGTTGTTAAAAAGAAGAAATTCATTTTGTTCCTTTCAGGGTCATGGGGCTGCTGGAGCCTATCTCAGCTACGGGTGGGCAAAGGCTGGGGACACCCTGGACAGGTCGCCAGTCTGTCGCAGGGTAGAGTGTCACTCACACCTATGAACAATTTAGAGTTGCCAACTGACCTATGAAACATGTTTTTGGACGGTGAGGATCCCGGAGAGAACCCACGCATACACGGGGAGAACATGCTAACTCCACACAGAAAGGTCCCCCACTGATGTTCTGGTCCCCCAGCTGGGACTTGAACCGGGGGCCTTCTTGCTGTGAGGCAAGAGCGCTAACCACTGCACCACCAATCTGTTCACTCAAAACAGAGACACGCCATCCTTCCCTCCTACACTCAAAGATTGTGTATTCAGACAGAATGCTCACTAAAGGCTGCATTATTATTAGCAACATTTTTGAAAATAATATATTCTTTAATCACCATTCTTGAATCACCATTAAATCAAGATACATTAATTAGAGTAGAAATAATTAGAGCTGAAACAATCAAATGCTTGTTCCGTGCAGGTGGATCTCAATAGTTAATTCTCAGGTTTTGTTGTTCCTTAACTTTCTCTAACTTGACCAAATAATCTCAAATGTTGATTCTGGGTTTATCGTTTCAGACAGAACAAAGATAAGTACTCAATAGATAAGCCAATATCTATAGACTGGATGGTGGGGTAGTGGTTAGCACTCCTGTTTTACAGTGAAAAGACACTGGTTGAAATCCCAGCTGGGACCTTACTGCATAGCGTGTTCTTCTTCTCCATGTGTGGGTGTTCTCCTGGCACTCCTCCCACAGACCCAAAATGTGCATTTTGGGTCAACTGGTAGCTCTAAATTGCCCCTATAGGTGTGAGTGTGACCACCAAACTCTTCCGGGTGTACCCTGCCTTTGCCAGAGTAGCTGGGATAGGCTCCAGCAACCCTGTGACCCAGAAAGAGATTTCTGGAAATAGATGAATGGATGCAAATTTGCAATAAGAAAATTACAGAGAAAAACAATTAAACCTTGCTTCAAATCATTATTGGTATTTTAGTCACAGAAAAAAGTATCAGAGTAAGATATTAGTTTAACAGCGATCATTACACATTACGCCAGACACAGGCTGCCATGTTAAGTACCTCCCTAATATTTATGGTGTTAAAAATGTTTAGCAGTTCAACCTTTTCTTTTGAGCTTCCATGCTTGATGTGAAGCATCTAAAATAAAGAGATTTATTATGAAAAGAACAAACAAGTTTTGGGGTATTGAGGCAAATTGAAGCACAACTGCAAATATTGCCCAGCTTGAAAAGCTTGGGTTTGCTCCTCAATGAGGAAGTGACCTGGAAGAACAGCACCTCCAGCCTCCGTTAGAAAGCTCACCTGCAATCCTCTCAGTATTTTGAAATGTGGCCCTGGTTGTCAACGAAAAGGTAAACTGTAGGTGTTCAGCTGGTTTACACTGTAGCTGCTATTTTGGTCCATTCGTCCATGTAGATCTTCTCAAGAGCTGTGATGTTTTGGGGTTACAAGGACTTTCAACTTCTTTAACAGAGTTTCTGTTGGATTGAGGTCCAAAGACTGACTAGACCACTCCAGAACCTTCAAATTCTTTTTGCGTGACCACTCCATTGTTGCTCAGGCAATGTGTTATGGAGTCATTGTCCCGCTGGAAGATCCCTCTGCCTTTTATCCTCGATGCTGAGGAGAAATTTGTGATGCTGAGTGACGAGATTTGTGTCCAAAGCCCCCCTAACCATGGCCCCAGTCACGCCTTTCTTACTAAAGATTAGTTGTCCAACCCCAAAGCATGATGTTTCCACCCCCGTGGTTAACAGTGGGAATGGCGTTCATGGCATCCGGCATTCTTGGTAGTGTGGCCCTGAAGTCCCACCAGGCTCTGAGGCCTTACAGCCAGATCTTTGGGTGTGGGTATTTCCTGAGACCTCAAATGAACACGGGGGACCTCGGCTGGTCTGAATGTAGAACCAATAAATGTGTTGGAATAAAAGCAAAGCTCTACTGTATTTACAAAAAAAAGCATGTTATGACGCAGCTGTCGACAGTCGCATTTAAACATATTATACAGGCCGCTTGAATATCGTTCGATGGGCTGGTATGCATAAAAATGTAACCGCACAGTGAAAAAAGAAGTTCCGTCGCTAGCTTAAAGTTTGTATACTGCGCCGGTGTAAACAACTTTGCTATCATCTGAGCAAAAAAAGCGCGTTACTTTCCTCTGAACTGAGTTATTCAACCATCGGACGCTCGCCGATCTGACTGCACGGTGTGACTCGGACATATGTTACGTGACGCGCCATCGCGTCGGCGTTCAGGCTTTTGCAAAAGTAATAACCGCACACTTCGTCGGCCATTAACCCTTACTTATCTAACAGTCACTATTAAACTTAACAACAAATACTGAAACAAGTGCTCTAAAATATCATACATGATCATTATAATTTTAATTTACTTATATAATAAAAGTTCTGTTGAGGAAATAAATACAAAGGACAAAAAAGGTGGAATGAGGTGACTGTTACTTCCAAGTAAACAAATAACAGCACATTGAACACGCTCCGTGTATCTTATAGTATTAACGGAATATTTTTGAAACAATTATTTTGTGATGTTTATAAAGTTTGGAAATGTTTTCCTTAATTTTGCCTTAAACACTGCTGTATTCATTTTCACGTTCCTAGTTTTTTTTTTAGAACACAGGTGACATACAGCAAAAAACAAAGAGCAATAAACTGTACATCAGTTGTTCAAAGTAAACACCAGGGGCGATACAAACACAAAATACACTTATATTAAATTATAAAGCTCAGCAAAATGACACATTTTCATTGCTCTTTTGTTTGGGAAATGGAGTGTAAGTAAGATCTAATTTGGGCTGATAAATCAACAAAATTGGGAGCTTTATTGCTAAATTTAGTTTTGCAAATATAATACTTGGTTAATAAAATCAGGAGATTTATTAAATAAAATTTAGACAAAAATGTATTATCACAATTAACGAAACCAAATAAGATGTTTTCCCATGTTAAAGTAAAATGTGGATAAATTTGAGTTTTTATCAGGTTTGTTAATTTCTTCCATATTTTTTCAATGTACTTACAAGTCAGAAAAATATGCATCAACGTTTCCTTAAACTGAAAACAGAAAGAAATTTTTTTTAGTAATATCCTCTTTAAGCCTTTGCATAAACTGACTGTTGGATAAATCTATTCTGAGCTCCTGCTGAAACAGTCTTCGGACGGCTTTGTTTTTGGATTTCTCAAAGTTCAGAAGCAGAATAGTTTTCACGTCCCCGAACAAACGATCTTTGATGTGTTTCGTCATCCTCCTGCGCCCGCGCGCCTCGATGATGTCAGCAGCATGCCACAGTGATTGGCCGCTGCGCGCGCAGCCTAGCTCGGCACCGCAGTCGTTGCAGGTGGAGATGAACGCGGAGAGGAGCAGCGGTGGAGGCGGCGTGGGTCCGGGGGCGGCGGGCTCCCGGAGGCGCCTCGGGGCGCTCCTCCTCCTCGCCGTGTCCTCCCTGCCGGTGGCCACGGCGCTGGTGGAGGGTCTGTACTGCGGCACCGAGGTGTGCTATGACGTGCTCGGCGTCACCCGGGAGGCCTCCAAAGCGGAGATCGCCCGGGCTTACCGACAGCTGGCCCGCCGGTACCACCCGGACCGGTACAAGCCGGAGGAGGCCGGCTCGGAGGAGTCCGCTCATAAAAAGTTCCTGCTCATCGCGACGGCCTACGAGACGCTGAAGGTCTGTTCCTGCTGCCGCCGAAGCCGCGCGCGCGCTCAGCGTTGGTCAACTTTCGAGGCGGTAAAAGTTAAAGGGATGTTCGGAAGGAGCAGCGGGGTCTGGCCTGCACTGAGTCTGCGCGGACTCGGGGTCTGGCCTGCACTGAGTCTGCGCGGACTCGGGGTCTGGCCCGTCAGCTCCATGTTTGCCTCTCCGGGGTCACACGTGAAGTCGTGAAACTCCCGCGGTTTGTTTGAAACCACAGAAACTTGAAGTTGGGGGTTAAAGAGGACTTGAAATCCTCTGGCGTCGTGACTTGATAAACTCCGATAAGGTTTATCAGAGGAGAAGCTGCTTCCTTATCTTTACTTTCCTCCCGCTTCACTGCAGTTATCTTTGCTCTAAGGCGGTTCGCTCAAAGCTGTGAAGCTGACTCTGAGGCGGCACCGCGTGGAAACGGAAGCAGTTGTAGTTAAAACCATTCAAACCAAAGTCGGGGCCGAACCTGGTCCTGCAGCCCTTAACTTAACAGACAGGCACATCTTTGGGCAGCACAGAAGGACGCTGCACTGAATCCCACAGACAGACCCGTCAGTATGTAGGACGCCAAACAATGTGATCAAAGCAATCCCTCAGACTTTGATCCAAATGTCCTCCAGTTTGGTTCCAAATGTTCAAGTTCAGCTTCCCTCTCTGTTGTTTGATGGTCGACCGGTTAATTCAAAACTTCCAAACTCATTTATACGATCTTTATTTGTTAGAGAACTGTTTCCAACATCTGACAAAAATCATTCTATGTCACAGCATTACACAAGAGAGGAAATAAGCAAGTTGAGGTCTCAGTTCATTAAATATCCAATTTTCCCAAAACACAAAGAAATCCATTTTAAAATAATGAATGCAGTCTATCCGTGCAAAGAACTGTTACACATACGTTTTGGTTTTCCAGAAAATAACTGTTCCTTTTGTGAGACAAATATTGAAACACTTGGTCATTTGTTTTTTGAATGTATGTATGTTTACAGTTTTTGGGAGGATTTCTTTTTTTGGTGCTCTTCAAAGTTTCCCTTTCCTATTTCTATTCACTTACGAAAGCACATTATATTATTTGGAGTAGTTTCTGGTGATAATCTATTTGATTTGGCATTCAATACCTTGTTAATATCTGGTAAATTTTTCATTCACAAGTGCAGATTCTTAAAAAACAAACCATTATTCAATACATTTCTTAAAGAAATCATTTTACATTTTAAATCTTTGACATTGATGAAAAACAAAAATGCAATAAAACTGTATATTTTCATTGAAGATCACATGCTGTATGACAATCCCTAGTATTGTAAACTACAATTCTATTCTTTTTTGTTTGTTCTTGTTTTTTCTCTCTTCTTTATGTTGTTACTATATGTATGTGTTTGTTTAAAGTTCAATAAAAAAAAAAAAAAAAAAATTTAACCCAAAAAAAAAAAAAAAAAAAAAAAAAAAGTATGTAGGACGCCCTCTTCCACCTGGAAGGGTCAGACAGAAGACGTGATCCTGGAATGAGAACAAAAACAGCCGCTCATCAAAGATCACTGCCTAAAGTCCTGCAGAAACAGAGATTTCTAAGGAAAATGTGACTCAGGGAGCAGAAATGAATCAATAACAATGAGCGGCGTTGTGTGGCCTCGCCGCCCTCACTGGCTGCTGTAGCCCTTCACTCTCCCCTTCTGCCCCTTCTGCCCTTCTGCCCCTGCCGCCTCAGCAAGAGCTGCAATGAAAACGTCAATGGGGAAAAAATCTTTTTTTTAAATGGCAGCTTTTCTGTTGGCTTTATCTCCATAGCAACCACTTTATGTTTGGGTTTCCTGGGGATGATGAACAGTTCTATATAATTCTCCCACATTCTGACTGAAGACGTTCATACTGTATGTTGTATCATTTTGTTCAGCCTGAGCCAAACATTCATGTGTTACATTTTCACAATATTCCGGTAAAAATATATGTGAGAAAGAAAGGAACGGTGCTTTTACGAGCTCGCCATGCTAACCCCGTTCAAAATCTATTGAGATCCACTTCTTCTGCAGACCCTCGTCCGCCGCATGCTCTAAAGGACAGCACCCTGTAACGTTATCTCTGCTGGAAGTTGATGCTGTTCTGTAACAAAGTCAGGGTCACGTTGTTTTCCCTTTCACTTATCGCCGTCTCTGATTTATGCTGAGTGTTTGGTATCACTTCATATCACCCCTTCTTTGTCATGTTTCAGTGTCCCTCATATATCGTTACCATGACGATAAGCAACAGGCCTAAACGTTGACAGTTCTTAGCTTGCTGAACGTCTTTGTAGTGACCACAAAGACAGAAGGTCAGGCTGGTTCCGCTCCCATCAGGGACTGACGTGCAGGTCGTGGCGCCTCCTTGAGGGTCTGTTTGAACAGTGTGTGTGTGTGTGTGTGTGTGTGTGTGTGTGTGCAGGATGAGGACTCCAGGCGGGACTACGATTATATGCTGGACCATCCTGAGGAGTACTACCAGCACTACTATGCTTACTACCGCAGACGCCTCACCCCCAAAGTGGACGTCAGGGTTGTGATTCTGGTCACAATCTGTGCCATCTCCATCTTCCAGGTACAACCGGAACCAGAACTCAACAGTTCCTGAGCGGCTGCCTGGCGCCGGGACGCAGGCCTGCCGACACGTCCCGCGTCTGTCAGCGCTCCCAGAGTAACCGGCGTCTCTGTCTGCAGTATTACAGCTGGCACAGCAGCTACAATGAAGCCATCAACTACTTGATGACTGTCCCCAAGTACCGGATCCAGGCCACAGAGATTGCTAAGCAACAGGGCCTCTTCAACCGCACCAAAGAGAAAGGCAAGAACCGCCGCTCCAAAGAGGAGATCCGGGAGCAGGAGGAGGAGGTGATCCGCGACATCATCAAAAACAAAATAGACATCAAAGGAGGCTACCAGAAGCCCAACCTGACGGACATCCTGCTGTGTCAGATTGTCCTCTTCCCCTACTACCTGACCAGCTACGTGGTCTGGTACGTCTCCTGGGTCTACCGCTTCACCATCTGCAGAGAGGAGTACGGAGACGAGGAGAAGCTGTACATCATCAGGTGGGTTGTGGCGTGCAGACGTCACGCCTGCGAGCCCGAATGCTGTTGCGAGTTTCTTAAGCTCCGCCCTGTTGTCTCTCAGGAGGAACATGAAGATGTCTCAGTCTCAGTTTGACAGTCTGGAGGAAAGCAGCAGACAGATGTTCCTGGAGAAACAGCTGTGGATCAAAGAGAAGTTCCAGGTGGGTCTGCTTATGCCGTTGTGTTGTTGTGCTGAGCCGCACAAAGACCCCCCCACACACTAGTGTGTGTGCGTTCAGCTGAAAGGTTGTGTCCTGTAAGCAAAAAAAGCAGAAGAGCCTTGGGTTGCTCTAAATGAGTTACTTTAAAAAGCACAGCACACATCAGCTCTTTCAAAAGCAGCATTCTGTGTGCGTAACAACACTTTCAGTACGGCCGGACTCCTCCTCCACTGTGCTCCACAGCAAGCAGGTTTGGGCTTCACGTTTGTCGATGTGCATTGTGGGAATTCCCCCTTTGATCCAGTCTGTTCTGACTGGGGCTCATGTTGGGGGGGGGACAGTCGTTTGGGTTCCAGCGCCGCCCGGGGGCGTCAGCTCACAGCTCTGTGTCGGATCGTCACATAAACAGCCCCATAGAAGAAACATGCATAAGAGAAAACGTGACCCTGAATCACTGCTTGATGCTGTTCCTAAACGAACGGTTTCAGACGCATGTGGGAGGAGCTACTGTCAAAGGACTGTATGTCTCATTTACAGACCCGGATGACGTTGAGAGGTCTGGTTTTTAGTTTCATTTTAAAGAGTTCTGCCCCGGTTGCCTTCCGCGCGTGTCTGGCCCCCCCACCCAAGAGATCGGACCCCCCCAGTCAGTATATACTGCTTGAGGGGTGAAAGGTCAGCCGATTTCTATACCTGTCACAATACGCCAATCGTGCATGAGGCGTGTGCGATTATGGCGCTCTTCATCAGTGATATGAGCGCCGTGTACGTGATATAGAAGCTCTACATCAGTGGTTCATGCGTGGAAAGTCTGCTATACATACGTGGACGGTCGTGGAAAGACACAAATTTGTGTATGCATCTGACAAAAATCACGCACATTTGCAAACGCCTTTTGTAATAATTGTGTAAAATACGTGTAAACAGCGTAATTCTCAACCAACAGCTCAAAGCTGAATATAAACAAACCCTCGACGGCCGTCTGCGACCATCGACCAACGCAAGAAACACGTATGAATGACGATAGCACACATGGATCACAAAAGACAGAGATTTCATACTTGGAAAATGCACAAAATGTGTGACACAGACTTCAGAACACAATGGGGAAAATGGAGGTGTGGTCTTTTGATTGACAGCTACCCGAAACATGGTTTTGATTGGCTGAGCCTGGTGGGTCATGTGACTGCACATTCTCCATTTTTTGTTGTTGCATTCTTTGCTCTGGTTTGCAGAAACCATTTTTCCCCCAAACTACCTTCCTGATGCGTTTCAGGCGTACAAAAGAGATCAAGAAGAGGAGATGAAGGTGAAGATGGCCACCGATCCGAGGATGAAGAGATACCGCCGCTGGATGAAGAACGAGGGACCTGGCAGGCTGACTTTCATGGATGATTGACGTTTGTCTGTCTGTCTGTACTTCAGCGTGAACCCTCGTGATGAAGATGAAGATCCGCGTTTACATAGAGAGATATTTTCATAAGGACCAGACCTCAGAGTTTCTAAATGACCTTTTTTTTACCTTCCTTTTCCTTCTCGATCTGTAACCTGAACCCTCTGTTTCCGCTGCTGATAAAAGCCGGAGTTTTCAAGCCTCTGTTATTCTTGAATGTTCCGAATCGGAGGCCGACGTGTCCTTGGATGAGGCGGCAGTGGAGACACCAGGAGTGTCTCGCTCGTTTGGAACTGCCTTTGAGCCGCAGTGGAGACAGAAATCCATGGGAACTGGTTTGCATTTCTCTTTGCAAAGCACCGCTGAAGAGGCGGGGTCTTCTCTGCAACATGAGGAGGAGTCACTCCTGATGTGGTTTCATCTGAAACGGTGCTGTGGAGCCTTCCAGCATGTTTGTTCCCTCCTCTTCCTCCGTCCTGGTTTCTGAAGGGAGCCTCGGTCAGAACGTCTCGTCTGATAAATGAAAGCCAAAGTCGCGGCTGACGTTCTCTGGAAGCTGCACCACCTCAGGACTGGGTGGTTTCTGAAAAAGTTCGGGGAGGGGGCACCGCTTTTTAAGATCCTGGTTTTACCTCCTGTTATTTATTGTTTCCTTTTCCTGTTTGGGTTAGCAGCCATGCTGTCATTAAAGGAGCGTGCAGCCTTCTGCATCGGCACAGTCCGGTCTTTTTCTGGCTTTTTCCGTTAAAGGCAGTTGAGCATCAGTGGATGCAAAGAAAGAGTGGCTGTGCAAAAGCCAAAGGTCACCTTGAGAGGCTTTTCTGTTTCCAGTCCGTCCACCTGTGTCTGCAGAACCCGGCAGTGGAATCCTCTCTTTTAGATGAAGGTCGTTTGAAACCAGATCAGATCCACCCAGAGACTGCAGCTCAAATGTGAGGCCTTCATCACACCTGAGCGAGCACACCAGGTTCTGGTTCCTTGATAGGTAAAGATCATCATGACGGTGAACATATAGGAAAGGTATGCTTACAGGTATGTGTTCTCCTACCATGACAAAGGTGGATAAAGGTGGAGAGGATTTCATGTAATCCATGGACACCAGTGAAGATCACAAATCATTGAAGATAAAAGGTTCAGAGCTCTGTCTAGTGGGTCTAAATGACCCCACTGTCTAGTGGGTCTAGATGACCCCACTGTCTAGTGGGTCTAAATGACCCCACTCCCCAGGTTAACGTGCCTAGGAAAGAACAAGGGTTAAATGTAACTTAAGGAAACGTGTTGAAACCCTGTAGGACATTTTTAGAGCAATGGGTCCATGTTGACTTAATGTCAAACTCCAGATGAGCCAAAAATGAGAGAAAAGGCAAAGTTCCCCAAACGAAAGACTATCATACAGTTTGGAAAGAGTTTGGGCTTCCTCGAGGCAAACTGCAGAAAAAGACCTAAGTGTAATATTGATGCATGTTTCGGTCCCGCTGGAGTCAGAGTCGACTCTCCTGTCGGAGATGGGAACAGGAAGCCACGCGGTCAAAGGTCTTTTCTGCACGTGTGCCGTCATCAGCTTCTGCCACTGACTGATTAAACTGAGTTTAGAAACTGCTGAACGGAACTGCAGATAGATTTTCCTGACTCACTGTGCGACAGGAACAGAAAGTGATGCAAGACCGTCTCTCCTTCTTACTTTGGGTTAGCAGCTGGCAGATTGCTGTTAGTTAAAGTGAGGTAAAGGAGTATTTCTATGTTTCAATGGATCTACATTGAAGAGTTTGTGACTGGTCAGTTTGATTTACTTTGTGTGAAGTGTCAAAAAGTCATAAATGAGCACACAGTTAGTCCACCCAACAGAATTCCTAATGTCCCTGACCCTCCTGTTGAGTGTTGATGTTGGCCAGCATGTGTGCACGTCTCATGGACCCACTCAGCCTGAAGCGTCTTTGTGTCCTTCACTGGACAGTGAACAATCAATCAAAGCGGTCTGGACTCTAAATGGGAAATGGCGTGTTCTCATTCAGCGCTTTCTACCGTCCTCTAAGACCCAAAGCGTCACAATCCCATTCACACGGCCATGGCGGCTCCGCTGCCGAACACTGGCGCCAACCTATAACCACCAGAGGCATGGTGGTGGTTGCGGTGTCTTGCCCAGGGGCACTTTGCCACACAGGCACAAAGGGTGAGGAACAAACTTGCAATTTTCTGATCGGGCTGACCGCCCTACCACTGCACCACAGCCGCCCCTCCATCCTCCAGCAGATCTGTCTTAATGAGCATCCGCAGTCCAGAGGTTAAAGTCAAAGTGTGGCTGCTTGGACGTCCACATGCCAACAGGACGTTGAGCAATTCAGGTTAGGATAGGGCCCTAAGCACAGGTCAAAGGTCGCGTCCACTCTTTTGGATCCAGCCGGGTCATAAATGTACTTTGTTTAGGGTGGAAGTAAAAGCAGATGATCGATCGTCTCCATTGACTCCAACTTTGCACTTGTAACTCTAACAGCTGGCACAGTCAAGAAGTTGGGGGGTTTTAGGGGGCTGGACATGTTCAAGGGATCAAACTTGGGACGGCTCGATTAGGAGAACCACCAGAAAAATGAAAGCAGTTAGAAAATGGTTCTGGACAAATTCTGAGGACTTACCCAGAAGAAGCACCATCGTGCCATAGTTTATGAGAGAGGATGGGCTTACGGTCAATTCTACGCCTTTTCTTAACAGGTAATGTTTGACTCTTAAGGTCAGGAAACTCCCTCTGAGAAGTTTTCTTCCTGCTTGGGCCTGAAGGTAGACCCCATCTCTGTCTCCAAATGCTGCCTTTTGGTCCGACCGGTGCCTGTTCATGCCGTTGCAGAGTCCGTCCTCATCCTGCATCTGTCATGGGCTACAGATGCTAACCCGTCTTTACGGCGTTTGAGTCTCATCTGATCCGTCCTCACAGACAGAGCTGGAGGATCTGACCAGTTAAGACACTTTCATTCAAATCTTCTGATAGCCTCAACAATTCATGAGGTCCGATGAACAGGGAACTTCCAGAAGTTTCAGCAAAGCTTACAGGGAACAACATATTCCAGCTTCTGCCAGAACTGAGGACAAAGAACAAGATGGGAACCTTGTTGATCTGGAAAGAACCACACGCCGATGAGAACCTCAGCGGTAGACGTGGAGAGAACCTTCGGGAGAATCTTCCACGTCTGCGTTCAGATGGAGGAAACTCTGATGAAGGGAAAAAACTGGGAATACTTTTCTCAAGAAGTGTACATGTGTACTTGTACATAGCGTGTTCCGTGCAACAAAAACCATTTGACACATTTGCTCAACTGTTCTTGGTTGACGGAGGTAAAATAAAAAAAAAGACGAGACGCAGCAAAATGTGTAGTTTTCCATTAACAATAAAAATTATTAACATACATTTTTAAACATACAAAAGCAAACAATACAAGGCAGAAGGATGATGAAAGGCCAGAGTTGTTTGACAGTCACCACAATAATGTGTGATCATTTTAATAGCAAAATGACTTCAATGATCCCGGCTATGAGTGAAGCCTTAGTAGTAACACATTTTTTCCAATAGAAAGAATTCCTGTTGAAATGACCACAATTGTACTCTGTTAACCAAAAAGATACACAACTCTGGAGAACCTCCGGCTCCCCTTTTTCTTTTTTTTTTTTTTAAGAACAATATCAACAAGAATCTGCCTCAGCAACTAACTACATCACAGGACGTACACACGCTGAAGGTTTGGATACACAACTCTTTCTGTGACAGTACTTTAGTTTGGAGGAATTCTAACCCAATTCAACGAGAACCTGTCAGCCGGATTTAGAGGGAAAGAGAAAATCCACCATGAACCACTGGAACCATTTGGACCTTTTTAGCTGGACACAGAACAGGAGTTTGTGAAACCTTCAGTCTAGAATAAGTCCAGATAAAAATGAGAAACACATTTGTGATAAAGGCGATTTGAACCGTCGCTGGCTGTTAATCTCTTATACACTTATATTAAACACAACCAAGTCCTCTCTTACTGCATACATGCTGTGGAACAGAAAGAATCATCTGCAAATCCCGGACAGACGGAGTCAGTGTGTTTCCAAGCAAAAACCGAGTTTACCTCACAAGGAGACCTGCGCTTTGGTTCCAGCGTAAACACAAAGAGGGAAACCTTCGCTGCAGGGATAAGAAATGGAACCGAATCCGGTCCTGCAGCGCCGACCGTCTCCATGAAGCCTTTGAGACTGAAGAGTCCCGACTGCCGGGCTACGCCCCAGTGTCCATCTTCCAAAGTCCAACGTCCGCCTCTCGTTCCTTTGAAATGGAGACCGGGTCTGTGCGGCTCCACTCCACATCACAGCTTTGTTCTCCGTCTCTAGAAACGGGTTTGGAACTGAAACCCGCTTCAGTCAAGTCCGTCTTTCTCTCCCCCCGTTACTTCACCAACGACTTACAAAAGACAGCACGAGCAAATCCAAAGGCTTTAGTGAAATAACATAAAAAACCAGTCCCGTCATCGTCAACATCTAACAGTTTCACCACAGAAAAGGAGTTTGGCAACAACAAAAACTCTGGAGTCACAGCTTTGAACCGGAGAAGTCGGAGGACTTCCGCCAACGCCGTGGAACCGTCTGTGGTTGTGGTCAGCACCAACGTTTCATCCGTCCCACCGACACGGGGCCCTGCATGCAGCTCTGAGCACGTCTCCGGACTTCAGGTGGCCCGGCAGCTGCACGCAATCCCAAAGTCCAACCGATGCTGAACAGCGTAGTTATTCATAATGATGAGGGCGGCTTTATAGACACCTACGTTTAAGCCAAAAATTATGATGCACTGTTTGTTTTGAACCGGCTCTCTAATAGCAGAGACGTGGAATTATTCTAGATTTGTTCTAAGAAATGATGTTTGTTTACACCCAGCTGACATTTTCATGGACTTACTAATACTGTCGTCACCTAAGTGTTTTATTTTTACCAGTTTGCCAGCCTCTGCTCTGGATCGGTTCCGTCAGTGGTAGAAGAGGGCGTCCGGACGGCACACGGCTCCTTCATGACTGAAACCACCAACAATCCTTCATGTTCTTCCTACCCAACGATACCATTTTGTCTAAAAGCGCCTTCCTTTTGCCGTCAAGCTCTCCGTCTGCATGTCGTCCCTGCAGAGCTGCTCGCATGAGGATGTTCCAGACAAAATGGCAAAACGTGAAGAGAACTGCAGAACTTGGACAGAGGAACCACACTTCCTCTGCTTAGGTGTAGTGTTTGGAACGGACATGCCGACTGTAGTTTAATGGCCTATGCCAAATTTAACACCGCTTTAAGCTACTCCTCTATTTTTGTTAGAACATCAGATTATAAATCCTCCTAAAAAAAATGTTTTTTTTTTAATTCAGCCTTTTGCTTTATGTGGAAACGTTTACAACTTGCTGCAACCAATTTAGCCAAATTTAGCATTTGTTCTCGGTGTACTGAAGCTCTTTTTACTTGGATTCTTTGGAACGGCCAATCACGTTTCCATCGTCTTGGTTAACAGCGTTCCGATGGGCTGCATTTAGCTTCTGGCGAGTGGGAGGGCATCGGGACGTCCGCAGAGTCTTTAGGAAGTTTTGACCAGGTCGTACACGTAAATGAGGAAGTCGTCGTCGAACTTGATGAAGTAGACGGACGGCTTGGCCTCCACCTGGTGGATGACCATGCCTGTTCTTTTGCCGCCGTCCTCTTTGGCATACTCCACCTGCTTACCCACCAGGCTGTCCACCACCTCGCCGGGCTCCCGCTCAGCCGAAACGCTGTCATCTGCAAAGAGCAGCGGACACCGGGTTGGAGGACGGACAGAGAAACCAGGCCAGCTGACGGCGGGCGGACACTCACTGGAGTCGGGCATGATCCGGAGATCTCCTTCTTTGTAGTCGTCCAGCAGCTGGTACATGTACAGGACGGGGTCTTTCTCATACGTTATGTAGAACCAGGTGGTCATGATGGGAGCGCGGGCCAGCACCATCCCCCTCCACTCCTCCTTGGGACCCTCCTCTGTCTCAAACATGTGCTCCACCGCTTTACCTATCATGGCGTCCGCCAGGTTCACGTCCGTCAGGCGAGATTTAGCTGCAAGCAGAAGAATTCAGCTGAACAGAGCTGATCACCAGACAAAAGACGGCGAGATGACCAGCGATTCACAGGTCAGACGTACCCAGCCTGTCGGGGAGCACTTCCAGGCCCTGAACCCTCTCGTCTTTATGAAGCTCCAGACCATAAACACAGTCAAATCCATCGTACTTTATCAGGTAGAGGGACGGGTTTACCGGCACCTGGGGGACAGGCGTACATGTGAGGACACATTTCCGGAGCTCGCCCGCCGGCAGAAACTCCAGCCTCTGGTTACCTGGTCAAGGACAGTTCCTTTCCACACCACATGTCCTGCTCCTTCCTTCCAGATGTGCTGGATCCTGCAGCCGACGATGTCGCGCCGAGGCTGGGACAGAACTTTGGTGGCCGGGCCTAGACTGCTCTTATGCTTTCTTCATACAGAAAGGACAGTCAGCCGTGATGCCAGACGCTTCTTTTCAAAGCCTAGAATGTGGATGAGAGTGTCTACTCACTTGTGTGGATTCTTCTTCTTCATCATATTTGCAGAAACCCCTGCATGCCCTAAGGACGGAAGCAAAGCACGCTGCGTTTAGTGTGCCAGGAGGTAGAGACGTCATGACAGGACGGGTTAACACAGGTCCACACTCTGTCACATTCAAGACATGAAGGAAGGAACATGAAACCCAGAAGGGAAATCAGAAGTCTACCCGTCTGCTACAGGAAGACACTGCAGCAGAAGAAACCAGCATACGTTCAAAATCCCTTTTGACTTCTGAAGGCGTCCCTGCTCTGACTCTATTCCTGCAGCGTTTCTATTCATCCATTTCTATTCCTACCATCCAATCAGATCCATGATGTCTGAGGCAAGTCCTTCAAAACCGACCAATCACAGCAACAACACACGTGTGATGTCATGAACACGGATCAGTCCATCATTCCAGTCCAATGTGTGGACAGACTGTGAATAAAGTCATGTGACCATCCAGTGTCTAGAATGTTCTAGAATGTTCCCTTTGGATTCTCTGGATGTGGAAAAACAACAGTGGTGAACTTTAGGAAACTAGCATGTGAATGGATCTGACATTCATTCTAGTGGACGTGTTTGTTTGGACACAGATTTCATTTCCACTTTTTAATTCACATTCATTTATCATTTCACACTTAGAGCATTTCTGTGAAGTAAAAATAGTTACCTATTAGTATAGATAGGTGATACGTTTGGTGAATGTTGCTTAAGTATCTTCAGAACTATTGAACATTTTTGATCAGATGGGATTTAAATCTCCATTGAATTGTTAAAAAATCATCATGACTTTCTATCAAAATTGTTGTAGCAAAAATATGTCGACGAGTATTCATGACTCGCTCACATCAGTGGAACCAGTTTTTCTTTTGATGGTTATTGAGAGATTCCTTTTTTGTTTTTTTAAATCACTTTTTCTTGGAGCTTGCACTTGGTAGACGGTCCCTTAGCAGCACGGTTCTCAATAAGAAGAAACTCAATCTTGTTTCTTTTAAAATGCCTTCGTAGGTCGTTTTTAGGTTAATATAAACCAATAGAAATACTTTCTGTCAGTTTAAATCATTTCTAATTGTGAGAATCTGTGAATGTCTCGCTAACTTGGCTGACCTGAAACTGCTGCCCTTCACGGCAGTGAAATGTGGTGATGTGTTCATCCTATGCAGACTTCTAGTAGAGTATTTATCAGGAATGATAAGCTTATAATATGAAGCGCTGATCATAATAATAAGCATAAATAAATATCTGATCCCTGATGGAAGCCTGAAGCTCCGTCATCAGATCAGACGTCCCTTTAGGCCGTAGGAAACATTCAGATGACCGATGAAAGGCGTGTGGTTGACCTGTATCAGCTGAGTCTCTGTGTCCCGGAGCGTTCTTCATTCATCTGGAGGCAGGGGGGCAGCCAGGCCGCCCGGCCACTCACCTGCAGCTCACACCTGTCTGCACCTGAAAGGGCGGCACAAGCCCAGCATGAGTCCCACAGTGGAAATGTTCACTCCTGCAGGTCTGCATCAGTTTAGGAGCTTCCACGTTTCAACAGAGTCAGAAAAACCAGACTCCTCAGCAGCGGTCCGTACCTCTGTCAGGCCGCGGGCCGCCTTCATGTCAGACCGGTCTGAACCAGGCCCAACTTCACCTTTAATATGTAAAGCTTCTGGTTTTGGAAAAAACTATTTTTCAAGTTAAAATGCTGCAAAAAGACGTTTAGTTTAAAAAGAATTGAGGATTTGTGAATAATTCCATCAAACATCTTTGCGGTACTTTTCCATAGAAAATCATTATAACACTGAAAACTCAACCCAGGCTCAGATCAGCTTTCAGGGCAAAACGATTGTTCAGATTTTGCTTTTACATAAAATTAAAGTTCCATTATCTCTCACACCTAGGTGTGCGAAATTTGTTCCTAGATATCATTTTTACGAGTTTCAATTTATATTTATTCAATTGAATCTGTTTGCTGCTTTAAACTCAGACTCTGTGAAGAAGGTGAAGACGTCAGAGTGGATGCTAACAACCGGACGCCAACGTCACCTGCGTCTGACTGTTAAGGCGTGACGGATAAATGAAGCAAAGTAAAACGACACAACCCGCGTTAAACTGCTATTTTCTAACTATAATGATAAACATGAATGCATCATGTCTGCATCTTCATGTGTGAAACATTCAAGAGTCATCAAGCAAAGCGGCTTCTGGTCTGTGAGAACAACTGTCTCCATAAATCTGTCTGTGGAGGAAAACTCCTGCTTTTGTCTGGAAACAGCAGCTTTGTGTTTCTGTAAAGTCAAAGACTTCTATTCAGTTTCCTCACCGAAGAAACTTTCCAAATATGTTGATTTGTTTGTTTTTGTCATTTGCTCTTTAGCTTTAGGCTGCAAACTCAGCGGTCCGAGCAGCTGCTTAACGTCACGTGACGCGTTACGACAGAAGGATGTGGGGACCAGAATCTGGTAGTTTACCGGGAAGATAAAATATCCTTCAGCATCAGAACATAAATAAGACTGAGATAATTATAGTCAGTGGATGCATTTTTTTCTATCTGCAGCCCGGTACCAAGTGGCCCGCGGCCCGGGGGTTCAGGACCCTGCTCTACACCTCCAGGCCCTGAGGTGTCCAGCCAATCAGAAGCAGGTCTATGTTCCTGGAGGTGTGGCTTCCTGTCTGGTTTGGTTTCAGCTCTCCCTGACTCACAGCATTAGCAGCTCATGAACACAAAGAAAACGACAGTTCTGACCTGTTCTGGCTCTGCTGAGGCACACCACCGGCTTTGTCGGACCAGAACCTCCGTCAAAACCAGAACCAGAGCGAGCCTGTGAAATAAACACACAGCATGACCGCAACGTTAAACACAACGGATTCAAACAGACTCTTTGCTACTTTGAACAGCAGGGGGCAACACAACAGCTCCCTGAAACAAGGTCAGAGCAAAACCCGCCTTCATCCAACAGTAGCTGGGATAGGCTCCAGCAACCATGTGACCCTGACAGGGATTCAGTGGGTTTATAAGGATGGATGGATGGATTCATGGATGGATAGATGGACGGACGGACAGACGGATGGATGGACGGACGGATGGATAAAGGATGGATAGATGGATGGATGGATGGATGAAGGATGGATGGATGGATGGATGGGTGGATGAGTGGGTGGATGGATGGATGGATGGATGCATGGATGGATGGATGGATGGATCGATGGGTGGATGAGTGGATGGGTGGATAGATGGATGGCTGAACGGATTGATGCATGGATGGATGGAGGGATGGACAGACGGATGGATGGATTCATGGATGGATGCATGGACGGACAGACGGACGGATGGATAGATGGATGGATGGATGGATGGATTCATGGATGGACGGACAGAAGGACGGATGGATGGATGGACGGACGGATGGACAGATGGATGGATTCATGGATGGATGGATTCATGGATGGACGGACAGACGGACGGACGGATGGATTCATGGACGGACAGACGGATGGATGGATGGACGGACAGATTCATGGATGGACGGACGGATGGATGGATTCATGGATGGATGGATGGACGGACAGAAGGACGGATGGATGGATGGATTCATGGACGGACAGACGGATGGATGGATGGACGGACAGACGGACGGATGGATGGACGGACGGATTCATGGACGGACAGACGGACGGATGGATGGACGGACGGATGGATTCATGGACGGACAGACGGATGGATGGATGGATGGACGGACAGACGGACGGATGGATGGATTCATGGACGGACAGACGGATGGATGGATGGATGGATGGACGGACAGACGGACGGATGGATGGACGGACGGATGGATTCATGGACGGACAGACGGATGGATGGATGGATGGACGGACAGACGGACGGATGGATGGACGGACGGATGGATTCATGGACGGACAGACGGATGGATGGATGGACGGACGGATTCATGGATGGACGGACGGATGGATGGATTCATGGATGGATGGATGGACGGACAGAAGGACGGATGGATGGATGGCTTCATGGCCGGACAGACGGATGGATGGATGGATGGACGGACAGACGGACGGATGGATGGACGGACGGATTCACGGACGGACAGACGGATGGATGGACGGACGGATGGATTCATGGACGGACAGACGGATGGATGGATGGACGGACAGACGGACGGATGGATGGACGGACGAATGGATTCATGGACGGACAGACGGATGGATGGATGGACGGACAGACGGACGGATTCATGGATGGACGGACGGATGGACGGATTCATGGATGGATGGATGCACGGACAGAAGGACGGATGGATGGATGGATTAATGGATGGATGGATGGATGATTGGATGGATGGATGGACTTCAGCTTTTAGTTTTGGTCATGGTCAGTGGGCGGGTCAGACGACCTTCATCGGAGGCTAAGGTGTCACTTCCTCTGCACACAGACGCCATGGAGGAGACGCCAACATCACAAAGTGACACGTCTGAACCTTCCTGATGGTGACGGAGCGACAGAGCAGCAGAAGCTCCACTTCTGGAGACTTTCCTGAACACGACAGTTCAATTATTGATGAATGAGCATGTGGGCGGAGCCTGTGCTGTACGGCTCATCTGCTAGGGGTGTTGTATAACTTTGAACTGAAGTTTTAAAACTCAAAGAGAGGCTTTATTTGCCAACTCCAACAAGCTAAAATCCCAGATGTCTATAGAGAAATAACCCAAATAAACTTCTATTGGTCAGAAGAACCGTTCTGGATCTGTTACCGTTATCTAACATCTTCTTGATGATCTAATATTTCTACTGTGGTTTAAAACGGACCAATCAGATCCTCTACCTGCATGTGAGGTAAACAAGCACACGGCATGCATGGCGAGATATACACACATACACCCACACACACACACACCAGGCCACCTCTGTTCATTTACCTTTGTGTGGCCTTTACCTTTATACTATTTCTTTTTTTTTTTTTAATTGAGGAAACACATTTTCCTCTCATCAGGGGGGTGCAGGTTTTTTTTAGCAGTGTTGTGCTGCTGCACTAAAGAAAACAAACTTCAATTGTGTTAGACAATGAAACCCTTCCTGACGCTGTGAAACGCCACAAATAGAAAAGTAAAGATTCTGATCAGAATTCAATAAAGGAGATACTTAGAAAAAGATTTTCAGAGAAAAAAGCCAAAAGCAGCATAAAGCATAATCTGATGTTCTAGTGACGTGACTTCTTCTGTTTGCACTAAACAGATTATTATTGTATAAAGTGCCTGACGTATCTCTGTATGAAATAACGTAACACGCCAGTAGATTTATTTAATCCTGTCCGGTGACGCAAAAATGGCATTTCTGCCACTGGGGGAGAGTGGTTGCCATGGAAACCTTGACTCGAACCAATCACTGCTTACTGGTGACGCCTGTCTCCAACATGGCAGCGTCCATATCTCAAAAAGATGGCGACTGAACAGACTTTATTTGGTTGGAGCTGGATGCTGCTTGGTAGCTCGGTTGGTAGTGTGGGAAGCTACCATGCAGGAAACCAGGGTTCGATTCCCGGAGGACAATGAGCAATGGTACTGGGGGCATTTACCATATACACCCTATTCACCTGCTTCACCCACTTCCTCTGCTACACCCACTTCACCTGCTACACCGGCTTCACCTGCCACACCCACTTCATCTATTTAACCATCTTCACCTGCTTCACCCGGTTCATCTATTTTACCCGCTTCACCTGCTACACCCGCGTTACCTGCCACAGCCACTTCAGTATTTCACCTGCTTCACCCGTTTCACTTGCCACACCCACTTCATCTATTTTACCCGCTTCACCTGCTACACCCGCGTTACCTGCTACACCCGCTTCACCTGCTACACCCGCTTCACCTGCCACAGCCACTTCAGTATTTCACCTGCTTCACCCGTTTCACTTGCCACACCTACTTCATCTATTTTACCCGCTTCACCTGCTTCACCTGCTTCACCCATCAAACTCAGCTGATCAACTCGATTGCTCAGCAGCAACAGAATTAATCTGTCTAAAACCTCTACGGTGGTTCAAAGACTCCTCATCAAGTGAAACTAAACATCCACATCATTACAGTTGGAGCTCAGGCTGGAGAACAGAGACCTCCACTTTCTCCCCTAAAACATCTGGATTTACAGCTGTGTTTCCATCACACATCTGCCCAAAACCTTATCGGAATTCTAGAAATGTAGAAACAATTTTGCAATGACACTGTTTCCATTAAATCAGAATTATGTGAATAAACACAAACGACTCACCATAAGTCATTCAGTAACACGACGACGGCTGTCATCAACACTTTGATTGACAGCAGATACATTGACATTTCTACCATACTGCTAGCGCTCATCATCATTGATCAAAGGAGACGTCGGCGTCTTCTTCAGGCCGTGGAGCGGCGAGCTCCTTACACGAGGGAGGGGCTACAGATGAAACCATTTTGGGAAATGCTGGTTGGTGATTTTCCAGCTGTGGATCCAACAATTCCTCATGACACGCTCAACCTTTGATGAACTGTGTGACGCTGTGGGACCTCTGGTGGCGCCGCTGCGCAGCGTCTAAGACCGCCACTTCCTACCGAGAAGCTCATCGCCATCCGGTTGTTGGCCACATGACTCAGTTACTTAGAAAAAAATGTTTCCATTGCAGTTTAGCGTGATATTTCAGTTTTGATGCGCCTCAAAAACCACTTCCTCCAAGCACAAACACTTTTTTCTAAAGGCTCGTTGATTATCACAAACCCAATCAGTGCAATTTCATAGTCGATGGAAACGCAGCTCGTGTTTATCGAGGCCCAACAGCTGAACCTAACATTTGTGGTGCAGAGGTCACAGAGGTCACAGTGAAGGTCAAGCTTTACAGAAAGAGGAAAACTTTTTTTTTCTGCAGCTCATTTCTAAAAACCACACATCTGTTCCACTCTACAGGACTAACAACATAACATGCAGCAACATACTACTGTCTGTTTGCTGGGACGTTCCAGTCATGATTTGGTACAGTCCAACATTAGAACAATTTTAGTTTGTGTTTAAACAAAAGCCAACATGTTTCCAAAGCTTAATAAAAACATGTTTATTTGAAAATAAAAGTTATTCAGACCCCAATCAAGGCAACCAATTATCCTTTTTAAAATGTATTCTTTTCATGTCACAGTAACTTCACGTCTAGCTAGAGATGAAAAAATAATCCAGATTATCATCAGACCCCCACTTTGACCATGAGAGCAGCCAGCTGCTGTTTTCTGGTCAAACAGACGCCAAGCCTCAGAGGAATTACAACGAAGGAAAGAGACCGTCCACCTTTAACCCAAAACTCCCTCAGTCAGCGTCATGCATGTGCAGGAGAACACGCACACGCGCCGTGGGCCTGACACAGCAGCAGCATCCATCAGTGGCTCTGCTGCAGATTCAGTCTTCAGAGCAGGAAGCTGCTCTTCACTCAGCTTCACAGAAACGCCACCTCCACCTTCTTTACGTTACAAGCATAAACATTTGAACCTGCAGCATCATCATCCCTGCATCCCTCCCATCCACCTGCAGTGCTTTTCCCGCTCTCTTCTGCTGAAGGCAGAACCCGGTTTTTGGACGTCTAAACGTTTTCTTCAGGCAGTTTCTCACCATGGAGGACACTGACACAGACCTTTAACCCTTTCTGAGAATCAAATCGCTGTCAGGAGCACATTTTTAAAAACCACATCGTTTGTGTGATGCAGAAAAGACGCTGGGCGGGCCGCAAACAGAGAGCTCTCAGCAACGGGGAGGGGAACCCCTCCCGCCCTGCAGAAGCTCTCCTAAAAAACCAAAACAAACGCCTTTCAGATTTGGGCTAAAAACGGAGCAATTAGAATGAACAATTTGACCCAAACCCCTGGGGGAGCGGTGAGCCACACTCGGTGGATTATTCCCCCAACTCAGGGAGGCACCAGGTCCCATTTTTAGAGTCTCTGGATTTGAACTCACGAACCTTCAAGTCACAGGGCGGACGCTCTACCACAAGGCCACTGAGCTGGTAAAAGAGCACCGGGAACCCTTCAGCAACAGCCGATCAGAGGGGAACTTGAAGCCACGTGAAATCAGAGAAGCTCATCAACAGATGATCTCCAGCTGCTCTCAGTCCCACGAAGGCGTCCGCTGAACGCCTGGTTCACATACGGTCGGATCCGTAGACAAAACACCTGAAATTCCCAACAGTTCTGCTTTCAAGGTCAGCAGATGATCGTCTAAAACAGGAATGTCTGATTCTGTGTCTGTGCTAGTCGTGGGACACGTCCGGGTCAGATGGGTCAGTGACCCCCCCATGTCGTGGGACACGTCCGGGTCAGATGGGTCAGTGACCCCCCCATGTCGTGGGACACGTACGGGTCAGATGGGTCAGTGACCCCCCCATGTCGTGGGACACGCCCGGGTCAGATGGGTCAGTGACCCCCCCATGTCGTGGGACACGTCCCGGTCCGATGGGTCAGCGACCCCCCCCCATGTCGTGGGACACGTCCGGGTCAGATGGGTCAGTGACCCCCCCATGTCGTGGGACACGTCCCGGTCAGATGGGTCAGTGACCCCCCCATGTCGTGGGACACGTACGGGTCAGATGGGTCAGTGACCCCCCCATGTCGTGGGACACGTCCCGGTCCGATGGGTCAGCGACCCCCCCCATGTCGTGGGACACGTCCGGGTCAGATGGGTCAGTGACCCCCCCATGTCGTGGGACACGTCCCGGTCCGATGGGTCAGTGACCCCCCCATGTCATGTGACACGTCCCGGTCCGATGGGTCAGTGACCCCCCCCCATGTCGTGGGACACGTCCCAGTCCGATGGGTCAGTGACCCCCCCCCATGTCGTGGGACACGTCCCAGTCCGATGGGTCAGCGACCCCCCCATGTCGTGGGACACGTCCCGGTCCGATGGGTCAGTGACCCCCCCCCCCATGTCGTGGGACACGTCCCAGTCCGATGGGTCAGTGACCCCCCCCCCATGTCATGTGACACGTCGCGGTCCGATGGGTCAGTGACCCCCCCCCATGTCGTGGGACACGTCCCAGTCCGATGGGTCAGTGACCCCCCCATGTCATGTGACACGTCGCGGTCCGATGGGTCAGCGACCCCCCCATGTCGTGGGACACGTCCCGGTCCGATGGGTCAGTGACCCCCCCACTCTTTGGCCCACGGGTGAGTTTCAAACCGGTGGAGGTGTGGCAGACGTTTTTCCGACACACATCAACACAGTTCAGCGGTCCAGGCGAGGAGCGTCTGACCCTGCTCTCTCACTCACACAGCTGATCATGGATGCTGGGCTCACCTGGACTGACCTACCTGCAGCGTCTGATGACGTCAGCTGCTACTAAGGCATCACAGGAGGCGCAGTGGCTGTCAAAGGACCCGAGGGGTTCGAATCCCCTCTAAAGTAGTTGCTTCTCTGCTGCATTTTTAAAGGACACAATGCAGCAGAAACAGCCGAGAGGCTGTGCGGCAGCGCACCGGACCGGAAACCCGCCGAGACCGAACGGATGCGCTGTTCTGACCACAACCCGAGCGCGTTCGGAACCATCATCCCGCCCGCGGACCCGAACAGGCGGGTTCTGCAGGGCCAGCGTCAGCCATGTTGCTGGCTCTGCCCCCCTTTGGAGTCTGTTATTTGCAGACCGGGGGGGCAGAGGGGCGGAGACGGGCCCGAGAGCCGCGAACAACGGGGGGACTGTCTGACAGCCGTTCCGCGGAAACGCCAGGAACGTCCCGGACACGGGGACAGCCGCGGACGGGGCTCGGTCTGCGGCTGCCTCCCCCCGCCCCTCCCCCTCGGCGGGAGAACGCAGCCAACAAAACGAACGCTCAGTGCCTGTTTTAGGTTGTTTACCTGCATGCTGGCTATCTACCTCGCAGGCAGGTGCGCCTCCGCTCTGTCTTACCGTTTTTAATGAAACACTTAGTTTTTTTTGTTAAGGAATGGAGGTCGAAGCAGACAACGAAGGGGGGTTCTCGCCTCCTGCTGTCTGTCCACAGAGCCCGTTTCTACTTCACAGGAACCAGAGAGACTTCACGGCCATCTCACCGCCAAACGCTAAGCTGGAAGCGAGCTCACGTCACACATCCGGTCAAGCCTTTCACAATAAACCTTCACAGTGGCTAGCTGCTCAGACGAAGCATCCCAAAGTCCACGAACCAAACACGAATGTGTGTCTGTGAGGCTTTACAAGAATGAAACTATCGTCACTGCAGCGGAAATCATATTAAAAACCACTGTGCAGTCAGTGTAGAACCTAGTCTCGCCATTTTCAACATCACTTTCCTAACATGATTTAAATGCAACGAAAATAAAATTTCTGAAATTTGAGTTTAGCATAAGTTTAACTAAACTGATTTTGAAAATCAATAAATAAGAAACAGTCTGTGATAGACCGCATTAGCTGGGATGGAGTACGGGGACCGCCGGGACCCTGAGCGGGAGTAGGAGGTGGATAAAAGGCTGAGAAGATGAAAACAGGACTTTTATTTCTAAAGTCTCGCCACACTTCCGGCATTTTTCCCGAAAACCTGACGCTCCCCGCAGCAGCTCCCCGCCCCTGCCTCCGCCTGCCAAATACTGCAACCGAGGGGAAATACACGAGCGCTGACTGGCGCATTACGCTCTTTTCTTTGCCTAATAGTGATCCGTCCTTCCATTGAATGCGACAGCGGAGGAAAACAGAGATGGAGACACAAAAAGAGGATCGTTCAGTGTTTCATCTGGATCATGATATGAATGCTGGCATTTCAGATGTGTCACCATGTCCTCCCCACCTCTGCCAGGAATCCCCCCCCCCCCCCCAAAAAAAGACAAAATTAACTGATGTTCATGTGCTTTATTTTTTTCTATTGTCTATCATTAAAGGGAAAAAAACATTACAGGTTTATCTTACTGTTTAATGTGGGGTTACGTGTGTTGCTCAACAGCACAGAGGCAGGGGGTTGAACCCCCAACCAACTGATGGATCTACAACTACCAACTTTCTTTGCTGGATCCATCAGAAATCCATTTGTCCCTGTTTCATTCTAGAACTTCATTCATTTTCTCACAGTCCCTGAAGGTGAGACCCCCCCCCCCCCCCTCATTTGGGGGTTTGCTGCATTTTTGAAGCAAACATGGACCGTTGAGTGGGAAGCAGACTGGCCTGTTGGCGTTTCCTCTTGGGATGTTTCACTTCCAGAAGTCCACCTGAAACATTTGACACTAGTCCGGACAGAACAGTTCTGTTTCTACACTAAACAGAACATTTACATCAACGATGTCCACGTTCTGCTTGGTGAAGGACCCAAAATGCAGCGACGGGAGGCAGGCGGTTCCGAATAAACGGGGTTTATTACTATAAACAAAACAACGGTCAGGTAGACGGGGAAGAAGAGCAGCAGCAGAAAAGTAGGATAAGGGATTGAGCCAGGATATCTTGGTGATCCTGGCTCAATTGATCCCCAATCCGGTTGCACTAAAGCTGGATAGGGGGGCAGGAGGATATGTTATGGTATAAGTTACCATGGAGATTTATTCTGTGGAGCTAGCCTGCTCCAGACCAGGCTAAATTCCAGGATCTATTTCATCTCATCCCTAATGTCAGTCAGCAGTCGCCACAAATGGAAACCAATAGTTATTTCACTGCTCACTATACACTGTTATCACATATAACTAGACCCACTGTCATTATTTAAAGGTTTGTGATCATTAATGTCAATCATTTTGGATGAATAATGAGTTTTAGATGATGTTGCTGTCATTAGATAATTTACAGTTTCCCATAGACTATAAGGCTATATATAAAATGATAGAACAGTTGTTTAAATGACAGATGTGGGGCATTTGGTGAAATTGTACTTCAGTATGGTTTCATAAACGAAGACATGCTGATGTGCATAATATGAAGTATCACATTGTCATTACTATCAAAACTGTTAAAGAATATGTTGCTTTTCTGCAGAAAGAACCAGCCTCATAAATGTATGACTTTATCCTTTTTCCTCAGTGGGGCCCTAGTACTCTGTCATAGAAACAAATACACATTCCATATGAATATAGAAACACAATGTGTAACATTATGTTCCTTTATTGAATAAGGACAAAACAAAGCAGGTAAACTACACTCAAGAAATGTTCACTTTGAATGAACATAAAAAAATTATGGAAATGATTTCCACATGATTAGATAGTTACTTGAACATAAATGAATCATATTGGTCCTACTTAATGTACTTAGGTTCAAACTGATAAATTTAAGTTGATTCAATCTAAATACTGCAGTTGGAGCCAACTTTAAATTAATATTGTTGCTCCCTCTCAAAAGGAAAAAGTTGATCCAACTTAATTGAATCACTTCAATTGGTCACACCTCATTAAATTAAGTTTATTCAACTTAAATTTGTATGACTACCCAATACAATTTATGTTGATATAATTTGAATTTTTATTTTTTGCTTTAAATTTATTTATAAATCTGACATTAATAATGTTTTCCAAAGTTACAACCAATGGGTCTTTGAATTTTCACATCAAAAACGTGAATTACGCAGCAAAGACCCTCATCACAAGACAGGAGCTCAAACACAGCTAATTCTGTCTTAAGTATGTGAACATTAACATTTTGCCGCACAAGGGGGTTGGTCATCATCCTCTCCCACACTCTAACTCAAAGAAAAGAAATAAACACAACAGTTTAAATCACTAGTTCAAACAGAGTAAAACAGCTAGACAATAAAACATGTGGACAAAAACTCACACTTAGACCCCAATCTGCCCAGATAGACAAAGAAAATGGTATCCCACAATTCCTTGTGATTACTAATGTATCCAATTTAATGGTATCTTGTTGGATCAACATGATTGAAATTAGTAACTTTTAAATGGATTATTTTTATGTACGATCAACATGATTCATTCATGTAAGATTTACAAACATAACATTTTCTTTTTGAAATGACAAGTTACATTTTTGTAAACTTAATTGGCTGGTAATTTCCTTTTCTTGAGTGTGCTTTATCACTGTGGCGGTGTTGCCTTTCTTCTTAATTATATCTTCTACCTCCTCGTATGCCTCCATGAGGATTTGTGCTTCAGACGGGGAAAAGTACGCGGCTCTAGTTGCCATGGTAAATTAGTTCATCTGTGATCTGTGGCGGGGTCTAGTGAGTGAGCCGTGAGCGCGCACCTATCCAGGATTGGTTTCCCCTGGCTTGATGAATCTGTGTCTGCTCATCCTGGCTTGGTCTTTGTGCAACCAGTTCAGCCTGGACGCACATGTTTTGGCTTCATTGAGCTCAGCTCAGTCATTTATCCTGGATGTCTTCATTCTACTTTTGTGCAACAGGCCTCAGATGAAGGCATGTACACTGACAGACTGACGACACACAGGTGAAAACGATCAGGGGGGGTTGGGACAAAGGAAGTCAAACTCAAAACTAAGATATGCAGGAAGAAACCTTCAAAATAAAACAGGAAGCAAAAACCTAGGCAACAAAAAAATCACAACAAATTCAAGACATACCAATAAACAAACAAACCAAATCCACCTTCAAAACTTATAAACGATGTTCTGATTAGTCAAATAACATGTGGCTATCCAATCAACTCACTGTTTTACCTGCAACTAAACATTTAAATCAAGTTCAGATTGTTTTATTAGTCAATGATCAAATAAGCAGTTAGATGTTTTAGAAATATTCATACCAGTAAAAAATGTTTATAATACAATCATATTTAGTCAAATCCTCAAATCTTTTATGATCTTTTGTATGTTTATTTCACTCTTTTAAGTCAGCTCCAGAACCATAAAGGATTCTGGCTTTTCTTTCTTTCTTTCTTTCTTTCTTTTCCTTCCTTCCTTTATTTTTAAGTCAATTTTCAAATTTTTTTTCTTCTCTTTTAAAGTAAATTTTACGTTGATTATTTCAATGATGTATTGTGATTTTAATGCATTTTCTGTTTTGTGAACCACCTTGAATTACTTTGTGTACGAATTGTGCTATTCAAAGAAACTTGCCTTGCCTTTCTCATGAACTAAAATCTTGTTTCCAGTTTCGTAAAAACATAAGTTGTTTTTTGTTTTCCTTGAAGTTGAATCTAAGTCCAGATGCCATGACTCAACCTCAAGGCAACCTCACCTGGAGGCACGAGAACCTTCTGCGACATCCTACTGCTCCAGGGGGGTATTCCAGGAAGCATGTTTAAACTCCCCTGACTTTAACCCTGAACTCTGGCTGAAATCCTCCTGAACTTGCTTACTTTGGGTATGTCGGTTCCAAAAGACCGGACATGAGTTGGCGTAATTACTCTCCACTTAGTAACCCTGCGTTAATGCACGTGCACGGCGAGAACATAAGACATTCTCAATGGATCGCCGATTTCCGGAGTCACCATGGAAACGCGTGGAGAAAAAAAGAGACGCTACACTTCAGTGAGACAGAGTTGGATATTAATGACGGTTTATGAAGATTATAAGACCATCAACAAAGTAACACGACTGCATCATCAGCAAAAGAAAGAGTTTCTGCTTGGAGAAAAAGAACAAAGTAAACGCACGAGTTTCTGATCTTATTTCCATTTTCCTTGTGACGCATAAATATATGTATAACTTATCAAATGTTGCCAACTTAAATGAATTACTTCTATTGGTAACAAGTAATTGAGTTAAATTTATTTAACCAAATTTCTTACGCCTGTAAAATTCAATCATTGTTTATACAACTCAAATTTATGTATTTATCTTACTAAATGTCATATTACTCCAATTCAATTAATATTTTTTCCATCGTAATTAATTATAATTTGTCACGGAGATTCCAGGGGCAAAAACCCAAACGCAGGAAGGACAAAGAAACACGGGTTCTGAATCCAAATAAAGGTTTCTTTTAATGTTGAGCGCAAAACAGAAGACTCGAAAGAGCCAGACCTCAAAGACGCTTAGACACAGTACAACAGGAACTCAATCCTTAAATAGGAAACTTAAACATAATGAGAAACACCTGTGAGTCTCACAGCAAGCCTCAGGAAGGGGAGGACCTCCAGAAGAGGTCGCAGCAGAGCAAAGGAAAACCATTACATAACATAACCCCCCCCCTTACGTCCGGCTACCAGACGGACGACAGGGTTGACCGGGATGGTCACGATGGAAACGTGTGACCAGGTTCCGGTCAACAATGAAACGGTCAGGGACCCATTGGCGATCCGCGGGACCGTATCCCTCCCAGTCCACAAGGTACTGTATTCCTCTACCCACTCTTCTGGAGGCGAGGAGAGTCTTGACGGTGTAAACGGGGCCGCCATCTATGAAACGAGGAGCTGGAGGAGAAGCTGGAGCGGGTTGAAGGGGAGAGTCTCTGGCTGGCTTGACCTTGCTGACATGAAACACGGGGTGGATCTTCAGAGAGCGTGGCAGGTCCAGTTTCACAGCCACCGGGTTGATTACTTGAGTGATGGAGTAAGGACCGATGTAGCGAGGAAGCAGCTTCTTGGACCCTCCCTTTAAGGGAACATCAGCAGAAGAAAGCCAAACCTTGTCCCCCACCTTGTACTTCGGGGCCGCAGACCGCCGACGATTAGCCACTCTAGTGAACCTCTCCTGGTTCCGCAGGAGTTCGTGCCTATATGTCCTCCAGGTACGCTGACAGCGCCTCACGAAAGCTGCAGGACCAACAGAGGAGGCCAACAGTTCCTGGTGGGGAAATAGAGGGGGTTGATAGCCGTAAGCTGCTTGGAAGGGAGAGAAACCAGATGAATTGATGAGGGTGTTGTGGGAATACTCAGCCCAAGGAAGCTGAGAAGACCAAGTCCTGGGGTTCTTACTGCACATGGCTCGTAAAGTTGTCTCCAGATCCTGGTTGTACCGCTCCACCTGACCGTTGGTCTGAGGATGGAAGCCTGAACTGAGACTAACCTTAATCCCAAGAAGGTTGCAGAACTCCCTCCAGAAAGCAGCAACGAATTGTGGTCCACGATCAGACGTGATGTTCAGAGGAAGGCCATGTAAACGGAACAGATGACGAGACACAAGAACAGCAAGCTCCTTGGCAGATGGAAGTCTTTGTAGGGGTATGGCGTGCACCAATTTGGAAAAACGGTCAATGATGGTGAGTATGACCGTCTTACCACTCGAGTTGGGCAGTCCGGTGATAAAGTCCATGGCGATGTGGGACCAAGGTCTCGACGGCACAGGTAGGGGGTGTAGCAGACCAGCAGGTGGGGTTCTAGGGATCTTGACACTAGCACATACAGGGCAAGCAGCCACAAAAGCCTTAATATCGGAGGACATTGAAGGCCACCAAAAACGTTGAGCCACAAGAAAACTGGTTCTGGTCACCCCAGGATGACAAGCCAGGCGGGAAGAATGACCCCACTTTAAAACTAGTGTGCGTAATGATGGAGGCACAAACAGGCACCCAGCTGGACAGCCGGCAGGAATGGAGGCAGGATCAGGTATAGATGCCTTTACCTTGCGTTCCAGAGTCCAGCGAGCAGCTCCTAACACAAGGTGAGAGGGAACAATAGTAGTGGCAACAGCAGACTCCTCAGTCTCCCCCTCCCGTTGGAACTGGCGTGAGAGGGCGTCAGGCTTGACATTCTTGCTGCCAGGTCGGTAGGATAGCGTGAAATTGAACCGGTCAAAGAAGAGAGACCACCTAGCTTGGCGAGGGCTAAGACGCTTGGCGGTCCGGATATATTCCAAGTTCTTATGGTCTGTCCAGACCAAAAATGGTTGTTCAGCTCCCTCCAACCAATGGCGCCACTCCTCCAAAGCCAGTTTTACAGCCAACAGTTCTCTGTTCCCTATATCATAATTTCTCTCTGCAGGAGTGAGCTTGCGGGAGAAATATGCACAGGGATGGACTTTGTTATCGGACGCCCTCTGAGACAAAACAGCCCCCACTCCAGACTCAGACGCATCAACCTCCACAATAAATTGTTTGGAGGGGTCAGGCTGAGTCAGAATGGGGGTCGTAGAGAAACGTCTCTTAAGCTCAGTAAACGCCTTATCGGCCCCCTCATCCCAGATAAAACGTACCTTAGCCGTAGTAAGCCTATGGAGGGGTGCAGCAACGCCACTGAAGCCTCTGATAAAGCGCCTGTAGAAGTTGGCGAATCCCAAGAAGCGCTGGAGCTGTTTACGTCCCGATGGTACGGGCCACTCCAGAACAGCTCTGACCTTGGCGTTGTCCATCTGAACACTACCTGGGGAAACAACATGGCCAAGGAACCGGGTTTGAGTGGTGTGGAATTCGCACTTCTCTGCCTTGCAGTATAACTGATTTTCGAGAAGGCGCTGGAGGACGGCTCGGACGTGCTGCACATGGGAATCGAGATCTGGTGAAAAGATAAGAATATCGTCAAGATATACAAAGACGAATTTGTTGATCATATCCTTTAGAACATCATTAATTAAACACTGGAATACAGCTGGAGCATTTGTGAGTCCAAAAGGCATGACCAGATACTCGAAGTGCCCGCTCGGAGTGTTAAAGGCGGTCTTCCACTCATCTCCCTCCCTTATGCGGATCAGATGGTAAGCACTTCTGAGGTCCAGTTTAGTGAAGACTTGGGCCCCACTTAACTGGTCAAAAGCGGTCTGTAACAGAGGGAGAGGATAAGTGTTTCGGATAGTGATACTGTTTAAACCCCTGTAATCAATACAGGGCCGCAGACCCCCATCCCGCTTCCCCACAAAGAAGAAACCAGCCCCTGCAGGGGAGGAAGATGGTCTAATGATGCCTACCTGTAGACTCTCCTGCAGGTAGTTGTTCATAGCCACCTGTTCAGGTGGAGACAGGGGGTATATATGGCCCTTGGGTGGTTGTGTTCCAGGCAAGAGGTCTATAGCACAGTCATACGGGCGGTGGGGAGGCAGAGACCTAGCTCGGAATTTACAAAACACGTCACAGAGATCATGGTACACAGGAGGAACATTACTCAAGTTAGGAGGCTCTGGTGGCTGGAGAACAGTCGCAGGAGTACGTACAGCAGCAGATGAGAGACAGTTTAACAAACAGAAAGAGCTCCATGACAGCACCCTTCCGGAAGACCAGTCTAAGTGGGGGGTATGTTTGCACAACCAAGGAAACCCCAAAATAACCTGTGGTTTAAGAGATTCTACAACGTAAAAGCTCATAAACTCAGTGTGGTTTCCAGAAACTGAGACCCTAATGTTAACTGTCCTAGAAGAAACTTTGTGAATGACAGACCCATTGATGGCACGAATGACTAATATGGGAGACAGTGGTTCAACTGGGATTCTGAGTTTATTCACCACCTCCTGAGAAATCAAATCACCATCTGAGCCAGAGTCAATTAAAGTTTCAAACTCCTCTTGTGCTCCTGCACAGGCCACTAAAACCTTGGTAGAAGGCCGTGAGGGTGAAAAAAAGGAGGTTTGACGGCTCACCAGTTCCCTCATTGCTGGTGAACCCTGGCGTTTCCCGGGCAATTACGTACAAAGTGTCCTGATTGACCACAATATAAACAAAGTCCCTCTCCCATGCGGCGGCGTCGCTCAGCGGGGGTGAGACGACCAGTTCCCAGCTGCATGGGTTCCGGGGGGGGAGGAGGGAGAGAAGCCTGTTGTGGAGTGCTGGGGGGGAGCGAGGAAACCCCCTCCAGAAGCAGTGGGCGCCGAGCACGGCCGCGCTCTCTCATCCTCCGATCGATACGAACGACGAGATCGATCAGCTCCTCCAAATCCTCCGGTATCTCCCTCGCTGCCAGCTCGTCCTTGAGAACGTCGGAGAGACCCTGAAGAAATACATCCACCAAGGCTTCATCCGCCCACCGGGTGCTGGCAGCCAGCGTGCGGAACTCTACAGCGAACTCCGCGGCGCTGCGAGTCCCTTGCTTGAGACGTAGGATTTCGGATGCAGCAGCTCGATGAGGCGTGGAAGGGTCGAATACAACGAGGAGTTGAGCGGAAAAAGCTCGGAAGGACCGGCAGATATCGGCTTCACGTTCCCATTCAGCCAACCCCCACCGCTTGGCTCTTCCAGTCAGGAAACTCAGAGCAAACGCCACCTTGCTCTGCTCTGAGGGAAACTCACTGGGATTGAAATCGAAGTGCAGGCGGCAGGAGGTGAGGAATGCCCGACAGTCCTCAGGAGTACCATCAAATGGCTCTGGTTGACCTAGTCGAGTCTGACGGGGCGAAGAAGAAGGAACGTGCTCCAACCTTGTGAGACGCTCGTGGAGCTGTTGCATGCCAGTCATATATCCACGCATCTCTCGTGCCAGGTCCGACATAACCCCATCGGCGGCTGCCTCTCCTCGGGTGGAAGAACCAGGTAGGTCCCTCTCATGTGTTCCTCCTGCTGGGTTTGACATTGGTCTAAGCGTAATGTCACGGAGATTCCAGGGGCAAAAACCCAAACGCAGGAAGGACAAAGAAACACGGGTTCTGAATCCAAATAAAGGTTTCTTTTAATGTTGAGCGCAAAACAGAAGACTCGAAAGAGCCAGACCTCAAAGACGCTTAGACACAGTACAACAGGAACTCAATCCTTAAATAGGAAACTTAAACATAATGAGAAACACCTGTGAGTCTCACAGCAAGCCTCAGGAAGGGGAGGACCTCCAGAAGAGGTCGCAGCAGAGCAAAGGAAAACCATTACATAACATAATTCTTGAACTTTCATATGTTTAAGTTTGAGCCGGCAGATATTCTCATTTTTATAACGATAAAAAGAATGATATAATATGCACATAGTACAAACATTAATTTGGGCATTTTCCAGCACCGTAGGGGTGCTATATAAACTCATCATCCTCTCCCTCCTTCTCACTCATGGTGCAGAGACTTAAGCATCATAGGACAAAATAACTCGGCAAAATACGGCAAAACACAGAAAAACAACTAAATACATTTGGTCAAAAATCCACACTTTAACCCAAATCCGTCCAGACAGGCAAAGGGAGTGGTATCCCACAATCCCTTGCGGTGCCAATCTAACAGCAGCACCAAAGTTACACCTACTTAATTGAAATAATTTGAATGAAAGTAAAATAACTGTCTGAAAACTATGTGTTATTTTTAAGCTGACTTAACAAAAAAAAAGATTTTTAATGATCTTAACTGAAGCAAATAATGAATTTAGATTAAAGTAAAAAGTTTCTCTTTAAACATCCATATATGGTCTTATCATCCTCTCACGGTGGAAAAAGTATTATCTGAGCTTCTTCATCCACTAAATCATCTTCAAATGGACACGCCATGCTGCTGCACCTCTCTGAAAACAAACTAACCTTCAACTAAACCTGCTCCAGACCAGGTTATGTTCAGAGCATGAGTTGCTATGGCAACTGGACATACCCTGAAACATACCTCCAGTTCTGGAACTGAAAGCTGAGGTTATCCACTTCCTTAGTCTCAAACTTACCGTGGGAGCTAGCAGAACCTGCTGTCTGGAATACCCCCCTGGTGTTTGTGCTAAAAACTGAACTAAAGGCACAATAAATCTGACACAAGTGTAAACCTTTAGCTACTTTTTAATCCAAAAAGTGTTGAAATGTGCCCAGCTCCCCCATGGAAATAAAGGGAACTGTTCTTCATCACCATTTTGAAGTCATGTTTGTGTCACTGCAACGCTCAATAGATCCTAAAACCGAGGCGTCGTTTCACAAAAACGACAACACACAGCTGAGGCGGAAGCACATCTGAGGTGAAGTTGGGTCCAAAAGGTTGGAAAAGTGAGAAGTCCTTCATAAAATGGACTCATCTGAAAAGCCCGGATGACTGGAGCTTTGGGGTCGCCGGGGGCAACGGATGCTGCGGTTCACAGACGTCTTTTTCAGAGAAGCTCCTGAACGATTCAGTGAACATCAACGCTGTCACCAAACAGAAGAGTCTGCGGCTTCAAAAGTCAGATCAACTAAAGCAGCTTGAAAGCTTTGCCACACAAGAATGAAAATGCATTTTAAAAATAAAAAAAGGAAACAGCTGATAAAATATCTAACTTCAATCTGTTGTGTTTTCGTTTGATTGTGAAAACAGAAAATCCTTGGAACAGTTAACTCTTCGGATGATCGGTTTGTAATCGGATCTCTCACATTCCTCTGAACTGCTGCATGATGGACAGAAGGTGTTCGCTGCGCTTCTGGATGTTGATGTTCTCCTCCCTCAGCCTCTCCTGCTCCTGCTGCACCTCCTCCTGAGGAAAACACAGTCCCATCAGCTCCCCTTTGATTATGGAGGCTCTGCATCCTGAGCAGCACAGGCTGTGCACGCCGCTGGTCCTCTCCCACATTCTTCCTCAAATCCATAAAACATTTTCAAGCTTTACCCAAATAGCCACATAAGAGCCGATTGCTCACCTCATTTTCTGATGCTGCTTAATCAAATTTTATTTTAAAGACCCACTACAATGAAAATTGTGTTTTGGATGCTTTGACTTGTTCTTGTAGCATTTTTATGGAGATGGAGGACATTTATACAGAAAATTAAGATTAAAACTGCGTTTTTATGGGTAGTTTCTATTCAGTGTTGTGAATGAGGAGCAGATGAGAAAATGCTGTTTGAAGAAGATCATATTTGTGACATACGGTGCTGGTGCTGCTGGATCTTAGTGCCGCTTTTGATACGGTAGATCACCACATTTTATTAGACAGACTTAGGAGTCTAGTGGGCCTCTCTGGAAATGTTCTTAAGTGGTTTTACTCTTACCTTACAGATTGACTCTTTTATGTAAGTATGGATACATGCTCTTCAGGAATCCATGAAATAAGTTGTGGGGTTCCCCAAGGGTCGATTTCAGGGCCAATACTTTTTAATTTATATATGTTGCCTCTTGGGGAGGTCATCAGGAGACATGGCGTTGACTTTCACAGCTATGCTGATGATACACAGCTTTACATCGCCGTGTCTCCTGGTGACCTCGAACCTATTAACACTCTTTTAAACTGTATTTTAGATATAAAGTCATGGATGGCAGAAAACTTCTCACAGCTCAACCAGGACAAAACTGAAGTTTGATCATTGGTTCTGTAGACAAGAGAGAGATGATTTTACCACATCTTCATAATTTTAAACCTTCCCCATGTGTGAGAAACCTGGGCGTACTTTTTGACTCTGAGCTGAATTTTATCCCACACATTAAAAATGTCGTTAAGACAGGATTTTATCATCTCAAAAACATTGCCAGAGTCCGCCCGTTCCTCTCTCTTGCCAGCACAGAGGTGCTAATGCTTTTATTTTCAGTCGTTTAGATCAGTGTTTTTCAACCTTTTTTGAGCCACGGCACACTTTAACCTTAAAAACAATCCCGCGGCACACCAGCATCTAAAAAAAAAAAAAAAAAGGAGGAACTCATAGTCTGTATTCTACAGTCCCTCCACAATCTCACGTGCATTTTTGAGATAATTGTGGGAGAAAAAGCTGGAAGCTGCAGCTGTTTTTTTTTCTAAAAGATTTAATAAAAGTTAAGTTAGAAGATTTAAAAACAGTTTGAGGTGTGTTCGTTGGTTATAAGACGTTTAACAACAGATCTCCTTGTGCGCTGTCCTTTTTACCCCAATGCATCATGGGAGATGTAGTGCATAAAACGGCCGCGAGATCGCTTTTCAGAGCTTCATGGTTTTGTTCTCTTGTTCCACGGTCTGACACCGGATTCTGTGGAAAGCTACACCACTAAAGACGAGCTTTAGCTGGTATTTCTGTTAAAACTGAGCGACTTTATCAGCAGAATCAGAACAAGGAAGTGAAGACTTTAACCACTTCTGATTGGTCAGACTGATGACATGTGATTAATCCTTCAAGACAGTTAAAGGGGCGTGACTTTTCCTGAATGCAGCCGAAGCTGCAGCTAAATCGCGTTACCGTCATCCTTATCAAAATGTCTTTAATAAAATAAAATAAAAACAAAGAAAAAATAATTTTATGATTTTTTATATTCCTAACTACTCAGTGTTTTATCAGGGCCTGTTTGGATGAACACAGAGCTGAAATCCTGGAGATGGGAAATGTTTTTAGATCAGTTTATGAGGGGAATTTCCCACGGCACACTTGACCATCTCCCACGGCACACTAGTGTGCCGCGGCACACTGGTTGAAAAACACTGGTTTAGATTATTGTAATGCCCTGCTCTCTGGTTTACCCAAAAAGTCTATTTCAAATCTACAACTATTGCAGAACTCAGCGGCACGAGTTCTGACGAGGACCAGAGGGCGGGAACACATGACACCGGTTTTAAAATCGCTGCATTGGCTACCTGTGCATTTCAGGATTGATTTTAAAATTCTTTTAATGGTTTATAAATGTTTTTATGGTCTTGGGCATTCTTATTTAAATGATATTCTTTTAAAATACGAGCCCTCGCGGACCCTGAGATCCTCTGGGACTGGCCTCTTAGTTGTTCCTAAGGTGAGGACCAAAACTTATGGTGAGGCTTCGTTCTGCCATTATGGTCCTCGCCTGTGGAACGGCCTGCCGGAGAACCGCAGGGCCGCAGAGACTGTAGAGGTTTTTAAGAAGAGGCTCAAGACCCACCTTTTTAATTTAGCTTTTAGTTGATTTTAACTGCTAATTTATTCTATTAGTTTTATTACAGGCTATTTTATGTATTTAATTTCATTTTATGCATCTTATTCTCAGTTTTATGTTTTCTTTTAAAGAAATCTTATGTCTTTAATTTTAGTATCTTATCATGATTTTAGCTCCAGTGTTTCTTGTGGGGATCTTTTCCTCCAGGGCTTGGCCGGTGGCTGTTGCTGCAGTTGTCGCCCTTGCTGGGGCGGCTGGGGTTTCATTTTGCAGCTTCACGGCTGTGAAGTGGACCCCAGTGTTGTCCTGGTTGGGGTGGGCACTGTGGCGATGCTCCCGTGGCCGGGCCGGCTCCTGGTATGTGGAGATTCCCAAATACCGTTTCCTCACAGCAGAGCCAAGCCTTACTTGTTTGTTTGCTTGCTTGTTTATTTATTTATTTACTCAAACTTGCATAGTCAATATTCATTGTCGTGGGTCATGTGTTTTAATGGAGGGGAGTGGGAAGGGTGAAGGGTGGGTTGGGTTTTTACTGTAATGTTGTGTGTTTTTTGTTTTTCGAGCTGCACAAAATGCATGATAAGCGCTATTTTATAAATAAGTTTGATTTGATAAAAAATATATCACCTGACATGACTCAATCCAAATGGTTTTATCCATTTATGTCATTTTGAAATGATTTTCATTTTGCTTTGCTTCCAGCCAGCAAGAAAAACAGCAGAAATACACACAATGGTTTAGGTCCATTTGATTAACAACTGTCCTCAGACAGATTGATCTGGTTGGATCAATGGAATACAAATTGATGTATTGATTATTCGTTACATCCCTAATTCTCAGAAATAAATGGAAGGTATTAACACAGCTGTGCAGATGACCTCCACATTTCATTTAGCTTAGCTTCCAGTCAGCAAGAAAAACTCTATGAATGCAAAAATACATACATGGAAGCAGTAAAACATATATATAAAAACCTCAGGTAGTAGTCTAATAATAATGTGACAACGTCACTGCAACCAAACCTGCTTTTCTTTTTCCAGCAGACCAATGCAGAACAATGAACACAAATTCTGACTCTAGACAATCGTATCAAAGGCATGACTGATGCAGTCGATCATACAACTGTGTGCGTTGGAGTTCTTTGGTTATCGTGTGAACACAGATATTACTGTTAGTGCTAGAAACTTGTTGGTGTCTTTTTATTTTTGGTGTCTTTTGTGTGGTTGCACTTACCCTGAGCCTGCAGAGCTCCCTCCTCTCTCGGTCATTTTCTTCAGCTCTTGCTCGAAGCCATGCTTCATTTTGGGAGCGATGCCTTTCCACCATCTCCTGTAGCTCCTGATGCAAAAACAAACACGCAAAATATTGAACACGACAGAGTATAATGTCTTAAAAAGAGACCTGGTATGTTTCTATAGTAGCTATATATTGGTTGGTTGGTTGGATGGATGGATGGATGGATGGATGGTTGGATGGATGGTTGGTTGGATGCATGGTTGGATGGTTGGTTGGTTGGATGGATGGATGCATGGTTGGATGGTTGGTTGGTTGGATGGATGGATGCATGGTTGGATGGTTGGATGCATGGTTGGATGGTTGGTTGGTTGGATGGATGGATGCATGGTTGGATGGTTGGATGGTTGGTTGGTTGGTTGGTTGGTTGGATGGATGGATGGATGGATGGATGGATGGATGGATGGATGGATGGTTGGATGGATGGTTGGATGGATGGTTGGATGGATGGATGGTTGGATGGATGGTTGGTTGGATGCATAGTTGGATGCATGGTTGGATGGTTGGTTGGTTGGTTGGTTGGATGGATGCGTGGTTGGATGGTCAGCCAGTCAGTCAGTCATGTGACTGTTGACCTGCTGATGTTGTTGCCAGCGAGCTTGGTGAGCTTTCTTCTCGTCTCTCAGAGCAGCAGCAGCTGTGGACAGCTCTGATCTCTCTCTAGGAAAACATATTCATTCAGCTGTGAAACATAACTGGAAATCAAATTAAAATTCTCATTGTGACTTTTCAAATTTGGTCCTTTGATGAGGTCAAATTAGACAAAATAAAGAGGTAACTGTGACGGGAAGACTCACCTTTCTAGTTTCTGGAACTCCTGGTCTAACAGGGTGAAGGCCGCCTGGATCATCTTCCCAGCCTGATCTCGAGCTGCACTGAAGCCTCTGTGGAGACTCACCTGCACTAAGAAAAATGCATCTGAGTTTGCTGGCAACACCCGTTTGGATCTCTCTTCAACAGAGAAAACATTTCAGCAGCTTGAAGCTGAGGAGCTAGAAATAAACGACACTGAGTTGAATAGCATGAGTGTTACCTGTGCACTGACTGCACTGACTGCGCTGACTGCACTGACTGCGCTGACTGCGGGGCTCCTGGGCTGCACGGCTGGACTCACTGCCCCACTAAGCTCATAGCGGACGTTAGGAACTTTAGTGGGAGTGAAGCTGACAAAATGAAACCAGAGTTTGAAAACTGAGAGATGAGACTGAAACCGAGCAAGCCAACGAGCGGCAGACAGACTCAGAATGAAACAAACAGGTGTGCTGCTGACCTGTAACTGATGCCCTGCAGACCAAACTCCGACAGAATCTCCTTCATCACTGGAGAGAAAACTAACATTTCATACAACTGCTGTTCCCAAACCTCTGTGGTCCATCAATCATTTTCATAAGAGTTATCCACTTCCTGCACCAAAGAAAAGGGCTGCAGGTTTTTCTAGAGCGTCATATATCAGTAATGTAAAACAAAACAGCATCTTGTTTGTCTGGGTGGATTTATGCTGAAGCCCTCATGGATGAAAGAAACATTTGAACATTTTCTGGTTTGTTGTGTGTGAGTGTAAAGCTACAGGAAAATACAGGTTCAACAGCAGATATTCTTGATTTAGCATTAAGCAACATTGTTTGTTTTGTTGCTTGAGAAACTAAAACACAACTGGACAGTACAGCGTCTCTACTGCCAGGCTGAGATCTGAACACTGAGGGCCAGCATGAACATCTACGGCTGCTCGGTTCACTAAATCAACAGAAGAGCAGCGTTGGGGCGTGTGATAGAGTACAGATGCCCACATATACTGTAAAATCTTTATTTTTAATTGATTTAAGACGATGTCACAAAGCCGCCATGTACACTCTGCATGGATGAAAACTGGTCATATGTGCCTATATGTGAAAAAGTGAGAAAAGTTGTGGTCTTTACCTGAAATTTTCCCAGATGTATCACGAAAAAATCAGGTTAAAACCCCGGAAGAAGTACAAACGAACCACACAACGTGATATGAGCGCCGTATAGGCGATATAAAAGTTAAACAGCGGTGGTTCATGCGTGAAAAATTCGTTAGACATACGTGGAACAGTCGTGCATATTCGTCTCAGAAAATCACACACAATTGTGTAAGATTTACGTAATTATTGCATATAGACGATGTAAAATACGCCTAAACTGCATAATTTACAACCAGCCAAACATTTAGAGCAGCTCAAGACTGAATTCATGTAAAGACCCTTCTACCAAAACCATTTGATGGACATCTGCAGACATTGACGAATGACGACCGCATGAAACTCGTATGAATTATGGATATCACGCATGGATCACAAAAGACCGACATTTCATACGTGGAAAATGCGCAACATGTACGTAGTGGTTGTGTGACACGGCCTTTAGATCCTGGTTCTCTGACCTGTTCGATGAAAAGATTTCAGGAACAAAGTTTGACCTTTGACCTTTACCTTAGCTCCTGCCGTGGTACGCATATGAGCAGTTACTGATCATCAGGGTCAACTGTAAAAATGCTTCTGGTGTTACACTCCTCAGTTCGGGTTTTCATGTCTGCTCATAGCTTAAGGTGGCTCAGCAGTTGAGCAGGTCGTCCAATGATCAAAGCGTCGGCGGTTTGATCCCCGCTCCCCCCAGTCAACCGTTGTTGTGTCCCTGGGCAAGTCACCCCACCCTCCATGCCTCCAGCGTTGCCCCACCAGTGTGTAAATGAATGTGCATGAATGTCCTGGTGATGGACAGAGGGCTGTAGGTGCAAACCGGTAAACGCCTCCGTCATTCTGCCCCAGGGCAGCTTTGGTACATCAGTAGTTACCCTCACCAAGTATGAATGAATGATGGACACACTGGAAGAAGTTGAAGCGTCTGGAAAAGCAGATCAACCGAATCCATAATTATTATTATTATTATTACGCTGGAACCTACTTACAGCCAAAACCTTTGATAACCAACACGACTCTGAATGTTTGCTTTTGGTGACGTCAAAAGGCCAACCAAGGCACTTCATTGTCATTAAAAGTATACTGGTTAAGAAATATTTGTGCAAACCGTGTGTGTGTGTGTGTGTGTGTGTGTGTGTGTGTGTGTGTGTGTGTGTGGATCTGAACAAGTCCTTCCACAGTGGTAAACATCATATCTCCTTCCAGCTGTCAGCTGAGTTTGGTCCATTCCAGGATATTAATAATAATTCAGACTTTATTTATCCCACAATGAGGAAATTGTTGTCTGCTCTTTGGCCCATCCCCTATGGGGGGGGTGGTGGGCTGCAGGCTGGCCACGCTCGGGGGGCAACAGCTGGCTGGGATTGAGCCACCAACCCTTCGGTTGTTGGACAACCTGCTCTACCGCCTGAGCTAAACAGCCGGCCACTGAGGTAGATTAAATGCAAAGAGCACATTTCCTTTGTGGCATGATTGAAAACTATAAAGGAGCTAAATGTTTACACAGAATCGACCTAAGGGAGTCTGGTCATGATGTCCGGTTTCTGCTACTCCCCTCTGTGGTCTAGTAATCCGCTGGATTACTCACAGCTGTTCTGCTGCTGGCTTAAACACCTGCTTCTTCATCACTTCCTGCTGCCATCAGCAGTCTTCTTCGGTCGTCCCTGTTCCTACGCATGTCTGACCCCCACGGGTTTGGAGACCCACTCTTCTGCACGGAACAGGTCAAGAGTTTAAACTGCCATTCATGATCCCATATTGTCCCTGAAGGTCTACGTTGTTGTTGTTTTGTGTTTCCACTGCTCATTTGGCTCAATCCTGATGTACACAGGGTTAATAACAAAGCTGTCAAACTCTAAGAGCCTCTGTGCCACAGTGACTGTTAAAAAAAGGAAAATGTGTCTTTTTGGGTTCGTGGCAGCATGAAGTCTGTCCTGTTTTGTCCAGAACTTTCTCCACTCTTCCTGCTGAACTCCACAGTACCTGGTTGTCTTTCAGAGGGGTTGATCAGCTTCATCACCTTCAGATCATTAAAATCCTGTTCTTCGTTTTCCCCCCCAAACACATACAGCTGTGAAACAGAGACAGACATCATCAGACGCCCACTCCGCCGGGCCGAGCTGTCTGAACGAAACCTGGAGCCGTCCTCTGACATGGCTGTGGAGGATGAAGGCAGAGTGTCCGTGTCGACGGGCCGGAGGGATCCCAAAGTACAGAGGAACCTTCCACTTCATCTTTGCTGAGGACACAAGCAGAAAGCCCTTTAGGCTCTTCTGTTGCTCCTCTGAGAATCAGCTGTTCTTCACTCACCAATACTGAGTTTGTGGATTTCATTGGTTGATGTGACCGTGCCGTCCTCCTTTGTGCTTTTCCCTCCAAAAAGGTAAATGTCCTAAAAAGGAGTAAAACTGGGTCACGTGCTTTGTTTTTCTTCTGCAGTGTTTGCTGGTTGTCTGACTTTCAACACAAAGTAGTTTAGACTTTTGAACAATCTGAAGAAAAAGGAAAATGGTCTACTAGACAAAAACAAAAGTGCTGTTTTTTTCGTGACCTTCAAGGTTTCAAAGCAGATGATGAAATCCAAAGGTTGGTTACTTGTTAACCTTAAAGGTCACCAATGTTTAAAGGCCTCACACGGCCCATGATGTGCTTTATCAGCGCCCTCTAGTGGTCAAATGCAGACAGACAGTAAAGCTCCGTCCACAGGTTGCTGGGACTGTTGATGTTTGGGACAAACAAATGGCGGCATTTTATGGCGTCGACATATTTTGGAATACACACATGCGTGCACACACCCACACATACACATGCACACACAGACTTTCTAGAAGCAACATTTCAGATGTGGGTTAAAAGCCTAAATCTGTTCTTTAATTCGATGTTTGTGTCCCAAATGTTCACATATGCAATCATTTATATAAAATCTGAGGAAAAAAATGCAACTAAAAATGTTTAACCAAATTTTCCAAATTCAACACCTGGACAGCTGTTCATGACCCTGACTGGCATCAGGATGGAAGATAGTCTGCTGATGAACAAGCCATCAACAGGCTGTGTGTGTGTGTGTGTGTGTGTGTGTGTGTGTGTGTGTGTGTGCGCGCGTGTGTGTGTGCCCGTGTGCGTACCTTGTCATGGTGTGCTGTTAGGGTTTGACCGCTGCAGGCTGCAGGTGCTTCTCCTTTCACGTCCCGTTTTTCCCACATCAGGTTTTCTAAAACAAATGGAATCATGAAAGAGGGTCCAAACTGTTGGAAGATGATGTTAAAATCATACATTTTGCATCTTTATCTAATATTTTATTGCAAGTTGTCAATCTGAACTGAATCAAAAGCAGGCATTTTGTGTTCATTATTTGTTTTAGACTCTCAGATTTCTGTGGTTTCATTTCTGATAAACGTTGTTGGTGTGATAAAGCTCCAGAATTCCAAACCTGCTGCATTTATTAAGGTGATCAACTTTTCCATTAAACAGTTAGATGCATTGATTAAACATGGCTGCTGCGTAACGATTTAAAACAAGAAAAGAAGGGTAGGAAAAACGAAACATGTCCTGTAGTCTGAATCCTGTTCCCTTAGCTGGCCTGACAGAGGGCATCCACATGTTTCCATACCTGTAGAAAGAACGTAGAGGTCTTTACAGAAGTCTCCCGTGACTCCACAACCTCCAAACATGAACACCTGATGACCAGCCAGGGCGCAGCTCTGACCCCACCTGCAGCCACACAGAAACACACCAGAACGGGATTTGAGCTGGACTGTAAACTACTGCCTGGTTCCTGAAAAGACTTGCACTGCCTTTTCATGAACGACTTCAACCAGAATCTCACAGAGCAGGAGGCAGTGATCCGTGTGTTTTAACTGGAGTCCAGGTGAGAGACACTGAAACAGATAAGCAAACTGAACTCTGACTTTGTTTTCTTTTACTGAGACGTTTCTTTAGTCTAAATGCTGAGAGAACGTTCATGAGTGTCTCATTATTTAACCTGTGTTGAAGAGCATGAGGTCGTCCGCTGGATGGCCGTTCAAAACGCCTCCGTATGTGTAGATGTTGTCTCCAACAGCGACAGAGCTGTGCCTGAGGGTCCTGGGGGCCACACCCCCAACTGCTAACCGCTCCCAGGCGAGGGACACTATGACACCAGAGCTGGGTCAAAAAAAGCCATGTCCCTGTGATGATGTCACATCCTCACCTATGTCGAAGCTGTAGAGCCCCGGCAGACATTCAGTGGCGTCGGGACAGGAAGCTCCTCCAAACAGATACAGCCGTCCCTTAACGACACTGAACCAACAAAAACCATTACACAAAAGCAGAACATTTCTTTTGGGCGGTGATCTCAGTCAGGTTGGGGTCTGGGACTGACCACAGAGTGTGTCCCTCTCTGGCAGACGGTACCTCTCCAACCTGTGGAATCTCCTCCCAGGTCGCATCGTCAGGATTCACTGCAGGCAGCAACAGCAGCCAGACAAGGCGGTCAGTTTTGTGTATGTTACGGTCAGGTAGAGGAGAAAACCCAGACGCAGGCAGGAACAACGCAAAACAGAAGGAGATCCAGAAGAAGGGCTTTAATGCCAGAGGAACCACAAGCTTGAAGGCTCACAGAACAGAATACGCTCCGACACTGAGCATAGAAACAAACACACCTTAAATAGGCAGACAATCAATCAACAGAGATGCAGGACAGCTGAGCAGAAGTCAGGCCTTCACATAACAGTGTGGTGTTTCTGTGGTCTGGGTTTGTGTGTTGCTTCTGTCACAGTCACATCAAGTTCCAGTTTTTTAAGAATAAAGGACTAAAAACTGATGGAATATTTATTCCTCTTGTAAGTATTAGTGGGATAATGGCCTTCCAAGTGTGCATTATCAGAAAAGAACGCACTTCGCCGAAGCAACCGTTCATCGCGAAGCTTCTACGGCGTGGAAGCTCAGACGAGGAAAACAAAGACGTTCATGGGTCTATTCATCTGCAGGTGGATGAACAGAATGGGGCGGAGCTGGAGATGTGGCCCCGCCTAGCATATTTTTTACATCACAAATGCGACCTTTTTTAAACTGCATTTTATCATCTCCTCCTGATTCACAGCAATTTGAATAAAGAAATGCAAATTTGAGCTTAATTTTCTTTATCCATGTCCTCCATCAAGGGAAAAATGTCCCAAGAACATGTTAAAAACACCAAAAACCGGATTTTTTTCTTTTAAATTGAAGTGGGTCTCTAGACATGTTTATATCACTTTCTGCTTCAGTCTGAACTTCAGAGCTTTGTGGATCCTACCTGTTAGCATGTAGAAGTCATTGAAGTAAAGCGGCGTGTTCTGAAGGATCAAAGGCAGAGAAATGTTCAGAAACTCAGAGGCACGGAGTCATCAGAGCTGAAAACGGTCTGTCAAAACCTCTTGGTTGATGCTGCAGGCTCCCCCAAAAAGAAAGGCCACCTTTCCTGCCACAGCCAGCGCGTGGCCGTGCCTGCACAACCCAGACAGAGAAGAAACACAAAGGCACAAAGTTTTACTGAAATCTGCCCCAGACATCCAAAGAAGTAACAGGCGAGCTTTGAAATGAGTCCAAAAAAAAAACGCTTCAATTTGGTCAAAGGTCTGAGGGGGCGGGGACTTCTGACAGGTGGTGTAACCCCCCAATCCTATGCAATTAAACCAATTAGTGAGAAACCTCTTCTGACAAACAGGAGTCTGGACTTTATTACACAAATAAACACAAAATGACGCATTGCTGCTGCTCTACATTTGCACCCAAAGGGCGTCAGACTGTTGGTTTAGTTTCCAATCCGATGGATTTGAGGTCAGCAGGCCTCATGAAGCCGTCTCTCACTTCTTTCACTTTCTGACTTAAAGGTTTTGCAGATTTATTTGATTTTTTTTTTTGCTGAAAGCATCACATGAACTCCGGAGGACTTTTAGCCAGAGGTGTATGCAGTCCCAGAAGAACTGAAACCAGGCTGAGTAGGTAAACCTGCTTCATCCTTCACTTAACTGTTTTTTGTTTAGCAATCCACCAAAATACTTTTTCAATAGCAGATTAAGAAATATGATTCAAATAACGTAATCTTGCTAGGCAACAGATCTGATGGAGTGAATCAGTGCACGTTGTTCCCATGGCAACCCCAGGAGCTAAAGACTGCATTCTTTAACAACTCTTGTTCCGGGGTGACACTGACTGACTGACCTGTCAGGTCTCGTGGCTTGGGAAGCTGTTAGAGAGAAGCAACAACGCTGTGGTTTCTTTGGACCTTAAATTCTGCTTCTGGAGAGGAAAGCGGTTAGTGTTGTTAGGTACAACATTGTGATCTGTTCTGAATGGTCAAAAACTGGGATATGGACCACATCTGCTGAGTAGTTATTGTCCCATCAAAAAAAGGGAAAATTCTGCTTTTACATCATCTCTGGGATGGACAGCAGTCACGGCTGCACCCAGTGTGTGAATGTGTGTGTGTGACTGTGTGTGTGCATGGGTGAATGGGACTGTGACTGTAAAGCGCTTTGGATTTTCGTAAGAAGGTAGAAAGCGCTATATAAGTATACGCCATTTACCATTTACCATTTTACCAGTTCCAGGAGGGCTGAGAGGTCAAGCAGGAAGGCACTGGAGTCTGATTTTGGCTGTTTCAATGTGACCTATCTGCAGATTTGAACCCACAAGTACAGACACTCCTCCATTATGCCACTGAGTTGGTTGAACCACTGATCTCACTGCTGTTTAGAACAAAGTGGACCTCAGTGTTTTATTATCCCGAGTGCAGCAGTCTGTCGGTGTGAAGGACAGCTTCAAGTCTTATTTATGTGACACAAGTTTTTCTGTCCAAGTTGGAATGTGTTCTTCTTCTGAGGCTCTATTCAAACATGGTGTACCCCAGGGCTCTGTTTTAGGCCCTCTTTTATTCTCACTTTATGTGCTGCCACTGGGGTCCATTTTTGGGAAATATAATGTGTCGTTCCAATGCTACGCTGATGACATCCAGATCTATGTTCCTTTAAAATCTGGAGGAGCTGTGTTACGGGTGGTCAGAGAGGATAAACCCAGAAGCAGGAAGACTCAAACAAATCCATCAAGTTTTAAGCTTTTACTTGAACCAACCAAGACCCAAACAGAGAAGATGCTCCAACACAAAACACAGAGAGAACAGAACTTAAATAGGAAGCAACATGATTGCAGGCAGCTGTGATCAATCAGGGAGGGACCACAGCTAACCTGCCAAAAATGCAACCAAAAGAAACACCACTAGAGGGCAACCATAACAAGCTGAGGGGAATTTTATTCTTTTATTGTTTAGTTGAGGTTATTGTTATTGCTTATTATCATATTGTGTAGTGATTTTATGTTAAACACTTTGTTTGCCTTCACTTTTTTTAAGTGCTCTACAAATAATAAATTGATTGATTGATTGATTGATTGATTGATTGATTGATTGATTGATTGATTGATTGATTGATTGATTGATTGATTGATTGATTGATTGATTGATTGATTGATTGATTGATTGATTGGACCACTGTGTTGGTTGAATAGTGGATTACAAATGACAAAGGCCTCTGTTTAGGTCATGAGGTGATGTACAAAGAGCATCATTATGAAATAAATGTTCAGATTTTTTATTTTCGTTTCAACCGAAGAGACTCATTTCAAATACTGCAGGAGAATGGATCATTTCCAGCAGTTTTCAGGTATATAGACCAAGTTTAGCGTGAACTTTTTATATAGTTTGCACTCAACTATCTTGACAAGGTAGCATGATTTTAATGACACAAAGTTGCATTTTCTTTAGTAGCACCTCTGTTGATTTTTGGAAAAAATCCTAATCCTGTTTAATCTGGATTTGATATACCAGATGATTAAGGGTTCTGGTCTGAGCAGCACAGCTGACCTGGGACTTGGAGGGTCTCCTCTCTGCTCTTTCTCAAACCAGTGGCCACTAGCTAAAGCCATTACGTGCTTTTCTCTGCCTCCGCCTGCCTGTCAAACACACAAACACACAACACCAATGTTATGGAGACATTTTTGTGAAGTTCACTAATAAAAAAGGAAGAAAAAATACTCTACTCAACTCTCAACTCAACTCAACTTTATTTATATAGCACTTTCATACAACAATAGTTGAGACAAAGTGCTGAACACAATAGTAAAAGACAACCATTAAAACATGTTAAGACAAACATTAAAACATGTTAAGACAAACATTAAAACATGTTAAAAACACAGAGGGAGTTAAAACTATAGAAAACAGTAAACAGTTGGAAAAAACAGTGGTCTCATATTGGGTTAAAAGCCAGAGCATAAAAATGGGTTTTTAAACGGGTTTTAAAAGTGGACAGTGAAGGGGCTTCTCTAATGGCCAGCGGCAAAGTATTCCACAGCTTTGGAGCGGCTACAGCAAAAGCTCTGTCCCCTCTGAGCTTCCGTCTGGACCTCGGTACCTCCAGAAGCATCTGATCAGCTGATCTGAGGCACCGGGCCGGGGAATAAGGAGAGAGAAGCTCAGAGAGGTAAAGCGGGGCAAGACCGTGTAAAGATTTAAAAACAAGTAAAAGAATCTTAAAATGAATTCTAAAATGCACAGGCAGCCAGTGAAGCGATGCTAGAATCGGCGTAATGTGGTCTCTCTTGCGTGCTCCAACCAGAAGACGAGCAGCTGCATTTTGAACACGTTGGAGACGCAAGAGAGACGACTGGCTGAGTCCAAGATAAAGAGAGTTGCAGTAATCCAGCCGTGACGTGATGAAGGCATGGATTACTGTTTCAAAGTGTGCAGGTGTTAAAAAAGGTTTTACCTTAGCCAGTTGACGAAGGCTTAAAAAGCTTAACTTCACTACAGAGCTTATCTGTTGGTCCATCCTAAAGTTACTGTCCAATTTAACACCCAAGTTAGAAACAGTTGATTTTAAGAAACCTGTCAGAGAGCCCAGATCAATCGGGGACGGTCCACTAAAATCATTCGGTCCAAAAATTACAACTTCTGTTTTCTTTTCATTAAAACTCAAGAAACTTAGGGCCAACCAGTCCTTAATGTCATGGAGACATGACAGGAGCTGCGTCACAGAGAGATTATCTTTTTTAAGCGGCAGATAAATCTGACTGTCGTCAGCGTACAGATGAAAGGAAATGCCATGCTTTCTTAGAATGGAACCTAAAGGTAACAGATATAAAGAAAACAGAAGAGGTCCCAAAACCGATCCTTGTGGGACCCCATAGGAAACCCGAGCTGTGGTGGATTCATAACCCCCTAAACTGACGCACATGGTTCTTTCCGCCAGGTAAGATTTGAACCAGTCCAGTGCAGTACCTTGAATCCCCACCAGGTTCTGGAGCCTAGAAATTAAAGTGCCATGGTCTACAGTATCGAATGCTGCAGTTAGGTCCAGCAAAACTAGAACAACATAATCTCCAGCATCATTGGCCAAGAGAATGTCGTTGCTGACTCTTAGCAGTGCTGACTCCGTACTGTGCAGGGGTCTAAACCCAGACTGGAAGACTTCAGGAATTTTATGTTGGTTTAAAAAATCCTCCAGCTGTGAGTAGACCACTTTCTCCAGGAGTTTAGAGATAAAGGGCATCTTGGAGATGGGTCTAAAATTGGCCAGTACAGCACTGTCCAGGCTGGGTTTTTTAAGTATCGGCTGAACCGTTGCATGTTTAAAGGTGGAGGGGACGACACCAGCAGCCAGACTGCTGTTGATAATAGAAAGGACCGTCTGTGCAACACTGGGGAAGACCTCCTTAAAAAACTTAGGAGGGACGGAGTCTAGGGGAGAACCTGATGGTTTGCTTTGACTGACTAATTCATTTAAAAATTGAAGAGACGCTGGCTCAAATTCTCTAAATTCTGCTGGGCAGAGAACACAGGTCGAAGGGTCGGAGGAAGGTAGAGTGATGCCAGCCCTTATATTTGATACCTTATTGTTAAAAAACTGTAAAAACATATTGCACAGGTCAGTGGAAGCTTCTAAGGACCCCGCCTGTGGAGGATTAAGAACAGAGTCTATCATTTTAAAAAGCACCCGTGGGTTATGCTGATTAAGAACAATAATATTAGCCAAGTACTCTTGTTTAGCAAGTTTTACAGTGCCCTGGTAAAAGTGCCAACAATTCTTCAAGATTTGTAGTGAGATCTGCAGTTTGTCCTTCCTCCACCTGCGTTCAGCTTTTCTACAGGCCCTCCGGGCTTCCCGGGTTCTCTCATTGAACCAGGGCTCAGGTTTAGGACGGGGCTTTAGTGTCTTTAGAGGAGCCACAGAATCCAAGATGCTGGTGCAGGAGGAATTGAACCAGGAACTCAGCTCAAGAACATCAGCACCAGAGGGAGGGACAGCGAGCTGGTTAAAAGCAGAGGAAAACTGACCAGCAGTGGAAGAGTTAAAAATCCTGCGGCGCTGAGGAGGGGCGGTAGATTTAACAGCAGTGCGTGAAAGTTCAGCTTCAAACACTACAGGCATGTGGTCTAAAACAGCTATGTCACAGATCTCAATATTAAAAACAGGTAGACCATGGGAAAGGACGAGATCCAGTACGTGTCCTTGTTCATGAGTGGTTCCAGACACCCACTGAACAAGATTAAAAGAGTCAATGATCTCTAAAAAGTCCTTCACCAAAGGCTTTTCAGGGCAACAGACATGAATATTAAAATCCCCAACAATAAGAACACGATCGTAGAGTGGCATAATTTCAGCCAAAAAGTCAGAAAATTCCTTCAGAAAATCTTTGTTGTACTTGGGAGGTCTGTAAACGACAGCGCACAGCACCGGGTCGGATCTCCCGACCTCAAATGAAGTCAGCTCAAAGCTGGGGTACGATGAGGGCACACAGTGTTGTTTACACTTAAAATCGTTTGTAAAGACAGACGCAGTCCCTCCTCCCCGACCAGACATCCGCGGGGAGCTAAAGTATGAAAATCCAGCAGGTAAAAGATCCACAAGAGCACTGTCCTCACCGGGAGATATCCAGGTCTCGGTGATAAAGAAGAAATCCAGGCAGCGGGAAGTGAGGAAATCCCTCAAAATAAAAGTTTTGTTCGCCAGCGATCTGGCATTTACCAGGCCGAATCTGGAAGCAGCGGCAGCCTGTAGGTCGCGGGACGGAAGCGACCGGGAGAGCGACGACAGGTTCCCGGGATTTACCCCGCGCCGGCGGGGGCGAGGAGAGCAGGAGCGGCGGGGCTGGTCACCTCCGTCGAAGCCAGCAACATGAATAATGCAGACATCAGGTGGATCCAGGGAGCGCCAGGACAGCATGGATCGGGGAAATAATCCAAATCCTGTTTGGGAAGAGGACGGGGAGCGGGCCCAGATGCCCTTCAGCTTCACAAGGCGGCCCCCGCGCTTGCCGCGTTTCCGATGACGCTTCTGCCGCAGGAAGAGGGCCGACGCCCTGAGCAGGTAAGCTGGGATGCCCGAAGGCAGAGGAGGTAGTGTTTGGCGACCATACAACTTGGACAAACTTAGATCAGAGTTGGTAAATTGATGATCCAAAAGAAACTGGCGATTATACACCAATAGAGACTCGGTTAGTCGCGTACCAAGGTACAAAAACAACACAATCACGATCAACAGGGAGGGGGGTAGACGAGCTGCCACACACACCGGCGCCATCTAATAGTCTACTGTTTTCAGTTACAGCATTGATGCTATTTCCATGACTCCAGTCTGCAGTCTCTAGAGTAACAGAAAAAGAGGCTCGATTAAAGCCTCCAGATGTTGTGACCAATGCATTAGGGTGTTGTGTTAGCAAGAGCTGAAGTATCAAGGCTGCATGCTGAGATAGCATTTGGAGAAGACATGCTACTGCTGAAATAACAGCATGTCTTGGATTACACAGTCTGTTGTAATCCCCCTCTTTTTCTTTTGCAGATCTTCTTCAAAGCTCCATCTGCTTGTATTTTCTGTTAATCAGGTGGAGACTGTTGGAGTCCAGAACATGCCAGGTCTGAGAGAAACACATGATGCCCCATAATGTCCACAACAAGAAACTAACTAAAATGCTAGAAGGACGTCAGTTGCAACCTGGAACTGGTCGGTTTTAGCTGTGCTTTTCTAAGAAGCTGCCACCATGTGCGTTTTGGTAAAACAATGAGGATCTACAGGAGGACACGTCCCACAAGAAAACACACTTTTTTAGAAATGATGCCAGTTGTTCATGCAAAGTCTGAATTTGTGGTTTAATCTCACTAACTCTCCAGAGACAGACGACAGCTAACTCTCCATTCTTCCATTTTTTTTACCTGCTCATTACCAGTCGAGGTCACAACTTGCTGGAGCCTACCCAGCTACTGCTGGGCAAAGGCGGGTTGCCCCAATCATCACAGGCCCAAGGAAAATATCAATGATACGAGCTGTTTGTAAAGGTGTGGTAAAGCAAGCTTAAGGAAACCTACCTGTTGAGCTCTAATAGTGTCAGAAGGTTTATGTTGCTTTTCTAGCTGTGAGGTTAGTAACTGAAGCCTCTGGAAACAACACTCGCCTCACGGTCCTGCAGCGGCCCTCTGCTTCTCAGTTTACTGGTAACCTACACTTCCTAATGCAGGTGCTGTTACCTAGCAACCTTCTCCAAACTCATCTCAGAGCAAAGCTGCAGGTTACCAGGAACCGGTGTGAGGAAATTTAAGAAAGAAAACTTTTTTTCTGTTTTCAGATGGAACTGCCAAGTACAAGCAATGTCTGGTTATTGTCAGACATTTTTTACAAAGTCCATTTATGCATCACGAAGAATAAAGATAAACAGCTGTAATAACTAAATAAAAAAAGACAAGCCTGCACATGGCTGCGTGTGCGTGTGTGTGTGTGTGTGTGTGTGTGTGTGTGTGTGTGTGTCATGATCAGTGGACGAGGACGACCCAGTTGCTGAAACCCTGAAGGAAAACACAGATGAGGAGTGTGGTAAGTAAAAAGGTTTATTTTGATCCGGCGTGGTCGGGAGTCTTGGCGTGGCTGGAGGTTCTAGCAAAGTTAGGATCCGTGGCGTGACTGGAGATCTTAGCGAGTTCGGGGTTCGGGACGTGGCTGAAGGATCTGACGTAGATTAATTTCCTCAGGAGATTCAGGAATGTACCGGCTGCTTGTGACTCAGGTGACTCTCATGGCATGAAGTCCTGAGACAGAAAAACAAGGTTACAAAACCAAAACATGGAAGCCAGACATGAGTCTACAGGTTAGACTGAGCACCATCAGGGGCAACGAACTGGCGAAGAATGCTGGAGCTGGGTCTCCTTAAGAGCAGTCTTGATGAGGTGAGTAGTCACAGCTGGTGAGTCAGGAGCAGAGCAGAGCAGGGAGGGGGAGGAGTCTGACAGAGGCACATGACAGTGTGTGCATGAATGTGCAGGTGTTTGTGTTCATTTTTGTGTGTTTGTCTACCTGAGTGTACGTCTGTTTGCGCATATATATTTTTAGGCTTATTTGATTAAGTAAAGCATTATTATTCCTTTTCAATAATTTAAGGGCAACAAGCAGAAACTTTCTTTAGGCTACAGTCTGTCGAGTTTTCATTCCTTGTCTCACAGATTGAAATCAGGTTGACTTGTTTATCTAAGAAGCAACAGGGGCGACAGACTCAAAGAAGCTTCTGAACACAGAGGAGAGGAAGGGGAATAGAGGAAAGGCGAGACATGATGTTCACAGAAACAATTATACAGCAGCATTTTAAAAAGATGCTCATTATAAAAAAAAGGATTCTACTAAGCCCTAACTTACTTTAACTCCTCCTCCTCATGTTCAAGACAGAACGACAGCACCCACATGGGAATAAAGTGACACTCATATGCATAAACTGGAAGTTGCTACATAAATATTCCACGGTTGAGGAACCACCCACAGAAGGGTGAGAGGGACGTTAAAAAAAGTTTTATATATTTATAAACGGCCCTCTCACCGTGATGGTTTTTCTCCTCCAAGCTGGGGTCCTCTACCACAGAGGCCCCCAACCTTTGAACGCCACGGACCGGTATGACGTCACACAAAGCTTTCACGGACCGGCCTTTCTAATACAGGCGGATGATTATTGTAACAAAACAACGATCAGTGACGTGTGGTGAGGTTGATGGCTGGTGAGGCATGCCTCACATGAAGCCCTTTCTGCGGGCGTACAGCAGTGTTTTGAGCGCCCGTCTCTGTTAACGTTGAGCCCTACCATCAGACATGAGGCACAGCGCTCCAGAGCCTCACCTGGAGATTCAGCTCCGTCTGTGATCACGCAACACTCAAATTCTGTGATTTTAACCTCAGAAACTGTGGAAAATGTGTTGATTTGACTGAAAAGGTATATTTAACACTGATCATCAGTGGGAAATAATGAAGGATTATGACAGGTGAGGCTCTGCCTCCCTTGCCTACCCTGACCACATGTCGCTGACAACGATGAAGGAGGAACAGAGACAGGACAAGATGCTAGCTCCTGGGTTTTATTTTAGCTGTAACCTATCACGTGACAAAGAAGAGCACCCTCACCTGCGTCAAGATGGACATAGATGGATGTAACAGAGAATCAGGCAATTTTTCAAAATAAAACATCTTTCAAAAAATAAATAAAACAGAAGTCATGTAAGTTATTTATTCTTTCTGTGCAGCCCGGTACCAGATGACCCACGGACCGCCCGGGGGTTGGGGACCACTGCTCTACCAGAAGCCTGGGAGCTTGAGGGTCCTGCAGTATCTTAGCTGTTCCTAGCACTGTGCTTTTCTGGACTGAGAGGTCTGAGGTCTTTCCAGGTATCTGTTGTAGCCACTCCTCCAGCTTGGGGGTTACTGCCCCGAGTGCTCCAATTACCACAGGCACCACTATCACCTTCACTTTCCAGGCTTTCTCCAGTTCTTCTCTGAGTCCCTGGTATTTCTCCAGTTTCTCATGTTCCTTCTTCCTGATGTTCCCATCTCTTGGCACTGCCACATCCACCACAACGGCTTTCCTCTGTTCTTTGTCCACCACTACAACGTCTGGTTGATTCTCCATTACCATCCTATCAGTCTGGATCTGGAAGTCCCACAGGATCTTTGCCCTCTCATTCTCTACCACCTTCGGAGGTGTTTCCCATTTTGACCTTGGGGTTTCCAGTCCATATTCTGCACACATGTTCCTGTATATTATTCCAGCCTCTCGATTGTGGCGCTCCATGTATGCTTTACCTACCAGCATCTTACACCCTGCAGTTATGTGCTGGATTGTAACGGGGCATCTCTTTGCACAGCCTACACCTTGTCTGGTGTGGTAAATCTACACATTGGGTCTTGTCTGGTGTGGACGATCTACACATTGGGTCTTGTCTGGTGTGGACGATCTACAGCTTGGGTCTTGTCTGGTGTGGTAGATCTACACCTTGGGTCTTGTCTGGTGTGGTAGATCTACATCTTGGGTCTTGTCTGGTGTGGTAGATCTACAGCTTGGGTCTTGTCTGGTGTGGTAGATCTACACCTTGGGTCTTGTCTGGTGTGGACGATCTACAGCTTGGGTCTTGTCTGGTGTGGTAGATCTACACCTTGGGTCTTGTCTGGTGTGGACGATCTACAGCTTGGGTCTTGTCTGGTGTGGTAGATCTACACCTTGGGTCTTGTCTGGTGTGGTAGATCTACAGCTTGGGTCTTGTCTGGTGTGGTAGATCTACAGCTTGGGTCTTGTCTGGTGTGGTAGATCTACACATTGGGTCTTGTCTGGTGTGGTAGATCTACACCTTGGGTCTTGTCTGGTGTGGTAGATCTGAGCCTCTATCGCTCTGGTGCTCAGGGCTTGTTCCTGAGCTGCCAGGATGAGCGCTTCAGTGCTGTTCTTTAGGCCAGCCCTTTCTAGCCATTGGTAGGACTTCTTGATATCAGCCACTTCAGTTATGGTCTGGTGGTACATCTCATGCAGGGGTTTGTCCTCCCATGAGCATCTGTCCTCCACCACTGTATCCTCTGCTCTCCATTGCCTGAGACATTCACTGAGCACACTGTCAGTTGGGGCCTTGAGCTTGATGTACTCATGCATCTTGGATGTTTCATCCTGGATAGTGGCTTCTACGCTCACTAGTCCTCGGCCTCCTTCCTTGCGGCTAGCATACAGTCTCAGGGTGCTGGATTTGGGATGGAACCCTTCATGCATGGTGAGGAGCTTTCATGTTTTAACATCCGTGGTCTGTATCGCTTCCTTTGGCCATCTTATTATTCCTGCAGGGTATCTGATAACCGGCAGTGCGTAGCTGTTTATTGCCCGGGTCTTATCTTTGGCATTGAGCTGGCTTCTCAGGACTTTCCTTACTCTTTGGAGGTATTTAGCTGTTGCAGCTTTCCTTGTTGCCTGCTTCAGGTTGCCATTTGTCTGTGGAATTCCAAGGTACTTGTAACTGTCCTGAATGTCTGCTATTGTTCCTTCTGGGAGTGAGACCCCCCCTGTGTGGACTACCTTGCCTCTCTTTGTCACCATCCGGCTGCATTTCTCGAGCCTGGATGACATCCCAATGTCATTACTGTAGATCCTGGTGGTGTGGATCAGGGAGTCAATGTCACGTTTGCTCTTAGCATATAGCTTGATGTCATCCATGTAGAGGAGGTGACTGATGTTGGCCCCATTTCTGAGTCGATATCCATAGCCAGTCTTGTTGATTATTTGGCTGAGGGGTTCAGACCTATGCAGAACAGCAGTGGGGACAGAGCATCACCTTGGTATATCCCACATTTGATGGACACTTGTGCAAGTGGCTTCCCATTGGCTTCAAGGTGGTTTTCCACAGCGTCATTGAGTTTCTTATGAAGGCTCTTAGAGTCCTGTTGATGTTGTACAGCTCCAAGCATTCAGTGATTCAAGTGTGTGGCATTGAGTCATAGGCTTCATTGTAATCAATCCAGGCTGTGCACAGGTTGGTGTGTCGTGACTTGCAGTCTTGGGCGACTGTTCTGTCAACCAGGAGCTGGTGTTTGGCTCTTCTTGAGTCTCTACTTGAGTCCTTCCTTTAGCCATTTGGGGTGAGTCCCATCTCTTAGCAGCTGGTTCATTTTTTCATTTGTGCCTCTTTCTTGATGTCTGCCACTGTGATGGTTACTGGATTCTGTTCAGGGAGGTTGCTATGTTCTTTTCTCAGAGAGACCAGCCACTGGGCATTACTGTTATGTGCTGTCTCTTTCTCCCATATACTTTTCCAGTACTGTTCAGTTTCTAGCCTTGGTGGGTCTGCTCGGCTGTTTTGACCCTGCCACTGAGCATACACTTTTGCAGTCTGAGTTGCGAACAGCCTGTTTATCAGTCTGGCTTTCTTGTCTCTTGTGTACCTCTTTAGGCTGCTGCTTAAGGCTAGTGGCCTTTATTTGGCAGTTTCCAGGGCTTCAGGTATGGGCATCTGGCTGTATCTCTTAGGTACTTGCTTTCTCATTGTACCTCTTTGAGCCTCTGTCAGCTTACTCACATCCCTCCGGGTTGCCTTTATTTTGGCCTCTAACCGTTGCTTCCATGGTGGGTATTGTTTTCTCCCATGGTTGCTCTTATAGCCAAGCATCTCAAGGATCACTGCTGCTGAAGTGTAAACCAGTTCATTGGTTTCTGTGATGGTTGTGGTAGGAATTGCCCCCAATGCTTCATTCACAGCTTCCAGTAGACTTTCAGGCAGTACATCACTTAACCGTTGTAGCTGGTGTCGGGGTTGCCTAGTGTTCATTCTAGACATGATCCTTTTTTTTAGGTCAGTTGCTGCCTTGCTCAGCGTATCTGTGGTTGTTGGGGGTGTGTACCCAATCTCAAGGTGGGAGTGTGGTATAGCCTCCTCTCTGACCTGGTGTTCTGGCTCCCCCATGGTGGTCTTGCAATTGTATCGTACCACTTCAATCTCAAGTTGTGATAGTAGTTGTTGTTTGTATATGTTAGAACATTGAGCTACCAGTTGCTTAGCAGTTAGTCTTGATTGTGGGTTTCGAAGCATCCATTCACTCCACATTCTCTATATGTAACCTCTTTGGGTGGGATTACTTGAGTAGTAGCATTCTAACAGAACCTTGTTCTCACATCTAGTCCATTTCTGTCTTGTTCCAGTAGCCCACTTTCTCTCAGGGTACTTTGGTCCCCCAGCACCTGACGCAGACCTTGTTTGGCCGGGCGACGTCTGAGCCGGCATGACATGTAGTTCATTGTCTCTAATGGATTTAGAGGTAGGCATTAGCGTTAAGGGTCTTGCCCAAGGGCCTTCACTGGGTTATGTACCACTACTAGCTACTAATTTTTATTGTTATTAAGTTTAATTTAAACATTTTAACAGTAAGTTAAACATGGTCTGATTACTAGCTAGTCTGACAATAATCCTGTCCACAGAGGAACGTTTTCAGTCTAACTTTGAATGTAGAAACTGAGTCGGCCTCTCTTCCATGAGCTGGGAGTTTATTCCATAAAACATGGGCTTGGTGGCTAAACGCTCTACCTCCAACTGTACTGTTACTAATTCTTTTCTTCTTTATCTTTCGGCTTTTCCCATCAGGGGTCGCCACAGCAAATCATCCTTTTCCACCTCACTCTATCATGAACGTCTTCTACCCTAACATTAGCCAACTTCATGTCCTCTGTTAAGACATGTACTTTTACTAATTAATAATAATAATAATAATAATATTCAACTGTATTTATCCCACGAAGGGAAATTCATCTCCGCATTTGACCCATCCCCTTAGGGAGCAGTGAGCTGCAGCCGAACCGCGCTCAGGAGGCAGTAGCGTTAAGGGTCTTGCCCAAGGATCCCCACTGGGTGATGTTGATTGCTCGCCATTGATATGGTAATACCCCCCACAGTACCACTGCTCATTCCCCTCCGGGAATCGAAGCCTGGTTTCCTGCATGGTAGCTTCCCACCCTACCAACCGAGCCACCCAGCCGCTAGGGTTCCTAATTCTAGGAAGCACAAGCAGTCTGCATTTAGTGAGTGAAGTGTTCTGTTTGGGTGGTAAGGGACTATGAGGTCATTAATGTAGGACGGGGCCATTCCATGTAAGGCCTTATAGGTTAACAGGAGGATCTTGAACTGGATTCTAGAATCAACTGGGATCCAGTGAAGTGAAACTAACACAGGAGTGATGTGATCTCTTCTGCTAGTTCCTGCTAAAAACCTAGCTGCTGTTTACTGAACAAGCTGGAGACTTCTTAAGGAACTTTTAGGGCACACTGCTAGCAAAAATCATATTTGTGGATATTGTTTACTATAAAAGGCTTAAGAAAAGCATGCTATGGACCAGAGGTCGGTAACCGGCGGCTCAGGGACCGCATGCAGCTCTTTCATGCCTGTGCTGCGGCTCTCTGTGTTTTTGTAAAATAACTATCATGTTCTAAGATTGTCATGGTGCCTTCAACCCCGTCGGGTAGCGCGAATGGGCAGGAAAAAGAGAACAGCGTGAACCCGCGGAGGGGGCGTGTCTGCAGGTGTGGACCAGAGTCTGTTATGGGATGGAAAGTTTCTCTTAAAAGACATTCAGTGGCAATCTCGTAGGGCACATGTGTCAAATGTGGCCAAATGTGGCCCTCCATGTCATTTTATGTGTCCCGCAAGAGCATGAACGTTTTTAAAATACATTTTTTTTGTAGTTGATTACATATTATTTAGGTGTAGCTGCTGTTGTATTTATTCAATGCTTGCAGGTCTTATGTATGTTTGCAGACAAATTGTTGTCATCAGTTGGATGCAAGGCTGTGTGCAGACTTTTTTGTCAAATGTTACACTATAATACATGTTCTTTCTAGCTCAGTTTTATGTTATTTTTCCTTATTTACTTGGACAGTCTGATCCTTCATTAATGGAGTTATGTGGGTTTTGATAAGCGGACAAAATGTAAAAGGATTTATGCTAAAGTCACAAGCAAAGGTGTTTTCTATGAAACTGTAATAGTCACTTAAAAAAAATATAATAAATAAATAATGCGTTATTTAACATTAAGGAGTAGTTACATTTATTTTTCATTACATTTAGTTCCATGTATAAGTTCTATCTGGCCCTTTGAGGACAGCCACTATGCTGATGTGGCCCTCAGTGAAAATGAGTCTGACCCCCCTGTCGTAGGGGACACATGATCACCCAGAAAAAAATCCTTTTATCCCCCTAGATTAAAACCACCCATTTCCACGTAAAATTAATTAAATTTGCGTTTGGCCGCCCTAATATCCTGTCACCTTGCTGCTACGATGACCGTATGTTGCGCTGTCTGTGTAGAACACGCTGGAGGGGGGGGTGCACGCTGTGGAAAACAACGAACAGGTAGAGAGGCGTGGGCGGGGCTTAGACTCACCACTTATGATTCCAGACAAACTAGCAGCTGTTTCCTAATAAAAACTAGTTCTCATCCATAAAATTATCATTTATTGGGTTTACTGGATTTAAAGAGGAAAATATTAGAAAGGAGTCTGCATCAAAGTGACTTTGTTTCCATCATCTCACTCATCTTAACTCTGGTGTTTGACCGACGGAAAAGTCTGTTCAAGGCTGTGGAAAATGGACAAAAGATCAAAGGAAACATCACGCTCATAAAGAATACAAATAATTAAATAAATATCCTGACAGCATTTTGAATCAATACAAGTATTGCCAGATGAACTATCGCGATATGTCGGCAAAAACATTTTTTCTAACACGAGTTCTTAAATGATTTTTTATCAGACACGGTTTGTTTTGTCAAACGTCCCTTACATGTTTCGGCGAAATACCTTCCACCTTCATCAGAGTCATCATCAGGTGGTTTAACCCAGTTTAACCCAGTTAAACCGTACAAAAAGACTCAGGCAACTACTGGTTCACCCAAAAGACAACATCGAGCAAAATAGGAAATGCAATGTAACTGATAAAATACCATGTCATGCCTGCAAAAAAACATACATCGGAGAAACAGGACGCACCTTCATCACAAGAAGAACAGAACATCAAAAAGAATGCGAGTTGAGTTGAGTGATATGGAAGCGTTTCTGTAAAACGCTTAAAAATAAAAGTCATCGTCCCGCCTCCCCCCTGGAAATGCTGACTGGAATTGAATCATGCTACACTTTGGCTGTGAAAGCGAAATGCAATCCCCTCTGCATTCTCGCTTTAATTATGTCACAGAATGAGCAATGTTGAAGTAGAAAATGAAAAAGCATTTTTGGATGATTGATTTCTAACTTTTTGATTTATTTTTTGAGTTATTTGATGCAGTTACATTGTGAAAATGAAAAAGCATTTCTGTTAATCAAATATAATTGTCAGATTGATTGATTGATTGATTGATTGATTGATTGATTGATTGATTGATTGATTGATTGATTCATTCATTCATTCATTCATTCATTGATTCATTCATTCATTCATTCATCTCCATTTATTCCCTTTCGGGGTCACGGGGCTGCTGGAGCCTATCCTGGCTCACGGACACCCTGGACAGATTGCAGACTGTCACACATTTACAAGAGAACTTTTGAAAATGAAATGTCAAATACGATTGTGGTAAGTAGGACACACCTACTAATTATGAGGCTGCGGGCGACACACTTGTGTTAATTTGGTGGCGGTGCTTTTAAAGCCCTCCTTCTCCCCGTTTGGAGGTGAACTCTTGTTGTTGCTGTACATGAAGGCATCAGGAAGTGGAGCGGGAGTTGGCAGTTCCCTGTAGACGAGCTATTGGGTGGTTTTGGCGCATCTGTGGCGTGGCGACAGTAACCTGCCAGTGTGACGTGACTGTTTCCCCCAGATCCGGCCTCTTTTCACGCACTTCTGGTCTCCCTGCAAATAGGGGACTAAAGCTGCTGCTTAGCTTTTCCTGTTTTTAATTGTGATTCCTGTACGGTTCCCACCCCCGCCACGACGGAACCGGCTCACGGAGACCTCTCGTGGTTGTGGCGTCCCACCGGACTGTGGACGGCTCCCCCCAGCTGATCGGCAGTGGTTGGGCGGCTTACCCTGTGCCCCTGAACACTAATCACCTTTTTATCTTTACTGTTTACTTGAGTGGGTTTTATTGTCAGTTAATGTTGTCCTTGTTCCAGGAGGTGGGAGGCCGAGGTGGTGGACTGCTGTGTCTGGTGGGGGGTCCCATCACACGTGCAGTGCTTCACAACAAGGATGTTTGCTTTGTTTTTACGTTGTTTTAACCACCTCGGTAAGCTCCTCCTCCAGAATATTTTAACTGATTTTTATCAAGGATTGTGGTTTTATGAAGGGGTTTCTTAACATTGTTTTAAGCTGAAATCTATTAAATTATATTTGAAAGCAAACCACAGCCTCTGCCTGGGTTCAGAGCAGGACCTACACCTGCCTTTCTCTAATCTTTTCCTGGCGATGTTGAACCTTTTTATTCGTGCTGCCACACTATTTTCTTTATCGCTTTAATTTAGAGACAGAATGAGCTGTGTTGTTGAAGCAGGAAAAAGAAAAAGCAGTTTATTGATTTTTCATTTTAATTTCAACGAACGCAGCTTCATTTAGAAAATGAAAAAGCCTTCTGGTATTGACTTTTATGTTTAGTTATGCTAGAGAAACGCTTCCATAGGGTGAACTCAGTTCAGCTTTCCTGTCCTTCATCCTCGTTTAGACCAATCTTTGCTCATGTGAACTCACGTCCCCTTTAAGAGGCTTCAGTCTGCAGTGCTCCACATAAACGTGACCGTTCAGCTGCAGTCTGCTGTTTTCTCTGTCATCACGACTCAATCACGCATGGAGTCAAATGAGATCCCCGCTTTATTCTATTGCTGTCAATAACCGAATAACCGGTTTGACCGCCGGCTCCACTGATGGGGAACGAACGGGCCGCCGGTTCTCCGCCGGTGGATGATGTAAGCGGGCGGTCACGTTTCCCTCCGCTGACACTCGTTTTCATGTTTTATTCATGCACGCACACACCGCACAGGACCACAGCCTGATACACGTGACCGTCCCTCCGTTCAGCGCCGTCTGCTACTGTCGAACTCACAGGAAGCTCGCGGCCTTTCACAATAATGGACACCCCACCTTCAGTTGCCCCCCCCACATGATGTATTGTACGATTCTTTATCCACATCGAGTATTTAAAAATACTATTATTTAAACAGTTTCAAATGAAACGCCATTTGATTGTTTTCTAACATTGTTTTCTTTCCGTACAATTTATTTTGGAGACAAACGTGTTTCATTTCCGGTCCTGGCTTTGCTCCTGAGTGGTAATGGACACATGTCTTTACACTTTTTAACGATGAAAATGCGGTGACAGTACATCCGTAAGGGTTCGGTTCTGGTTCCGTCTCCCTAGTAAGTCAGATCTGGGCGGAAGAGGACAAGACGGGACAGAGAACCGGACCCGACCGGAGGATTTTGTCACCTGTTTGTGACGAGCAACTAAGAAAAGCCTTCAGACTTCCAAATTAAAAGACTTCTCACGTGACCACGGATCCAAATCAGCCTGAGGTTATCCAGAGTTCCAAACTATTTGTGTTCATTTATTTCTAGTTTAGTCTTCATTGATATCATGTCTTTCAAATCTCAGGCTCTTGTAGATTTAGTTCAGGATGAGTGTTTTTCTTAAAGACGGTACACTGCACTCACTGGCCTCCAGAGCATTGGTCTGTTTGGACGGCTACTGTCACATGACTTTGGGTGTATTCAGACTGGACACATTTGGTTCGCTTTCTCTGATAATCCATGGATGGATGGATGGATGGATGTTCAGTTTGCCTAAATTATGCTAATTTCAAACACTTCATTACAAAATAACACTGTATTTAGTTAAAGTATTTCTGACAACAATACATGATGAGTGGGAGATGAATAACCAAGAAAACCATAAAGGGAACTGAGCACGACTGACCACTTTCTTTTTAATTCACTGATTATTTTAAGTAACTAATGAAAACTGAAGAATGCAGGCTACAGTTGATCAGAAGAGTTTAAACTACCACCACTAAACCAGGTGGAGCTGTAACACCAGCCTCCTCCACTAAGCTGTTTACCACTGAGGACCACCGACGCTCTTATTTTGAAACCGCAACCGGAAGTCCCGCCGTGGTCCCCGGTGACTTCATTGTAACGGTTCGCACTGCGGACTCCAACTGAAGCTGACTCCGGGAGGACCGACGAGCGGCAGTGCGAGCAGCTGTCATCGGTTTGGTTCGGTTCGGTTCTAAGAAGGAGGCCCAGTTCGCCTTTCGGGGGGGGGGAGGACCAACCGATTAATCCTGGAAGCGCCCGGAGAACCGCGGATATCCACGCGGAAAGGATGCTTCATGAGCGGCGGCAGGTGTGAAGACATGGCCGGGGAGCTTCCGGCGCCCGCCGGCCGAGTGCTGCTGGTCAAGAAGATGGTGATGCGGGACGGAGACGCGGTGGGTGGCCGGCCGGTTCTGTGGTCATGATTGACGTCGATAGAACATGTAATGTATGCGTTCATGTAACCATGTTTGCTGACAGCCCCCGCGGTACAGTACGCTCTCCGGGGGGGGTCGTGTCCGCTCGTCCCGCAGAGAAGATGACATAACACAACACGGACTTAACTGCTGCTCCAAAAGGAAATCCGCGTGAGACATCCGCGCTTAAAGCTGCAGACCCGTCAGCTGTCTGCGCTCTGTCATTCTAATGATCCAACACGTCTGTGGAAACAGAAAAACTCCAGCAAAGACAGGCGAACCGAGCCGGTCGGGTCCAAAATGGCTGTTGGGGCCCGATGGAGCGGTGCTGATGCTGGAGCCGTGGTGTTACATAAGAGCGTCGGAGTGAGGCGTCTCGCTGCAGCGTCCATCTTTGCAGCTGCGCAGCACGATGTGAGGAGCCCTGTTAGGAGAGCCAGAGGGAGGAGGATGAATGAGGATGATGAAGGCTGGTGGAGGATGATGAAGGCTGATGGAGGATGATGAAGGCTGATGGAGGATGATGAAGGCTGATGGAGGATGATGAAGGCTGGTGGAGGCTGGTGGAGGATGATGAAGGATGATGAAGGCTGCCTCTGTTCTCTCTGACTGTGTCATCCACAGCTGTTCTTTTAAAAAGATATTATGTTCTTTGTTTTGTCTGTAATCCTATTTTGACCACATCTGCATGGTTACCATGGAGACAGAGAAGCCAATTTTTTTTTTATTTGTACGTCAGAAAAGGACCTAATGTCATTTTATACCACCTCCACTTTGTTGACATGACAACAGCAGAGCCGATGATGGGGGGCCAATGCTAACCTCAGCAGCAGATGTTCTTATGTTCTGCTGGTGTCACTCTGGGTTACATAATGCACCGGAACCTGCAGCAGAACCTGCAGCAGAACCTGCAGGACCGATTTGGTTGAGAAGCTGATCGAACTAGAGAGAATAAGAAGATGTTCTGGAGGGAGGGACGATGGAGGAGCAGGAGATGAGAGATGTCACTGAACATCAAAGACGCACGGTTTGCAGTGAAACTTCATTCATTCTATTTATTTATTTTATTTATTTATCTGGGACGGAATAAAAAGAGGACAAGCAGCCTGAACACAAACACCCCAGTCAAGGGTGAGAAAACACTCGTTAAAAGTCTAAAATGTAGAAGTAATAAATACAGAAACGGCTAAAATCTGAAAATATAAATTAATATAATTGAATACATGAAAAAGTCTAAAACACCAGAATATAAATTAGAATAAGTTAAGACGTAAAACGTACAAACTTGACTGAAATGCATTAAACAAATAAAACTGTGCTAAAATAGAGTCACAGTTTGATCCCACATGAGGTCTAACTAAAGGTTAATGAAACAGACGCGGCCTTAGCTTGTTTTAGAAACCTGGATCCACAGACGAGGCCTCCTCCTCCTCCTCCTCCTCCTCCTCCTCCTCAGGCGCTTCCACAGAACCGGATGGGAATCTGCCTCCTCCTCAGCGATGAAGAAGACGTAGTTTGTCTCTATGGGCTCCTGTGAGACAAACTCAGTGGTTGTTCAGGGTCAACCATGGAGCCTGGTTCTGGACGGCGGTCTGGATTTCACTTCATCTTTCCTATTCATTCCTAGTTTGTACAGTCTGTTTTCTGCTGTTCACCATCACAGCTGGAAAAAAATCACATTTAAGATGATTTTCCGTCGTGGTAAATCTTTAGTTACGGCTGGAAAGGCTCAACCTTTAAATTGAAAGGTTTTACCCAAAATGTCACTTTAAATCTGTGGATATTTATCGTTTCAGTTACAAAAAACTCATTTTGTAATCAGATTGTTTCTGGAACGTCTGGTTTTTGAGGAAATTCAAAAGCGATGTGGTGGCAGCTCTCTGAGAGGTTCCAGCTGTGGTGGAACGTCTAGCCCAGAAAACAGCAGCAGCCTAAGTCCATCCATTCAGCCGAGTCAATAAAGCCTCAGATTAGAACCAAATGTCCTCTGAAGGTGAAACGCAACACATCAGGATTCATGATCCAAGTCATTCCAAACGTTCTGGATTATTCTTATTCAGTCCGGATCATCACAATAAGGACACTTATTAAAAAAAACCTTTATAAGTGACCAAAGTGATGTCCAAGGGTCCCCATGTTTAACCGTTGAGAGGGAAGCTCCCTGTTTATGGAGGAACAAGAAGACATTTTCTAACAGAACCACCCATTTGATTTAAGGCACAGACACAAAAGAGCAGAACATCTGTGACGGTCATTCAGAACGAGAACAGGAAACGGCTGAGCACCAAGGACAGGAATCTGAGGAGGAGCCGTCCGCCGTGAGGGGAAGACGGACGGCGTTCCACGATGACTGATGGGTCACGGGAACACGGATGGCGTTCCACGATGACTGATGGGTCACGGGAAGACGGATGGCGTTCCACGATGACTGATGGGTCACGGGAAGACGGATGGCGTTCCACGATGACTGATGGGTCACGGGAAGACAGATGGCGTTCCACGATGACCGATGGGTCACGGGAAGACATGACGTTCCACGATGACTGATGGGTCACGGGAAGACATGACGTTCCACGATGACTGATGGGTCACGGGAAGACATGACGTTCCACGATGACCGATGGGTCACGGGAAGACATGACGTTCCACGATGACTGATGGGTCACGGGAAGACATGATGTTCCACGATGACTGATGGGTCACGGGAAGACATGACGTTCCACGATGACTGATGGGTCACGGGAAGACATGACGTTCCACGATGACCGATGGGTCACGGGAAGACATGACGTTCCACGATGACTGATGGGTCACGGGAAGACATGATGTTCCACGATGACTGATGGGTCACGGGAAGACATGACGTTCCACGATGACTGATGGGTCACGGGAAGACATGACGTTCCACGATGACTGATGGGTCACGGGAAGACATGACGTTCCACGATGACTGATGGGTCACGGGAAGACATGACGTTCCACGATGACTGATGGGTCACGGGAAGACATGATGTTCCACGATGACTGATGGGTCACGGGAAGACGGATGGCGTTCCACGATGACTGATGGGTCACGGGAAGACGGATGGCGTTCCACGATGACTGATGGGTCACGGGAAGACAGATGGCGTTCCACGATGACTGATGGGTCACGGGAAGACAGATGGCGTTCCACGATGACCGATGGGTCACGGGAAGACATGACGTTCCACGATGACTGATGGGTCACGGGAAGACATGACGTTCCACGATGACTGATGGGTCACGGGAAGACATGACGTTCCACGATGACTGATGGGTCACGGGAAGACAGATGGCGTTCCACGATGACTGATGGGTCATGGGAAGACATGACGTTCCACGATGACCGATGGGTCACGGGAAGACATGACGTTCCACGATGACTGATGGGTCACGGGAAGACATGACGTTCCACGATGACTGATGGGTCACGGGAAGACATGACGTTCCACGATGACCGATGGGTCACGGGAAGACATGACGTTCCACGATGACTGATGGGTCACGGAAAGACATGACGTTCCACGATGACTGATGGGTCACGGGAAGACATGACGTTCCACGATGACTGATGGGTCACGGGAAGACATGATGTTCCACGATGACTGATGGGTCACGGGAAGACATGACGTTCCACGATGACTGATGGGTCACGGGAAGACATGACGTTCCACGATGACTGATGGGTCACGGGAAGACATGATGTTCCACGATGACTGATGGGTCACGGGAAGACATGACGTTCCACGATGACTGATGGGTCACGGGAAGACATGACGTTCCACGATGACTGATGGGTCATGGGAAGACATGACTTTCCACGATGACTGATGGGTCACGGGAAGACATGACGTTCCACGATGACTGATGGGTCACGGGAAGACATGACGTTCCACGATGACTGATGGGTCATGGGAAGACATGACGTTCCACGATGACTGATGGGTCACGGGAAGACATGACGTTCCACGATGACTGATGGGTCACGGGAAGACATGACGTTCCACGATGACCGATGGGTCACGGGAAGACATGACGTTCCACGATGACTGATGGGTCACGGAAAGACATGACGTTCCACGATGACCGATGGGTCACGGGAAGACATGACGTTCCACGATGACTGATGGGTCACGGGAAGACATGATGTTCCACGATGACTGATGGGTCACGGGAAGACATGACGTTCCACGATGACTGATGGGTCACGGGAAGACATGACGTTCCACGATGACTGATGGGTCACGGGAAGACATGACGTTCCACGATGACTGATGGGTCACGGGAAGACATGACGTTCCACGATGACTGATGGGTCATGGGAAGACATGACTTTCCACGATGACTGATGGGTCACGGGAAGACATGACGTTCCACGATGACTGATGGGTCATGGGAAGACATGACTTTCCACGATGACTGATGGGTCACGGGAAGACATGACGTTCCACGATGACTGATGGGTCACGGGAAGACATGACGTTCCACGATGACCGATGGGTCACGAAGCTGTTTGTGCTGAAGGTCACCGTCTTCATGCTGCAGAGCCATGCTGGAACCATTATTATAGACAAGTACACAATAACCACCTACAGTCCCACGGGATCCATTCTCAAAGCGTTCCCAGGGATCTTTTAGTGATGAAGATGCCGTTTTTAGCCAAATTTAAAAAAAAAAAAAAAATCACATTCTAGGACAGTTTCTGCAGAGCGGCGGGAGGTCATCAGAAACTCACCTCTGAGTTGTGGCTGTTGGCGTGGAGTCAGTCTGCCTTCATTTCCCAACATGCCTTTGTTTACATTCTCTCCTGCTAGCTCACAGCCCCCCACACCCCCACCTGACATTAGCAGTACAACGAAAACAGCAGCAGCATCAGATCCATCCATCCGTCCAGTTCTGATCCAGATTCCAGCTCAGACCAGGAAAACAGAGACGATCATGGATCTGTTGGTCTGCAGGTGGATGATCAGAAAGGGGCGGAGCTTGGAGACAGTGGCCCCGCCCATTTCAGTTTCTACATTGCATCTGAGAGCTTTTTCCAAACAGCATTTTTTCAGCTGCTCCAGATTCACCATGATTTGAATACAGAAATACTCAGAAATATTTAATCTTAACTTTCTTTATCTATGTCCTCCGTCATGTGAAAAACGGCCCAAGAAAATAAAAAACACCTAAGTAAACATTTTCATTGGAGCAGGTCTTTAAGCACATTTCTCTTTTTGTTTTAGACCATTTTATGATACAATGCTGTAATAGAAAACTTAAACAGACCAATCAAATGCATTGATTCATTTTCATTCAAAAGAATTTCTTGTGGTTTTTCAGGCAAAAACAGTTTTCTAAGAATTTTGCCAACATAAGTTTATCTTTGTTTAATTCAATTTAAATCAATTATAACTCAGTCGTCTCAACAGGTTTCAGTTGACAAAACCTCAAATCAGTTATGAAATACAATAGCTGAGCAGCTAAACAGAATAAACTGAACTGAGCATCTCTGCTCTTAGACCCCCCCTGCACGGTTAGGAAAAACTCCTAAAAAAAATTTAAAAAAAAGGAACCTCAGGGGTGTCCATGTGGAGGAGGGATCCTCCCCCAGGACGGACAGGTGATGGACCAGAACTCTGAGAGAAGAATTAACTTATCTAACTCTACAACTTCATGCTTCAATAGTCCATCAGACGAGCTTCATCCAGATGTTCAGTTAAAAGGATTCATTTAGTAAAAGAAAGTTTTTTTCAAAAAGGGAAAAATGAATGGATATTGAGACCAGCTGTGTCCGGGCCCCGGTGAACTGGTGAATCCAGTATCTATGATCAGTGGATACATTTGCTGGAGTTCTTCTGTCCTCTTGGATCTGCTCATTGGAATGCAGAGTGTATGTTTACTTCATAATTATCACATCTGTTATTCAGAGAAGAAGAAAAGAGTTTCAATTGACTGTAAAATGAACATCAAAAACCATATAAATGGTGGAGTTTCTCACTTATCACAGTTTTCTATTTTCACATAGATGAGGTGGAACCTGACAGGTGACCCTGGAAATGAATGGACCTGCTTTATTCAGGGCATATAGTGGAACTTCAGTGTAAACTCATGATCTGTGTAATCTGTGTTAGTAGAACTTGCTTAGTCTCTGTCTAAATATAGAGAACAATCACATCTTCCCTGCTTGTGTATTTGTGTCAGCAGGCTGCTGATTATGTCACGCGGGATAATCCAGTTTTGATATTGACCTTGGACGTTTTTTGTGCGTTATTTTATGTGCCCAGCAGAAGGCTTGTTTGAAAAGCTCAATGTGAGCAGTGTCTCCTGTCTGCTTCCACAAAGCTCCAGTTTGTTCATCTCTGGACTGATGGGAGCTTAGGCTTCACTGCATCAATGCAGGAGACAAACGGCCAAAAGGAAGGATCATAACCTTTTTATTTGTTCACAGGGACTCAAAATCTTTGGTGGGTATAGGTGGGAAGAAGATGGTTTCGCTCTCCTTTATCTGGCGTCTTTTGTTGTAATGGTGGCCTCATCATGGGGTGATCGCTCACATAATTCTCTAAATAAGAAGGGTACCAGGTATGTGGAGAAACAACTTTAACCTCCTCCATCTCCTTTAGGATGTAGGGATGGCTTGACAGCTTACGTCACTGTGCTGAAGGAAGAGTCGTCACATTGACATTTAGCCATTCGTGATCTTTACATTCTGTGCAGTGAAACACTGTTTGGAGGATTTGAACTGAAACCTGAGTCCATCCAGAAAGGATTGGAGCATCTAAAACTGAAAAGTTATGATGACATGAAATGGTTGAGCCGTCTGCACCTCTAATGCCGTTCTCCTTTAACAGTAAAAGAAACATTTTCAGTGATCACAAGACACAAAGTCGGATTTTACCATTTAGGAAAATGCTGACTCTGCTTTGAACTCTGTGTGAAAAATTGCAGAAGGAGTTAAGCACCGAAAAATGGCCGAAGATACTATTTCATTTTTTTACTTGAAATGGTTTATTTCAAGCAATCAAAGCGAGAGTAATGCAAAAAACAAAACAATCAGCAGTTACACATTCATACAAAGAATTATTAAGGATAATTAGACTTTAAATCAAAGATTGCCTGAAAGGGAGTGGAAGGAAGTAAACTTATAGAATCCTGTTCTACTGGAACCATTTTATTACATGATTTATCATTATCCAGTCCATAACTTCTATCAGACAGAATTAAGAATGACGAAGATGGATTATTTAATTATTACCTAAAAATAGACATAACTCTATTTTGGAAATCAACATAACACATGCAGATCAGTTATCTGAAATATATGCAGATTATTTTCATTAGAAAAACCCTGAAAGTGATTAAAAATAACAGAAAGAGAAACAGGAAAACAATGGGTTTTATAGCGGTCAACCAACTAACATTTTCTCAAAATGGTAAATTGTTTTTTAACTTCCTTTCAAAATAAAATACACCTTATGCCAATCAGGATCCTAGCAGTTTAGCTAATGTTCATCTACTCAAGGTTTCAAACAATGCAGGACAAAAATAGAATTTTCTCTTGTCATACTTTAGGTTCACTTTGGTGAGCCATCATCTGATTTCCTACATGCTGCTGTTAACCTAAACTCAAACAGGATCCAGTATAAAAAGTTCATAAAACATATACAAATGTCTATATTTGAGCTCTGGAAACAATTGTTGTGCAGCATAAGATAACATGCTTTAAACTCATCAAACAAACTGGTCAATCAGACAACATGTGATAAATTACAGCGGTTTTCTTTTATGATCAACTCTGGTCTGTGTAACAAAATGAAAAGAAAAACATAGGAAGTTCCTAGGAACATGCTCAGAAATTACAGAAAAATTAGGAACTTGAGAACATAAAACTCCTACAAAGATAATAATAAAATGATACTAGAAATTTGGTTTTGGGTGCACCCATTCCTGGGACATGTGAGACTTCCCTGGGGAAGGCACAGACTCCTGGACACGCGACATTGAAATTCATGGAAATAGCTTTGCTCGGGTGAAAATCACAATGAAATCAAAGATTTTATTTAAATAACCCCCAAAAATCTGCCAATGGGAATGAGAAAATGGTCTAACCAAGAATTCTTATTTTAAGAAATAAGTCTTGCCCAGGGAGGCTCCACATCCTTAAAAAGTCTTACATTTAATTTAACTAAAATAATTTCTTATAAAACCTTAAACTGTCTTTAATTCTGGTGAATGGATCTTAATTTTTTTCTCGTGCCATGTGACTTCCTGTCACATAAACAAATCAGGTTGCGTTTTGTCATAGGTCGTGACCTGGTAGTGAATCGTTTAGCTAGTTAGTTAAAGCTAGTTAGTTAATGCTCGTCAATGCAGGCAAATAGGAAAGTGCAAAGTCATAGTGGAGCGCCTTGAAAAGATGGATTCCTTGTGATGGTTAGAAGTGGTTAGAGCTGCACGCTTGCCAGAAGACCTCTAAACTTGGCGCGATGGGGATCATGACGGTGGAATTGCACGTGCAGAGCAGGAAACAGCAGACTCCTGCTGGTTGTTTCAGTCTCTTTGGTCTTAAATTCGATTTTAAGGGACCTTAAAAAGGTCTTTAAATCCTTAAATGTAGCTTCTGTAAATGTGTAAATAAGGCGTGTTTTCTCAAACTTCTCGAATTGTTTCGCTATTTTCTCCAAGACAGAAAATAAGACCATTGATCTTGATACAAAGGTCTTTTTATTGACTTAAGATCCAGTTTATGCAGAGCGGGCAGATGAAAGAAGTGACCTCATGTTGAGTCACCAACAGGATTTTCCATTCTGAGACTTTTAAACAGTGAAAAAAACAAGTATTAGTCTAGACAATTACGCTGAGTCCAACCAAAAGCAACAGGAGGAAGTTAGAATGTTCTGGTAGAAGGATGCTGACATGAAGACTCAAATTCACACACACAAACTAAAACACACACCCACACGCAAACACACACACAGCCAGAGAAGGTAAATGAAGGACATTTGAATGGTCAGTTTCAGGGACAACGTTGAAACCGTCCTCTGCTCTTCATTTGTTAACTGCCGGACTTCCTCGGTTATTGTCTCTTTAAAGGATCAGTCACATGACAGCGTGTGTGGTGACCTCATTTGCATGTCGTTGGTTGGTTTCCAGCCCCAGCAGGGCATCGGCCGGCCCAGCGTGTACCATGCCGTGGTGGTCATCTTCCTGGAGTTCTTCGCCTGGGGTTTGCTCACCACTCCCATGCTCACGGCGAGTACCCATGCACTGATGCCTCAGGAGGAGCCCTGCGTTTCTACCTGCCTGTGAAACGTGTTTGTCTTCTTGTCTCGGTAGGTTCTGCATGAAACCTTCCCGCAGCACACGTTCCTGATGAACGGACTCATTCAGGGAGTGAAGGTAAGAACTTGAAGGAGTTCCAGTGGAATGGAACCAGGACTAAAAGATGTGTGTGGCTGTCTCATCCCTTCTAGGGCCTCCTATCCTTCATGTCTGCTCCACTGATTGGAGCGTTATCTGACGTTTGGGGCAGGCGCTCCTTCCTTTTGATCACAGTCTTCTTCACCTGTGCACCCATCCCGCTGATGCGGCTTAGTCCCTGGTAGGATTGAGTTGCTTTTGTCCTCATAGGGGGAGTTCCAGATGGCGTTTAAACTTTTACATGGATAACCGTGTCATTGTTTTGTGGTTCGACTTCCTGATTCTGCACAGACTCTATAGGATTTTTCTGTTATTTTGTCTTGAAGACTGTTTTTCCTGATGTTTTCTAGGTGGTACTTTGCTATGATCTCCATGTCTGGGGCGTTTTCTGTCACCTTCTCCGTCATCTTTGCGTACGTCGCTGATGTGACAGATGAACGAGAGAGGAGTACAGCCTAGGTCTGGTAAGAATTCCCGTAGGCGTTTCATCTCAGGTCATATATGCTGGGATTTACATATGAACACAGAAACATTTAGGCAGATCATCTCTGATATCACCTACTGGGTTCAGAAGGCCTGAAATGGAGCTCAGAGTGGGCTGGTCTTACGTATCCAACTTAACGAGGGTACATAAATGGGGGATTGTGAGAAGTTGAGTTTTGTTGGTCCGTGCTGTAATCCACCCCCCCTTGCCTTTCAAAATACAAACCCTCAAATACGTAGAAAAGTGTACTTTGGTTGAATCCAGATAGTTGGACTTCTAACCACAGTGCGATTGTCCTGAGTGGAAAACACAACAAGCATCACAAAGATTTCTGGAGCAAAACTGAACGTGGAACAAGTCTTGGTAAAAACCAGTTTTGAATATTTGCTAATTGAAGACAATATTCCGCATGAAACCGGGTACTTCCAATATGTTGGTTGAAACCAATGAGAACTAGAAAAAGCGATCCCTCCCCTGACGTTCCAAACATCCTTCCAGAACGGAAACAATCGTTCCAACAGGAAGTACCCGCTGGCTCCAAAAGCCAGAATCCCATTGACGTCTATAGAGAAATAACCAGCTGATACTCAGTCATTCTATTGGTCAGAAGAACCGTTCTGGATCTGATTGTCTTTATAACATCTTCTTGATAATCCTCATTTTTGTTCATGGTATTTACTTCAGTATCGCAAGTTATTCAAGTTATGAACTGACCAATCAGATGCCTCAATAAAAGCATGTGGTGTCAAATTGAATGTTTGAAGAGTTTGATTGACAGATCCCCCAATACCGCTTTCAACGGGAGGGTTGTGGCCTTCCAACAAGCTCACTCCTGATTTGAGAGAGTGGTTGCCATAGAAACACCGACTCAGACAGACTAGGGCCAATCACTGCATACTGAGGGATTTCTGGTTCCAATATGGTGACATCTGGTGCCTTCATTGACTTCATTTGGTTGGAATGGGAGGTAAAACCATTTTCTACGGGTGATGTCACACTCGCTCGGTCCAGTTCTATATGCAGTCAATGTTTTTTTTTGCTGTCAGGTCCATCCACGTCACCTTTTCTGTATTTATGGTTACGAGCTTGTATTCATGGATGGACAGCCATATCTGTCCATTGGCATGGATGCACAAATGCCTCTATGCTAGTACTTAATCTAACATATGAAGAAAGCGAGGAAACAATGAAGACAGAGCGATGGAACAGACTCTTGTCTTATTGGTCGGAGTCAGAGCTGGAGTGGAACCAGCCCAACCTTGAGCTCAACAACAATAAAACGTTTTACTTTGACTGTAGAAACACAGCAGACACATATCAAGAAACAACTGCAGTTCCTGGATTAGTGATGCATGTTTGCGATGCGAGGCTTGCAGGAAGTCACACTGTCGTTAGGCTTGACTGAACACTTTTTATTTGGTAAAGTGAAACTGTTGAAGCCACATCTTAATGCGCTATAGGATAAATGTTCAATCTTCCTGATAAAGTCCAGTGAGAGTGTAGCGGCGGTTCTCAGCCCTTACAGCTTATTCCCTCTCTCTGAATCCTCCAGGTGTCGGCCACTTTTGCGGCCAGCCTAGTAACACAGTCCAGCCATCGGTGCGTACCTGTCGGCCTGGTACGGGACAACCTGGTGGTCCTGCTGGCCACGCTGATCGCTCTGGCGACATCTGCTTCATCCTTCTGGCGGTCCCGGAGTCTCTGCCAGACAAGATGAGGCTCAACACCTGGGGCGCGCCCATTTCCTGGGAGTACGCCGACCCGTTTGCTGTCAGTAACAGCTTCCTTACTCTATAATGTCAGGTTGTCTGTTTGAGTGATGATGAGCCAAAAGCAGAAGTTTTGGCTGCATGGCATCTTCCTTTCCCAGTGATTTGGTTCTCTTCTCTGTTCCTGGATGCAGTATGTTGAGTGGAGACGTACCTGAAGGGTTCCTCAATGCAGTAGCTTTACTCTAATGAGTTATGGTTGC